>CAJQUW010002196.1:0-370000 GCA_907163375.1 Prostheceraeus crozeri | reverse complement strand
AGCAGCAGTTTAGTAACCCTATTATTAATCCTATTATTTAATCGGAGGCACGGTTATTAAATCAAATTCAATGTCTGTGAATCAATAATCTTCAGTACATACCTGGAATGTGATCAAGCAATGGTTGAGAAACAAATAACAGCCTGTAATGTCAACCGTCCTCCGATTAAGTATCGTAGCGAGTGGCCGAGATATTCCTCTAATCTACTTTCAATGTCTGTGAGTAATTTTCGCCATCACTTAACAATGCAATTCTGCTACCCATTGTTTTATTTGTTCGGTTCATTCATCAAGTGTTAGCGTTTCACCAACTTATATCGTAGAAATCAGATGAAGTAGCTGATTTACATATTGATTAGAAAAGTCAATCATGTTGATATTGTATGGTCGCATTCATGGACATCAGGTATGTTACTATCCGATATCTATGATTTCATTCTGCATTTAGTCGGCAACGTTTAATATCACAAATGCCGGACAAGGTATTTTCAATGTTACAGATATCGTCGTTTCCTAATTGTATTTATTGTTTAGAAAGAAAAAGTCATTCATTATCGCTAGATGGTGCAGTAACACATTCTTAGACATAGGTTCCTTTACTGTACGCTATCTATGTTCTTTTATTTTTGATGTCCATTGCTCTATCAATATATTCGCTAACTATTCTTATCTGTACACATGTTAATGGAGTTCATGAAATCATAGAAGTTTGTCCGTGAGAGATCTTTAAGATGCGGAATCAAAGCATATCTCACACTACTATAACAAGGACATTTAACAATGAAATGAAAGATATCTTCGTTGTCATTATGGTCACATAGTTTACAGACACATTCTTTATATGTACTGCGAATTTTGATACGTACCAATTTCTGCTGCCAGTGTGTGATTTCCTGTTCTGATTTTGATAATATTATTAATTTTATATTTGTCGCTACTTAGTACTAGATATTGCTTTAATTCACATTGGAATCTGCACAATTCTAAATAATTAAAACCTTTATTGCTATGTTTGGCATTGTCGATCCATTCTTTCCTGAAGAACTCAATCAGACCATTATTAATTGTTTTTTTGGACTTTCCACTGCAATCCAGGCTTTGTATTTCTCTGAATTTGATTTTGTCAAATAAATTGCTTATCCTGGCACACCATGTATTGCGATAGGACTTATGGTATGTATTGCTTTGTATGTTTTTGAATATTCGCGTGATTAATCGTGAAGTACTCTCCTCATCTCTCTCTCCTCATCTCTCTCTCCTCATCTCTCCTCATCTCTCTCTCTCTCTCTCTCTCTCTCTCTCTCTCTCTCTCTCTCTCTCTCTCTCTCTCCTCATCTCTCTCTCTCTCTCTCTCTCTCTCTCTCTCTCTCTCTCTCTCTCTCTCTCTCTCTCCTCATCTCTCTCTCTCTCTCTCCTCATCTCTCTCTCTCTCTCTCTCCTCATCTCTCTCTCTCTCTCAAAACTCAAAACTCAAAACTCAAAAAGTTTATTGCCCAACGAGTGGGTACAAACGTTATGATACATACAATTATTTCATTTAATTACTAGAGGAATGAAGGTGAAAGATGACATGATTGGATGTATGAGATGAAAGGTAAAAACACACTAGCACCTTGATCGTCGTTGAATTCCTTTGATGACGTGTTTGAAATGAAAGTCTGAAAAAGTCTGACATATGTACAGATGATGATAACGATATGAATGTCAACAATGAAACGTGATTTATAATGATCCAGGGAGGAGAGGAGACAGGGCATGCATCTTGTCATTTGTAAGATAATTTGATGTTATTAATCGTGTTATTTATTGTTCTTATTTACACATCACACCAGCAGCAGGTTATTAATCCTATTATTTAATCGGAGGCACGGTTGATTAATAATGTTTCAGGTCTTAGAGAATACATGCATCATGTTTCGTACATACCTGAAAGACAGTTTGGAATTGATTAAATAATATGCAGCAAAGCGAGTTGTGTCACCGACCTCCGATTTAGACTTTCAGCAAGTGACAAGGAAATTTCTCCGCTCTAGTGTCTATGAAAGTGATTAATCTTCATCATTAAACTGTCAGCTACGCAATGTATTGTTCCTATTCACTGTTTTCTAGTCAGTCAGTATTTATTGCCTTACCAATCTCATTGCGTTCTTTGCCAAATATCTATTGTTTCAGCTACAATTAGTTTCCATTTGTCTAGATATCGATTCGATAAGTCTATCATGATATCATGTGTAGAGCTTCCTATTTATAACATGTGTAGTTAGTCCACATTCCGCTGTCTATGATTTCAGACGTCATTGTTCTTTCGACAATCTAGCTGTTGTGACAGGTCGATCCATGGATATCCATGGTCAGACATGCAAAGTACTTCTTAAATGTAGATTGAACAGTCTACAACCCGCTATCTATGACTTCTGATATTCATTGCCTTTTCAATGTACTCGTCTATTGGTCTAACATGCCCAATGGTCAAAGAATTCATAAATTCATAAAAGTATGATCGAGAAGCATCTTTCAGATGCGGTATTAAAGCACTTCTTTCAATGTTGTAAGCTGGACATGCAACAATAAAATGATAGATATCTTCATTTTCTTCTTGGTCACATAATTTGCAGACACAATCTCTATATGTATTACGATTTTGATAAGTACCTACTTCTGCTGCTAGTGTGTGATTTCCAGTTCTTAGTTTGACAATGTTATTAATTCTAATTTTATCTCTGCTATCCATCAAATAAGGTTTTAATTCACATTGAAATCTACAAAGCTGTAAATACATCAATCCTTTATTACTATGCTTGGCACTGTCGATCCAATCTTTCCTGAAGAATTCAATTAGCGCGTTAGCAATTAATTTCTTAGACTTTCCAGTGCATTCGAAACTTTTTATCTCTGAGCAATTGACTTTATCAAACAGTTTAGATATTCTAACATACCATGAACTTCGATACGCTTTATTCTCTACGTTGCACTTAATGTTTTTAAAGATTCGCGCTACTAATCTTTTATCATTATTATTATTCAGGTTTAGAAAATAATTCATGGCAGATTTATAACAATAAAATTCCATCGGTTTTGCTCCAAATTCACCAAAAATGCAATAATTAGCAATGGTCATTCTTAAATGATAATATTTTTTATAAAACTGTAGAATGACACGATTTAAGTCAGCTAAAATTTTTGTCAAACAACAGTTCGCTGCCATATCTCATTTTTGACAATGTCAACATTTCAAATGTTTCTGCAATTATCCCACCGTCAACTGTATTGAATTCTTTCAGGGTTTTGGCAGTTACATATGAGGATGCTCTTCCTTTCTTGGTTAACTCTTCGATGTGTTTCCTATCATTTTTTGTAATCCAATAACCCAAGTATTTATATTCATCTACAACTTCAATTGGAGATATGTCATTATCTTCTATAATTAATTTGTCATATCTCTGTCTTTCCCCAAATATCATTATTTTAGTTTTATTGTAGTTTATTTTCAAGCTATTTAGTTTGCAGAAGTCATGGAAACATTTTATTTGTTTGATAATTCCAGTCTGCGTCTCACTCAGTAATAAAACATCATCTGCATATATAAGTGACGCTATTTGTGAATCAGCTATTTGTACTGGATCGAATTCATCAAGATTTTGATATAGTTCTTTCAAAAAGTCATTTATGTATATACAAAATAGGGTTGGTGATAAACTATCTCCTTGAGGAATGCCATATTTTATCTGAAATTCTTCGCTCTCTTTTCCGTTGAATAAAATTTTGTAGGTTTTGCCTTTTATAATGTTTTCCATTACTGTCAGATAATTACCAAATGGCAGAATAATTTTCAACTTATCAAGCAGTCTGCTTTTTGGAATGGAATCGAAAGCTTTAGATAGATCAACAAAACATGTATACAGTGGCCTCTTCTTATTTTTGTATATTTGTATGCTTTCTTTTAGCAACCAGATATTATCAATCGTAGAATGTCCTTTTCGAAAACCTGTTTGTGATTCATGCAATAACTCATACTTTTCAATCCAACTACTTAATCTATCATTAAAAATTCGTGTAAGCAGTTTTTCGATGCATGAAGATAAGTTAAGAAACCTATAAGAGTCAGCATCATTTCGTTCCCCTTTCTTAAAAATGGGGGTTATCCAGCTGGCTTGCCAAGGAATATTTTGGTCATGCATTATTTGATTAAACAAAGTATGTAGAATTTGTGTTTGATTTGCGTCATTCTTTAGCATTTCATATACAATTTCATCTGGGCCACTAGACTTGGAGTTTTTTGAGTATTTAATCGCGTTTTCAACTTCTGCTATTGTGATATTTAGATTTAAGGTATCATCATTGTTACAAGGATGCATTTGACTCACTGTGGAATCTGAGTTACGATTATGTATTATATTTTTATTTTCATTATCTCGCTTCTGAATTGCTTCTTTAAATATATCAGCATTCAATGAGGTTTTATGTTTATTGGGTTTATTAGGTCTGTTTCTTTTAAGTATATTCCAATAGCTTCTACTGTCGTTATTTGCTCTAGCATTTTGCAGCTCCTTCAGTTTTGAGTTCTGTAACTGTCTTTTTTCTTTTTTTATGCTTTTGTTAAGGTCTCTTTTGGATTGTAGGAGTAGACTTAGATTTTGTTCAGATTTGTCGGCCTTATACATTTTAGTATTTTGTTTATGCGTTCTTCTAAAATATCGCGTGTCGTCAGAATAGATGACTTGCTATTAGTATTCGTGGTAGCATGTAATGATTTAATATTGACTTCAACTAGTTTATTATAAATTTCTAATTTATTTAGTTTTGTATTATTCATTTCTTCTAATAGTTTTGAACTCTTATCCGAAATGGTCTGATGATATTTTTCTACGTCATACTTCATTGTCCATTTGAAGGGAACAATGCGTTTATCATAGTTTGCTTGTATTCTACGTATCTTTAATATTAGATATTTTAGAGCTTGCTTTTAGAGGTATGTTCAGATGAATTTTTATTGGTCTGTGGTCAGTGTATAATTTTGGCTCCATTATTTTGAATGCTTCCAAATGATTCAGCATAGAATCAGAAAGTAACAAATAGTCGATAACTGACTTATAGTTCTTGCCGTTTTGAAGCCTGCAAAATGTGTAATCACCACTTTCATATCTTCCATTCGCTATTATAAGCGAGGTTTCATTACAGAAATTTAAAAGCTCTCTTCCTTGTTTATTTATTATTATATCATCAGACTTTCTCGGCGGGAGGTTTAAGTGTTTGTTATCGTTCAATTTTCCAATTCGACTATTCAAATCTCCAATCATGATCACATGCTTCATTTTGAATTTTTCTATGTAGTTTTTTATTTTTTCAAGGTAGTCCTTATCGGCATATTTTGATTCCCTGCTTTCTCTATAACAGATAATTATATGTATCTTCTTTATTTCTTTCCATTGCTTACTTTTCAATTCTATTATTATTAAATCTCCATTTTCAGATACCAACTTCTCTATGACAAAATTTTCGCTTTTATGGTACAGGTTAATTCCTTTAATTTTACGTCCTAAATTATTTTTAGATTCACTAGTAGTTTCTATGATATTATATTGGTTAATTGGCAATTTATTATATTCAGTCAAGTGTGTTTCAGTAAAACATATTATATCCGAGTCAAATGCATCTGTAGTCATGTTGGGGTCATTTAATTTATTAATATTTAAGCCATTGATGTTAGCATAAAATAATTTTATAATTTGAATTTCATTCTCACTTTTTGTCTCAGATGTTATTGTCTCCTCTCCTCTTTCACTTTTGTTAAAAGTACTGCTGCTGTTGAGCACTGACGTTCACATTCTGAGGGAATGGTCCTTGAGACACTTGCGGATACATTTGCTGATGATTCATTGGTTGAAAGTGATACTGTTGCTGATGTGGTTGGTATCGTTGTTGGTAAGGCTGTCTGTAGTTATGTTGCTGCTGAAAATTGTTTCCCGGATTGGTATACCATCTTGGCCTTGAGTAACAGTTACGAGCAATGTGCCCTCTTTTCCCGCATGAATGACAGACAGGGGGTGGTCGTCTGTAGTAATTGGGCCTATTGGGTCGATTCTCGTTTCGATAGTAAGGTCTCGTTTGTTGTTGTAGTGGTGGTGGTGGTGGTGGTAGTTGTAAGGACGTTGAATGTCTGCTTAGTTTGTCGTTGACCGCATCCTTGAACTCGTCAATGAGGTGCTTCATAATGGCCAGCTCACTTTGAGTATTCTCCCGCTGACTTTCGATCAATTTTCTGAGGTCATCTTTGTTGTTGTCTTCAGTTTCTTTATTCTTGATTCGGTTTTTCTCTTCGACATTGTTTCCGTCTCTGTTTTTCTCCCTTTCTTCGTAATTGCTTAGTTGAGACTCGTAGCTCGCCAATGTTAGCAGTAGGTCATCATTTTTCCTCTGTAAGATCTTCATTTCTTCTTTGTTTCCTTGGAGTTCATCGTTCATCTCATCTTTCGTCAGAATCGCTTGGTGAAGTGACTGCTTCAATTCTGTTGCTTCTTTGTCTTTTAAACTGTTGCGTTTCTTGTACTCTTCTAATAATTGTTTGTTGCCGTCATAAACTTTGATATTTTCTTTAATTATCGTAAATTCACTTTCGTGGATCTTCTTCACACAGTCGGTACATGTGTATTTGCGTTTGTATACATTTTCTTTGTAATACTTAACCAGTTCGTACACTGGCAACTTCGTGCAACCAAAATGCAGTATAATGTCACACTTTTTGCAGGACACAAAGAACTGGTCGCTCACGTTTTGTTTGCAAATATCACACTTGCTGTCGGAGGAATGAAATCCTTGTTGGGATTGCGATGATGATGATGATGATTGATGAGGGGATGATGGTTGAACAGTGATTGGGTTTGCCGCATGCATTCATGCAATTATTGCAATAAACACCAAATTTTTGAGACCGTCAAATACGGCTCTCTCCTCATCTCTCTCTCTCTCTCTCTCCTCATCTCTCTCTCTCTCTCTCTCTCTCTCTCTCTCCTCATCTCTCTCTCTCTCTCTCCTCATCTCTCTCTCTCTCTCTCTCTCTCCTCATCTCTCTCTCTCTCTCCTCATCTCTCTCTCTCTCTCTCTCTCCTCATCTCTCTCTCTCTCTCCTCATCTCTCTCTCTCTCTCCTCATCTCTCTCTCTCTCTCTCTCCTCATCTCTCTCTCTCTCCTCATCTCTCTCTCTCTCTCTCCTCATCTCTCTCTCTCTCTCTCCTCATCTCTCTCTCTCTCTCTCTCTCTCTCTCTCCTCATCTCTCTCTCTCTCTCTCTCCTCATCTCTCTCTCTCTCTCTCTCCTCATCTCTCTCTCTCTCTCTCTCTCTCTCATCTCTCTCTCTCATCTCTCTCTCTCTCTCTCTCCTCATCTCTCTCTCTCTCTCTCCTCATCTCTCTCTCTCTCTCTCCTCATCTCTCTCTCTCTCTCTCTCTCCTCATCTCTCTCTCTCTCTCTCTCTCCTCATCTCTCTCTCTCTCTCTCTCTCTCTCTCTCTCTCTCTCTCTCCTCATCTCTCTCTCTCTCATCTCTCTCCTCATCTCTCTCTCTCTCTCATCTCTCTCCTCATCTCTCTCTCTCTCTCATCTCTCTCCTCATCTCTCTCTCTCTCTCATCTCTCTCCTCATCTCTCTCTCTCTCATCTCTCTCCTCATCTCTCTCTCTCTCTCATCTCTCTCCTCATCTCTCTCTCTCAAAATTCAAAATTCAAAAATTCAATGGGTTTTATTTTCTTAAGGAAAAATACCCTGAAAAGTACAAAGGAAGGTGACAAATATGAACTGATGAGCATATACAAAGAATGTCTGATGAGATCAAATGTTAGTTGAGGCAAGGTAAACACAGATGATGAATTATAGAGATGATGATAATCAGATGAACGTGCATGTACATGAGATCGGTCAGTTTGGCGTGGCAACGGTAGAGCAGTTAATATGAGGGGGAGGAGACGCATATTCGGAAGTGATTAAACATTCATGTCGAGAATATCATCAACATTGATGGAAATATTATATTATCATATTGATAGATCATATAGAGTACATCATCAACCAAGTTTACAACAGTCAAAAGCAACACGCTTTATTAAGTTTGGAGATCGGTCAATGGAAATAACATGGCATATACAAATTTAAAGAAGTATATCAAAAGAGTTTATGCATCGATATACTATGTATGCTAAATTCATTCTCACCTGTAAATGTAATTTGAAAGATTGAGAATTCAGTGATACGTTGATTTTGACCGATCTCCGTCCTTTAGTTAGTCAAGCAAACATTGAACTGTTTATTCATTTGGAAGTTTGTGTCTTTTATCGCTGTGAGAATTAATCATTTCACTGGTTCCGCGCGTTGCTGCGATTTGGCATACCTTACGACTGATAGAAATCAATCAATAAAGATATGTCTACTCTAATTGCGAGAACATTTTTAGTCGAACACATACTGATTTGATATGGGTGCTTCTTGCTGTTATCTATTGACTTTTGATGTCGAAAATTCTTTGTATCAATTGCTAGGTTAAATATCTATTGCATTCGGAAATGAGGTTACAGAAAAGCATTGGAATTAACCATTGTCATCGATCATGGATATCTATGCTTTTATTTCATCATTGTCTTCAGCTATATAATTTTTATGTTAACAGTTTTAGACCTTTCTGATCTCAATAGGACTAATCAATGATGTCTTTGTTATCAGCAGTGCATAATTAATCTCTCTTCGTTGACTGATTTAATAAATTTTGCTACTGACTTTATTCTACTGCGAGATTGGTGTCAAAGATGCCGTAAAATTCTGCTCTACTGATATCTATGAATTCTGGTATAATATCTTCCCGCAGATAATTATAGTTTGGGCATTCAACTAAGAAATGATAGATATCTTCAATTCTTTCAGGGCAGAATGGACAATAACATTCTTCATATTCAAGTCTGTTGCCATAACGGCCTATTTCAGTCATTAATTTATGATGCCCAGTTTGAAATTTCAACATGATTGACGTTTCTTCACTAATATCTGACATCATGTTGAGATAGGGCTTCAAGTTGTTATCAAATCTACACATTTCAATATAATACAATCCTTTATGGCTGATTTTTGCGGAGTTTATCCATTCTTCTCTAAAAAAAATTATGTAATCTTTCGTTTACGATTCTGATGTAGCTATTTTTATCGCACTCATTTTGATTAAACCAAAGTTGTTGTAAATTTAATGTAAAAAGCAATTTTTTAATATGATGAGTCCATGTATTTGTGCAGGTAGCATCATGTAAATTGCTCATGATATGCTCATAGAATTTCCAAGTTAAGTTTTGTCTCTTGCTGCTAATTATTCTAATCCAAAAACGTATTGCAGCTTTGTAGAAATGGTATTCAAAATGATTTTACTCCGAATTCGCCATATATACAATAGTTAGCTGTGGACGTTTTCAAGAAATAGAATTTCTTATAAAATTGTTAATTGGACTTTATTCAGTTCATTTAATTTATTACTAAATATAAATTCTCCACCATATTTCATTTGCGATAGCGTAAGTATTTCAAATGTATCTTTCAGCATTTTTCCATTAATTTTTCCAAATTCTTTTAGAGCTTTAGAGGTAACAAATGATGATTTTTTTCCTTTCTTTTGTAAGTATTCAATGTGTCTCTGTCATTTTTTGCAATCAGTAGGCCGAGGTATTTATACTCTTGTACCACTTCGATCCTAATCATTGTATCATTTATTTTCATGTTAACGTGACTAAATATATTTTTTGTATTTCTTGTCATAATTTTTGTTTTAGAATAATTGATATGCAGACCACTTGCGTTACAAAATTCATGAACTATTTGAATCTGCTTCAATAGACCTTGTTGTGATTCACTGTATAGCAATATGTCATCTGCATAACCTATTGCACATAATTTATTAGATCCAATGTTAATAGGATCTAAAGAATCAAGGTTGTCATCCAATATTTGATACATTCTATTCATGTATAAACAAAATAACGTGGGAGATAAACTATCTCCTTGTGGGATTCCATTATTTAGTGTAAATAGTTCACTCTCTTGCACATCATTTTATATTTTCTAGCTTTTGCCGTTTATCAAGTGTTGGTTTAGTTTTGATATTCTACTGTTTGGTAGTATTTTATTTAGCCTTTCTACAAGCTTGTGTTTTGGAATAGAATCGAATGCCTTCGATAAATCAATAAAACACAAATACAAGGGACTCTTCATATTATTGTATACTTTATTTATTTCTCGAAAGATGAGAATGTTGTCAAGAGTTGAGTGCCCTTTCCGAAATCCGATCTGCGAGTAATGAATTACATTGTTTGCCTCTAACCATACATTCAGTCTTTCATTGATTATTTTTGTTAAGAGTTTTTCTAAGGCAGACGCTAAATTAATACACCTATAAGAAATTGCTTCATTGATATTACCACTTTTAAATATGGGAGTTATCCAGCTGTAATCCCAAGCTCTCTCCTCATCTCTCTCTCTCTCTCCTCATCTCTCTCTCTCTCTCCTCATCTCTCTCTCTCTCTCTCCTCATCTCTCTCTCTCTCTCTCTCCTCATCTCTCTCTCATCTCTCTCCTCATCTCTCTCTCTCATCTCTCTCCTCATCTCTCTCTCTCTCTCATCTCTCTCCTCATCTATCTCTCTCTCTCATCTCTCTCCTCATCTCTCTCTCTCTCTCATCTCTCTCCTCATCTCTCTCATCTCTCATCTCTCTCCTCATCTCTCTCCATCTCTCTCCTCATCTCTCTCCTCATCTCTCTCCTCATCTCTCTCCTCATCTCTCTCCTCATCTCTCTCCTCATCTCTCTCCTCATCTCTCTCCTCATCTCTCTCCTCATCTCTCTCCTCATCTCTCTCCTCATCTCTCTCCTCATCTCTCTCCTCATCTCTCTCTCTCTCCTCATCTCTCTCTCTCTCCTCATCTCTCTCCTCATCTCTCTCCTCATCTCTCTCCTCATCTCTCTCCTCATCTCTCTCCTCATCTCTCTCCTCATCTCTCTCCTCATCTCTCTCTCTCTCATCTCTCTCCTCATCTCTCATCTCTCTCCTCATCTCTCTCTCTCTCTCATCTCTCTCTCTCTCTCTCATCTCTCTCTCTCTCATCTCTCTCTCTCTCATCTCTCTCTCCTCATCTCTCTCATCTCTCTCTCTCATCTCTCTCTCTCTCATCTCTCTCTCTCTCTCATCTCTCTCTCTCTCTCATCTCTCTCTCTCTCTCATCTCTCTCTCTCATCTCTCTCTCTCCTCATCTCTCTCTCTCATCTCTCTCTCCTCATCTCTCTCTCCTCATCTCTCTCTCCTCATCTCTCTCTCCTCATCTCTCCTCATCTCTCTCTCCTCATCTCTCTCTCCTCATCTCTCCTCATCTCTCTCTCCTCATCTCTCTCTCCTCATCTCTCTCTCTCTCTCTCTCTCCTCATCTCTCTCTCTCTCTCTCTCTCTCTCCTCATCTCTCTCTCTCTCTCTCTCTCCTCATCTCTCTCTCTCTCATCATCTCTCAAAATTCAAAATTCAAAATTCAAAATTCAAAATTCAAGGGTTTATATTTCATGAATGAAATTACCCGTAATTACCCGTGCAGGAAGTACATGTATATGAAAGTGGAGTGATCATCACCAAAGTTCTAATGTCATAATGAAATGTCTATCTGGAACGCAGGAACATATGATGGATGATGTCGGAAGATGGCACATAATGATGATGCGTAAGTGAGATAATGTCAACATGGAATCTTGCTATACATAGCATGCATTATAGCATAGTAAGCATAACGAAGGAGAGGAGACTTCATGCATCATTTTGGACTGATATATATCAGGTCAAATACAAAAATATTGTAAATCAATGTTTGACATCAACGTTAAAGTTATTAATTTTCATAATTTTTCTTAAATCAGCAACATCAATACCCATAGAACTTAATAATAATTTAATGACGGAGATCTGTCAAGCATATTATACACATATCATAAGTCTCTAAACCGTAATAATAATCATAGCAGTTCAGTGATGTCCTAATTGTATTATATGATTACAACAACATCATTGATGCTGTTTTAATCTTTCTATATTATGATAATTACATGAAGTATATCTCACCTGTAATTCAAATTGGAAATGATTATGAAGATGTTGAAAATATATGATTTGGACCGATCTCCGCGAGCAGTTAATAGTTGGACGACAACGCTTTGACTGGATTTCATTGCTATCTCGACTTGACAGTAGCTGATGAGTATTAATCAAATCTTGCTGCATTTACTATTGAAGCGGTGGTTAGAAGTTGCATTGTTCTTTGTTACTTCCTATTTCTCTGACTTACAGTTTTGCTACGTATTCTTATAGTCTTGATTTTGGTTTGTTCACTGTGATATCGATAGACATGCAAGAGAGATGGAAAGTTCTGTTCCGAAATTGGAAGATATTAATGACATTCCTTAACCATTAACTGAAGTGTTGACTATTTATATATCTATGTATTTCGTGCATCTTTATGTATCAACCTCTGATCTGACTAATGAAAACGCGGCTGGAATTGCATTGTTCTTCATTGTTCACTATTTCTGATATCTATGCAACTTGCAAGGTATTTAGTTAATGAATGCAATTGCCTCGGTACAAGCTTGTCCATCAAAACATAGAAATCTGGTCGATTGACATTCGTTAAAAATGGAATACGCAATTCCCTTACTTTTATGATATCGAGGACATGCCACAATAAAATGATATAAATCTTCTAAACAGTTATTATCACAAAAACTGCAAATACATTTCATCGTATTCTCTTCGATTTTTGTATCTTCCAATTTCAGTTGCTAAGTCATGGTTTCCAGTTCTGAATTTCAATATCAGATTCATATTGAATTTTGAGCTATGGCAGTGCAGATAGCTTTTCATTTCACATTTAAATCTACTTAATTCCAAGTATCTTAGTCCTCTATGACTGTGCTTTGCTGATCAATCCATTTCTCTCGAAAGTAATCTTTCAATCTTATATTAACACTTTGTTAAAAGTCTTCTTCTCCATTATCTGATTATCAATCAAATGTGTTAGGTTAAGTTTTGTCAGCAGTTCTTGTATTCTCCAACACCAAGTTCCTTTGTAAATCCTATCGTTTACACTGTTATTAATTGTATGGAACATTCTATAAATATAGCTTTCCTTATTCATTCTTTGTATTTTATTCCAATATCTTAATGCTGATTTGTAGAAGTGGAATTCGATAGGTTTTATTCCGAATTCGCCGTAAGGCAGTAATTCGGTGTAGATAACTTGAGATGAAAATGTGACTTATAAAATTGGTTCTGAATTTTATTTAGTTCCTCTAATTTATTATAAAACAGGAATTCACCACAATATCTCATTTTCGAAAGAGCAAGTGTCTCAAAAGTATCATTGATTATATTGCCTTCAACCTGACGAATTCCTTTAATACTCGTGATGTTGAAAAGCTGATCGTCTGCTCTATTTTCTAGTTTCCTTTATATGCATTTTATCATTTTTTGAGAAAAACATACCAAGATATTTGTACTCTTTTACTACCTCTATACTTTTAATGGAGTTATTAAAATTAATTTTTACTTTACTATATTGAGTTTTGTCCTTGACCATAATTTTTGTTTTGTTATAAAATTTATGTGTTAATCCATTATTTAGGCAATATTTTTGTACTAGTTTTTATTTGTTTAATGAGACCTGTTTGACTTTCGCTCATTAGTAAAATATCTCAGCATAAGTCATGATAGCAATTTTCAGATCCGAAATACATACAGGATCTATGCGTTGCATTTCTTTATCAAATTCGTCTATCAGATCGTTAATGTATAAACCAAATAATGTAGGCGAGAGGAACTATCTCCCTGAGGAATTCCATTTGCAAGTTCAAAGGGCTTGTTGTCTCTTGATTGAATAATATTTGAAATTTTTTATTATATATTAGCCGAATTATCAAGGTCGTTATTTTACTGTGTGGTAGGTAGTTTCAATTTTTGATTTTAATATTCCTTTTGGTATTGAGGGGGGTGGTCAATATGCCTTTGACAAATCAATAAAGCAGATGTATAGTGGACAACGATATTTGAATTATATTTTGAATTACCTCTCGTAATAGTAAAAATGTTGTCTAATGCTGAGTTTCCTTTCCGAAACGCCAGTTTGCGATTACATGAATAAAATTTATTATCTTCCAGCCATTTACAAAGTCTGATGTTGATTATTTTGGTTAGCAATTTTTCAATGCAAGATGATAGATTTATACATCTGTAAGATGATATTAAATTTTTATCACCTTTCTTATAAGTCGGTATATTCCAGCTTATGTTCCATGGTTATTACTGCATCATTTAATATGCCATTGAATAGGTGTGCACAGAATTTCTGTCATCTCATTAGAATTTTGTTGAAACATTTCGTAAAACTAGACGTCAGGTCCACTGGCTTTTGATTTTCTGCCCTATTTTATGTTTCCATAATCTCTTGATGCGTTATCTCGCTTTCCAAAATAGGATCCTTGAATTTTGTCATCCTGAGATTTTGTATTTTTTCGGATATTACTATGGATTTTGATTCTAAGACTTGTATCTGTTTAATTATTTTGTTCAATAAAATCGGTTGCTTTTAGTGAAGTAATCATTTTTTTCTTCCTTTTTTCCTTGTTTTGATTTATCAGGTCCAGTATTTTTTCGAATCTCCTTCTAGTTTCGCTATCTTGAGATCTGTCAATTTTTTTTTTTCTTGCTTTAAATAACTTTTTCTCTTTTTTTTATACATTGACATCGCTTTCTTTTTGCTTATTAACAATAATTCAAAGATTATCTGTCGTTTTTTTTTTTTTTTATTTTCCTGCCATTTATTCACTTGTAAACTTTATATTCGCGTCTAATCTTCCTGGTCTCGTCTGAATATTTTATAGTTGCCTTATTCATTTTGTTTTTTTGTGATGCTTTTTTCATGTTTTCTAGCTTGGCTTATATATTTCTGAATTGGTTGCAGCTTTTGGCCAGGTTTGGGGGGTTATCGTTTGTAATAGTGGGTTTGAGGGTATGTGACGTTGGGGGGGGGGCGGTGGGTAGGGGCCCTGGGCATCGGGGCATGGTAAATGAATTCAAAAAAGGACGGGACGGGGGAATTTTATAAAGGGGGGACAAGTTTAGAAGAAAGACGGAAAGAAAGACGTGAAGCAAGGGAAGCGGGTGCTAAGGGAGACACTATCATAGCAAAGTAGAAGGGGACAAAAGATGAAAAGGGCTTGGACTGGAAGGGGTTATGAGCTTAGGAACTACTTCAATTTGAAAGAAGGGGGTTCTGATATCGAAGTTTGGTTTCTGATTTTACTGGCCACATGCATGGTCCTTTTATGGTGTGTGAAAGGCATTCTCTTATTATAAGTTACAGTTTCTAATGGTTTAGATTTCAGATTTATTGGTCAATTCTTATTCTTATTGGTGAATGGTCTGTATAGAAGGGTAGGTTCGTCTATGATCACATTTTGTATATTTTCTTACAAGAGATTCCGATTATTATACGTAATCTATTACAGATCTTCTTACTTCCATTCCTTTTAAACAGTGAAAAGTACATTTCCCGCTTTCAAATTACATTTGTTATAATTAATGATGTATCATTACAGAATTTGATGAATATCTTTTCCTATTCCATTTACAATAGTGTCATCCGATTCCGCTTTGGAATATCCAAGTTGCTCATTATCAGAAAGCAATCCTATCCTCCCATTTAAATCACCTATCATGATAACATTGCGCATTTTTAAATTCTATGATATATTGTTTTATTTTCTCAAAAAAAAATAAAAAATCATTTTCCTTGTGCGTGACTCTCTGTTTTCTTTGTAGCAGATAATTAGAGGTAGATATCTTCTTTTGTTTTTCCTTTGCATATTTGTAAATTTTAAACCAATAAATTTCCATTTTCGTTTTTTATCTCTTCAAAATTTTTGAATATATTTTGCATTGATTCTTTGATAATAAACGGAGACTCCCTTGATATTTCGACCAATATAATTTTTTCGCTTAACAATTGAGTGGTCATCCCAAATAATTATCTATCATGGGTGAACTTTCTTCCATCTTTCAGGTGTGTTTCTGTGAAGCATATTTTAGTATAATCTTTAAAGTCATTATGTAGATCAGAATTTTTGATCTTGTAATCATTCAAAGAGTTGATATTGACATAAAATATTTTTATATGCTCAAAATATTTGTCATTATCATTATTATCGTCATTCTGTCTCCCTCCTCCTCTATTACGTTAAAATAAGGGAGCAATTCTGCCGGAAGGTGGATACACTGCGTTGTCACTTGAAGTCTGCGTTGCCGCCACTGCTGACCGTGAAGCATACGAGTCGGCACAAAATCTCGGAAAATTGTTCGTTGCTGGGGGTTCTTGTCACCCTGAATCTATCGTCTCTCAGCTGTTGCTGTTGCTGCTGTTGTTGTTCTTGCTGTTGGTAATGCTGATATTGATGGTATTGCGGCTGTTGTTGGCGATATTGTCCTTGATATTGATCGTAGAGATGTTTGTTGACGAGGCTGTGGTGGTAAGTATGATATTTGATTTCTTGATCTTCGGAAGCGTACTTCGATCATGCTTCCCATTGTGGTCTCCAGCAATTCTTGGCGAGTGTGGGGAGGGATGGGTGTTTAATTGGTTGTGGGGGAGTGGTGTGTGTGTTGAGTGGGAGGGCTGGTTTGGGTTTTTAGGTGTGTGTGGGTGTGTGTTAGAGGAGGAGTTGTGGTTATGTGGTCTGGTTGTGGGGGGGTGTGTGGGGATTTGGTGAGTGTTGGGTTTGGTATGTTGTGTGGATTGGTGATAGGTAGGGTTCTGCGTGGTGTATGAGTGGTGGTTGAGGTGAGGGGGGGGTGTGTGTGGTTGATGTGTGGGGGGGGTGGTTTTAGTGGTTACGTGGTGGTGAAGGTGTAGGTAGTGATATTTTAAAAGAAAATGTGATGTGTAAGATGGATTATGGGTTATTGTGTGGTATATTGATGTGATTAAGGGTTTATGGTAGTTTGGTTTTATTGGTGTGTATAGGAGATCTGATGACGAGGAAGATGTGGTTGTGTTGATGTGGTGAGATTTGGTTAAGATTGTGAGATTTGTTGTTGTGTGTGTGGTCTGGGATGGTTGTGTTATTTTTTGAGGGGTGTTTGTGTGTGGTTTGGGGGGTAGAGGTTTGGTGTGGTGGGGGTGCAGTGGGTAGGGTTAGTTTGTGTTTTGGTGATTGAATAGCGTGGGATTTTGTGGTGAATTGGGTTCTATGGTTTATTGCATATGAATTATTTTTATTATTTTGTTAATTGAGTTTATTTATATTGGTATAGAGATTTTTTTTATAAATTGATTATGGTATTCATATGCATGAAAAAAATTTTGTTTTTTTTTTTAGGATTTTGATTGTTGATTTTTTTTATGATTTTATATGACATTAGTTAATTTAATTTTGATTATGTTTTTATAATTTGTGGTTTGTTTGTTTTTTTTGTGTTTGAGTATTACGTGGATGTTATATATTATTCTGTTTAAGATGTTATAATTATTGGATAATTTATGAGGATTTTTGGGAGTATTCGTGATAAATGGAGTTAAGAATGTTTATATTTGATAATTATGGATTTAGTTATATATTTGATATAATTGAAATATGAATATTTTTTTATTATTGTTATGATTTATAATTTTTGTTTTGATTTTAGAATTTATGTGAATATATAAATAAAAAATAAAATTTATTATGAATACGGATTATTTGGATAAGTTTTTTTGATTTTTTTGATATTATATTTTTATGATTTTTATTTTGTATTAATTTATGAATTTAATATTTTATTTATAGAATTTTTTATATTTATATATTTTTTTGTTTTTATTAGGGGGATGAGGATGTTTTTGTTATGAATTTATAATTTATGATTAAAATTTACTTATTTTCAAAATTATAAATGATTTATTTATATATGACTCTTCTTTCTGCATTGTAGCATGTTGGGAGCCATTCATGCCCGCTTCTTTGCGATGTTCTAGTCGGGATTACTTCAGGTTCTTTGTTTGTGTTGATCATTGAGATGTGGTCGAGGCCTCCTTTCCATGAAGTGCTCTTCATATCGAGGTTCTCGAACATCTTTAACTTCTTTGTGTTGATGGTCTCTCCTTCCCCTCAACCGTGCACCTTCGAGTTACATCTTTTTGCCCTCTCGTCTGATTCTCCTTTAACCATGAGCGTGAGTCACGCAGTCTTTACTATGCTACATATCTCTCGTCTTGTTCTTCATCTCGTTTCGTAATGATCGCATTGTGGGAGAGAAATTCTAGGACGTTTCCCTTAGTGCAGTTTCTCAATTCGTCTTCGTTAATGATATGTGTTCTTCCATTTTGTCAATCGTTCAGTCTTTTCTGTGTTAATTCTCTTCGTAGTTTTGTAGCTGCTTTCTCAGTCTTCTTCACTTGGCGTGTTTGTTGTACCTTTATCTTCATAAGTCTTCTGATGTTCTCCGAACAGGCTAGGGAATGTTGTTGTCATACAGGACTCGATTCTCTCTCTCTCTCCTCATCTCTCTCTCTCTCTCCTCATCTCTCTCTCTCTCTCCTCATCTCTCTCTCTCTCTCCTCATCTCTCTCTCTCTCTCTCTCTCTCTCTCTCTCTCTCTCTCTCTCTCCTCATCTCTCTCTCTCTCTCTTCTCATCTCTCTCTCTCTCTCTCTCTTCCTCTTTCTCTCTTCTCAGAACTCAGAGAATCAGAATGTTTATGACCAATTGGTTACAAACATGGAGATAAAAAAAATGCATATACAAAAAAAAAAATAGAAAAGATGGAAGTACACATGAATGAATGAATGCGGCACAAGCGATTTGATGGGAAATGGGATGCGTATAAGCGTTCGGAGGTAAGATGACAGCGGTGATCACAAGGGTTCATTCGGTGGGGCATGATGTCTGAAAAACTATTCAAAGTTTTGAGATGATTATGGGACTATTTACAGGTTTGATATTATTGAGGACGGATAATCGTGAATAAGTTAATGCATGAGAAGAATATGAAGATATAAGCATATGAGAAAAACAGTTATAGATAAATGAGGAGAGGAGACTCAATATTATGTATCATATCATGTCTGTAATTATTTGATCGGGATGATGATTAATTAAGTTTTAGTAAATCATTTATTTGCACATACACCGTCGCAGCAGATTATTTACTATAGCATATTATTTGATCGGAGATGCGTCGGTCGGTTATTAATGTCAAAGTTGGTTTATATTTGAAATAAAATGTGGTTAACATGATGCATTTTAGGACTATATCAAATGATAAATCAAACTATCCAAATGGTGCAGTCTTAAGTGTAAGCATTGAAGGAAAAAGAGTTCCTCAATGCTAGAAACCCAAGACGCAAATACCGTGGCCACTAATAGATCACACGTTAAGAAGAAAGAGCATACGGTCAACACAAAAATAATATGAAAATCTCAATCTTACCGAAATGGTGCAAGGAATGTCGTAAATTAGAGAAATTCACGGATTGAGATTTTACGATCGACTCCGATATTCGTATCGATAGCAGAGTGAACATTTGCTGTGCATGTGCATCAATGTCAAATGCGTATTAATCATTTGCTAATTGTTTGCTCGTTTCACCGTTACGTTGATATATCAAGAAAAATGCGTGCCTATTGTCAAATTAAGCGGACAGCTATAAACTTCATGAAATCTGATCGAGTTTAATCATTCACAAAATTTGGTGAAAACTATTATCAAATAGATGAGGAATTTGTTATCTTATTGTTCTACTAACCATCAGTTATGTCAATGAATTCATCAATAGTTTTGATTCTTAACTGTAAGTCCTTCAATATATTGCGTGAATCAAATGCAATTTTCTAGTAATAGAAGCAGCCTATTTCTTTCCAGCTGATCGCGAAAACATTTGATAGTAAGCGATGCAGTTTTCACTTAATTTTTAGTGCATTTGTGTGACCATAGCACTCTATGACATTAGTTCAGTCTACGAAGAAAAAAGAATTAAGATTCGATTTACTGTTGTTGAATTACGAACCAATTGATAAGTTATGACAGGGTTCTTTTGTCTGTCTAGTGAAATCGGATCGAATGCAATAATTCAAGACTAGAAAGATCAATCTCTTATCATGTAAAATTAGTATGAATATATTATCTATTGTTTCTACATTGCATTCGCTTTATCAATGAATTTAATCAATTGCTTTGCTGTTTGTCTATCTTTAATGTATTCATAATTTCATAGAAATCTGATCGTGTACAGTCTTTCTTAGGAACGGAATCAGCATTCTTCTTTCTGCGTTGTATCGCGAACAAATTGATACAATGTAGATATCTTCCGTCACAATCGGTTTTCACATAATTTTGCAGTGAAAGTCATCATGAGTGCTTGATTTTGATATGTTCAAACTCAGCTGCGAGAGTGTGTTTCCAGTTCGCAACTTAAGGATATTATCAGTTTTATTTTTTCATCACTAGACATAGATATTGTTTTCATATCGGATTGGAATTACAGAGCTCTAAGTATCTTAGTCCTTTGTTGCTATTCTTTTGCACTATTTATCCATTCACTTCGGAAATATTCAGTTTGACGATTGTTAACAACAGTTTGATATCTTTTGTCGTAAATGTCACAATATTCTGTAACTTTTGTAAATGGATTTTCTCCATAAAGTTTGAGTCATTTGTTACACCCATGTGTTATGGATATAATTTTTTATCAATGCTGTGCTTTATCCTCGTTAAATTAATAAACGTGTAACTAGACTTTGATTAGTTTTAGTTTTCAACTTAAGATAATAATTCAGGCTGATTGTAACAATGAAATTCCATAGGTTTTACACAAATTCGCATAATGCAGTAGTTCGTGTAGGGATTCTTAGGTGTTGAAATTTTTTGTATAACTGCATAATTATTTTATTTTGGATCATTTAAAATTTATTATCAAATAGAACTCACAAACCATATTTATTTTTGATAGGTTAGCATTTCAAAAGTTTCATTTAGAAATTTTTGAGTTGATATTTCCAATTTTTTCAGTGTTTTAGCAGTCAAATATGATGATGCTCGTCCTTTCTTTGTGATCTCTTTCAATATGCTTTCTGTCAGTTTTTAGTTCCAGATACCTAAATATTTGTATTCTTTACTTTTCGATAGATGTTGTGGTATCATCATCATTTTTGCATGAGCTCTTTAAAGGTTTTTTTCTCATTATGAATCATGATTTTAGTTTTGTTGTAGTTGATGGTTAAGTCCATTTTCATTACAAAAAGTTTTCATGTGTTTGATTTGCTTGATTAATCCTTGTTGAGATTCACTAAATAAAACAATATCATCGGCATAGACTTAATGAGCAGATTTTATATCAACTATTTTATTGGGTCAATATTAATTATGTTTTTATGTAGTTCTATCAAAAAATCATGTATATATAGACAAAATATAAGTTGGCGATAAACTATTCACCTGTGGAATTCATTGTTTTTTTTCCTTTTTAAAAAATTTTTTACAAAAAAAAAAATTCTCACTTAGGCTCCATTAAAGCAAATTTTGTATTCTCTTATCTATAACATTTTACATCTAAGAAAGATTTATGCCATTAGGAATGATGACTCTTAATTTATTGATCAAACGATATTGTGGTGATTGAATCGAAAGCCTTTGGATTTTTTTAAAGATCAATGAAGCAATATGTATAATTGCTTTTTACTGTTTTTATAGATTTGTATGATTTCTTTTAGCATCCAGATATTGTCTAAGGTAGTATTTTCTTTCCGAAATCCTGTTTGACATTCTGAATTAATCCCATGTTGTCAATCCAAGTATTCAGTCTGTCATTTAATATTGTTGTAAGCACTTTCTCAACACAGGAAGACAAAAATTTAGAATCGGTTATGAGTTTACTATTGTTTTTATCTCCTTTTTTGTATATAGGTATCATCAACTTAATTCCCATGGAGTGCTTTTATCATGAAAAATTGTGTTATAGTGTATTTCCAATATCTGGATTTGGTGGGGTTATTTTTGAATATTTCGTTTTACAACTTGATCTGGACCACTTGATTTCATATTTTCGTTGATTTTATTGCTTTTCGATTTCTTTCGACTGTGATTCTGTTATCTAAAAAATTTTCTTCAGTTTATCACAGGTAAATGGAAAGAGTCAGGTTGATTTTTTTTTAACTACGTTTGAGATGGTCAATTGAAAATCTTTAACTTTAGTAAACATCCTTAAAATTTCTGCACTTTGTTTAGTGTCTATTTTTTTGTTTTTTCCAGTCTATTTTTATTTATTAGTTCCCAATATTTTGGAATCATTTATTTTAATTTTGCTTTTTGTAACTTCTTATAATTTTGTTTTTTAGTAGTTTTCTTTTTTCTAGTTCAGAGTTTTATAAACTTGTCTCTTTTTTTCTAATAAAGAGGTTAGGTTTTCTTCAGTTTGTTATATTTGTACACATCCATCTGCATTTTTATATTTTTTCGAAGATATCTAGTATCTTTGGTATTTAGGTGTTTTTTAAATCATTTTCTGGTAAATCTCCTTACTTGTGTTAACTAATTCATGATACCATATCTTTTGTATTTAACTTTTTTTTTTTTATCTTTTCTGCCAAGTTCTACACTTTTTGCAAATACTGGTACTTCTTGATATTCATAGGAAATTAGAATTAAACATATTTTGAATGGTCTTACATTCTTATACATGGTGCGGACTTACAATTTTATTATGAATTTTTGATTCTGATTTTATATTCAGTTTATGTCTATCTTCAATTGGTCTATGGTCCAGTAAATAGCTTAGGTTCAAGTATTACAGGCTTTCAATTTGCATATCATATGAATCTGATAAGATTAGATAGGTCAACAACTTGTTTTCTATAGTTCCTACCATTTTGGATTTTACAAAAATGTATGTGCGCCTTTTCATATCTGCAATTAGCTATGACAAGAGATGTTTCATTGCAGAAATTCTATCAATTCTTTCCTGGTTTATTTATTACTGAATCGTCTGATATTGAATGGGGGTGATCATATGTTCGTAGATATTTACATATACCAGTTCTACTATTAATGGTCGCCCAACATTTGTATGTTCTTCATTATGTATTTTTTAATATAATCTTTTATTCTATTCAAACGTAATATTTATCAGCATTTTTCGAATCTCTGCTTTTCTGTAGAAAGTATCAGAAAGATTTCCTAATTATCTTTCCATTTATTGTTAGCACTTTTAACTTTTAATGTTATCCCGTTTTCGGTAATTACCTTTTCGATACTTTGGTTGGTTTATATTCATTCTATAATCTACTCTTAGCGCTTTAATTGGGTTCTTCCAAAATTATTTTTATCTTTTGCTTATCGTTTCGATTTATACCATATCGATTTAATGAGGAGAGAAATATTGTTCGATCATTTTCAATTAAGTGGGTCTGTAAAAAATATGTGATCAACACCATTTATAATCTTTTTTCATGTCAGAATCTTGAAGTTTATCTCCATTTAAGCATTAATGTTAACGTGATATATTTTCAATGTTTCATAGTTAGGATCGCTCACTTTTGCGTATTTTCCGTTCTCCTCTCCTGGTTCATCTATGTTTAAAATAAGGTGGCATGATTAAGTGTTGTGTTGGGGTACTTATACTTGTGTTGAGCACAGGATGATAATTCACAGATGAGAAGTGTTGCTGTTGTGAGGCTTAATTGAGTGTATTGACCATACGGCGGGAAGTTGATGAGGTGCAGGTCCTATGATATTGGGGTCTCACTCTTGTTCGTAAAATCTCCATTTATTGTTTCATTCCATTTTGTTTGGTTCTCGCATTGTAGCAGTTCTCGTATATGGCCATGTTCGAGAACATACATAGCAGATAGGGGTGGTCTTCTTTGATTCTTCGGTTATAGGTTCCATTACGATGGATTTAGTTGCGTTGGTGGTGGTGGTGGTGGAGGGGAAACTGTTGGTTGTGGAGTTGGTTGAACTGCTGTTGCTTTTGGTGAGCTGTTCTCGTCATCGAATGTCTGATGTCGTCGTGTAAGTGTTTTAGGGTCAGTCATTTCACTTTCTTGTCTCTTTTGTGCTTTTGGAACATATGCCGGTAGGTCTCATCATTGCTGTTGTCGTTGTGCTTGGCCTGCTCTGGTGGTTCTTTTCTTTCTTATTTTTTTTTATTTTTCTTTTTCTTTTTTCTTTCTTCTTTTTTTTTTTTTTTTTTTTTTTCTGTTTTGTTTGCCTTATTTTTTCTTTTTTTGTCTTTTTTCTTGGTCTGTGTTCTTTCTTGTCTTCTTTTTTTTAATTCTTTTTATCTTTCTGTTTTCCTTTTTTTTGTTTTTTTCTTTTCTTTTCGTATTGGGTTATTTGGTCTTGTAGGACTGTCAAAGGAAAGCGCCATATCATCGTTGATCTCTGTAGGGCTCTCGAAGCTTCTTCATTATAGGGTCTCAATCTGCTCCTTCAGAGTGTTTCTCTCTCTATCACCTTGCTTAAATGGTGAGTTAAAGTCAAGATTTCTCCGGCCTTTAATTGTAATCGCTTTTTGTAATCGTCCAGAGACCGAGAGTTTACCAGCAAACTTTGACAGTTTCTCCTAACGATGAGTCAGGTCGCGGGATGCATTTGCTGGACGCTCTCTGCACAAGCATATCTTCGGTTGTAAAGATTTTCTTTGTATTTTTTATAGCTATATCAGGGAGGTCGGTACACACAAAGTGCCAAAATTGTTGTGCATTTCGCATGTATACCGTCCGTGTGATGTGGATTGTTGGCATTTTCTGACATTTCTGTACATTGGCGATAAGCTGGACGATGGGGATGTGGGGGATTTACAAAACGGCGTGGGGGTGTTAGAGTTGCTGTCGCCGCTAGTCAATCATTCTGTAGAGGTGGCAAATTGTGAAATGTTAAATTAAGAAAGATGTGCGAAAATATATGATTTTGGACCGATCGACTCCGATATTCAGTATCGATAGCAGAGTCTATATTAGAGCATAGGACGGAGCAACGCAAGTCTCTCTTCTCTCTCTCTCTCTCATCTCTCTCTCTCTCTCATCCTTCTCTCTCTCTTCTCTCTCTCCTCATCTCTCCTCTCTCTCATCCTACATCTCTCTCTCTCTCCCCATCTCTCTCTCTCTCTCTCTTCTCCTCTCCTCTCTCCTCTCATCTCTCTCTCTCTCTCTCTCTCTCTCTCTCTCTCTCTCTCTCTCTCTCTCTCTCTCTCTCTCTCTCTCTCTCTCTCTCTCCTCTCTCTCTCTCTCTCTCTCTCTCTCATCCTCATCTCTCTCTCTCTCTCATCCACCATCTCTCTCTCTCTCTCTCCTCTCTCTCTCTCTCTCTCTGGTAGTGCTCTCTCCTCTCTCTCTCTCTCTCTCTCTCTCTCTCTCTCTCTCTCTCTCTCTCTCTCTCTCATCGCTCTCCTCCTTCTTCTCTCTCTCTCTTCTTCCTCTCTCTCTTCTCTCTCTTCTCTCACCTCCTCTCTCTCTCTCTCTCTCTCTCTCTCTCTCTTCTCTCCTCTCTCTCTACTCTCTCTCTTCCTCTCTCTCTCTCTCTCTCTCTCTTCTCTCTCAAGAAACTCAAGAAATGATTTATTAACCAAAGTTTGGTGTAAACATAGCATAATGAAAGGGTGATACAGGATTATTATGACAAAATGATCTACAAGAAACTCAAAACTCCTCAGAACTCAAGAATGTTTATTAACAAAGTTGGTGTTAAACATCACATGAATGAATGGGGTGATACAGGATAATTATGACAAAAATGGAATCTAGAATTTGCTACATAATAAATGAGAGCGATGAGAAGGCCACGATTAGCTCTCAAGCTGTGATTGAATGCGGGCCAACAACACCAACTGAAAATTGAGGATGGAAGGGGTCGATTGATGATGAAATAGTCTGAAAAAAGTCTGTGAGCGAATGTAGATGACATAAGTTCTACCATTATATACCAATTGCAATGAATATATGAGCACAGTATTTACAAATGCCATGGAAGTAATCATGTAAAGTAATAGTCAGTCAATAATGCAAAAGTCATAGGTTAATTCAAATTTTATGAGAAGAGATGTCATAGACAAAATGAGGGAAGAAGGAGGGATAAGTTATTCATGTACATGGCATGCATTGATATATAAATATTTAATTATTATTATCTGCGTATTACGGAGTTTAATAATATCATTTTCTTATTAATATTTTATTTACCATCACACATCATCACAGCAGATTATTTAAACCCTATTTATTTGATCGGAGGTTCGGTTTACGAGTTATCAGCAATGTGTTAATTACGGGTGGAAAGTAGTCGTAATGGTCCATCCTACCAGCCCGGAAATCGCCCCCAATCCAGCACGAAAAAACATCAGCAAGGTCGCGACGCAGCCCCGCAACACAGCACAAAAGTCCCGAATCATACCACATTGGACTAGGGATAAGGATAGAGGTTCCAAATCCACGGCGAACGAAATCATCCAGACGGAACTACACCACATCGCGAAAACCGTCCAAGCACCGCCAAAGTCTGAAACCGAGCAGTAGAGCGACAAACCGGAACCTATAGAGTACATGACGATTGTAGTCGAACAAAAAAATGTTAAATAGCTATACCTGAAATGTTACAGGAAAAGGGCTTTTTTAATAGCAATGTTTTGACAGATTGACGAAAACCGACCTCCGATGGTTAGGAAACGTTTTGCAGAATGAGACAGTTGCTGAATCGTCTATCGATATCAAGTGAGTATTAATCATTCCTTATTGTTTCTCTGTGTGTTTTGTGTTCGAAAAGTTATATCAAATTGCCCCCCATTACCAATTGTTGTCTTGCGCCTTTTCATGTTAGTTCAGCTCCTGAAATTTCCCATAGCAAATCTTATCCTTCTATGAAGGAAATTAGTCTATCGACGACGTGACATGAGATGTGCATGTTGTTTAACATAGAGAAATTGCTCACAGCAAAAATGTGGAACTGTAATATAAAGCACAAATTATACATGTCAAAAATTTGAGCCCGTTTTAAGTTGTCACTATTCATTGTTTCTTTATAATCTCGTGCTCTGGTTTAATAAATCTCCTTCAATGGCCAGTGTTTGCCTCCCGCTTTAATACATCTCATTAATTGCTTATAGCTAAATCGGCTCGATCACACATCAGCAAGACCAAGAAATGGATAATTTAATGCAAATGTACTTGCCCTCAGATCTGTCAGCGAGGACAATTTGCATCATTCAATGACCTTGTGTGTCCTTCTGTTATTACGTTTTCAGCCAAAATTTAATATCTTGAATCACTTAGGGAGTACTGCTCGATTTTGCGTATGTGCTCACCACACTTTCTTGCTCGCCCTTGAAGACGCTATGATTACTGTCTCGTATTTTCGTGAATATCGTTTCCTTCGCACTGCATTTTATCTTGCGACTAGACATAAATACTGTTCGCAGTTTGTACATGAAATTACACTCAATTCTAAATATACTCGACCCTAGTCACTATTGTTGCTATTTTTTAGCCTGTTTAGCATCGATGTCTACGTATAGCTGTCGTACTCGAAGAATTCGTTTGATAGTAGTAGCTCTTGCATTTTTTTGTCATGGGATTTAAATTTTGGAATATTTTTTAAATTGAATTTTCATCCCAATCAGCTTATTACTTTTATAACACCAAGTATTACGGCCTGTTTTTCTTCTAAGTTTATGCTCTGCTATTTATTGATGTGAAAATTTTAGTAATTTGTCACTTTGACTCATTTTATTTATCTAATTTAAGGTACAATAATTGGCGCGGCGCTGCCTTTATTTAGCAATAGAATTCCATAGGTTTTATTCCCGAATTCACCCACACATGATTAAATAGTTGCGGTTGTATTGTAATTCGCAGATGATCGAAATTCTTATAAAATTGCATGATTACTTTATCTTAGTCATTCACAATTTTTGCGCCCCAAACGAGTCGTTCACAACCGCTAATCTTCACATTTTTGACAATGTTCTGATTTGAAAGTTTCATTTAGTATTTGGATTCTACATTCGCACCTCAATTCGTTGACCTGCTTGTAGCGGCTTAAGTAAGACTGATGTCTTTTCTCTCTTTGTTATTTCCGGCCTCTATTTGTTTTCTGTCTGTTTCGCGACTCCATATACGCTATGCTCTCTTCTATTCTTCCACAATTTCAATGCTGTTTTGATAGTTATCCTCATTTATCAATAATTCTTTATAGGTATTCATTTCATTAAAAATCATAATGCTTTGTTTTTATAGTTCTTCTCTTTACATGTCATGTCAAGCACAATCACAACCATTCTAGGCTCATGAGTTTTAGTTGTTTGACCTTATTCATTTTGGGAAGTATTTAGCATATCATACTCTTCTGATAAATTAATGAAGCAGTTTCCAAATCAAATATTTCAGCTGATCAATTTAATTTATTTTGTCAAGTTTACATAGTAATCCATTAATGTACACAGAAAATAAATACGTGGTGTAGGCTTGTTCTTGTGGACATTCAATTGTTATTAACATAAAATTTCACTTTTTATCCATTGACATCCACTCATATATTTCCATTTTTACTTAATCCTAGCATTTTCCTCCTCCTCTCCCACCCCACGGTACACCTAACCCCCCCACCTCCCCCCCCCCCTCCTCCGTCTACACCCCCCATATCTTTATTAATTCGCCCTTAAGAGACTCTTCTTAGGCGAATTGAATCCATAAAGGCCCCCCATATTGAACAACGGCTCGCTGCTAAAGATAGGTCTAATGGTTGTCTATATGCTCTATAAATATGAATGCCATTTCTCGTAATATCAGTATTATCTTACCTGGTGGTATGAGTTTCAGACAACTACTAAGTTTGCTGGATTTCTTGGATTATTTTGCACTTTTTTGGTCTATCCACTCATGTTTAATCTTTCCTTTTAATTTTTTGTCACAAATCCATCTTTTCTACACAGCACGATATTTCATTTAGGAATACGTTATGAAGCTCGCTTCATGTTTGATCTGCCCACTTTTTTATAAATCCTGGAAGTGGAGACCAACTTCAAATTTCCATCAGGGTGTGTGTGAAGTTATGTATATACTGTCCAATTTGCATTGAAAAAAATGTTGCTAGTTTGTGTATTTGATTTTGGTGCTTATTCATATTATATCTTCTCGTATACAATTTGATTGGACCCTGGTCTTTGAATTTCTTAGGAGATTGAACTGCTTTTTCAATTCTCTTCTATTGTGATATTTTCACTCTCCTACTCTGATGATCTTTGCATCCTTTGTACATCTGCGATGAAAATTTTATTCTCGCTTTCACTCTTACTGATACTATTAAATTTATGCACAATTGTTGGTACGCTCTCGTTCTTGACTACATCCTTTTTGATAAGTTTTTTGAGCAGGGGTTCTCTTAGTATCTGGCCTTTTTTGTTTCTTGGTTGGTGCTTTGCTTTATCTCAGCATCCTACTATTCTTCTGCCCTCGGTTACTCTATTAGCACTTTCAGAAACATTTTGTAGCTCTGATAATTTCATTCTCTGCAAATTTCTTTTTTTCTTTTCTACGACATTTCTCATTCTATTGCCTCTTACTCTTTGTAGTCAAAGTATGCTCAGGGCTTTTCCTTCCGCATTGGTCTTGCTTATACCTCTTTCGACAGTCTGCTTCCGCATAGTTCTTTGCCGAAACATTTATTGCCTCCCTCCCTTCGCCAGTATTCCCTGCCCCTCCACTCTTTCTGTTTGCGTCTCTACTTTTAGGTATACATCTTACTTGCATTTATCATTTCCCTGATACCGCCATTTCTGTTGTTCTCTCCTAAATTATTTCGCATCTTCTCTCTCGCCCGCCTTTTTTAAAGAGTTCAGTACTTTTCATTTGTACAGCTTCTTGGAGCTTGCATGGATCATAGTTTGATGACGCAAGTTGAATTGCGCGTTGGTGATGGTGCGTGCGTGTATATAGTTTCGCGGTTTGTTGTGTCGCGCGCGGCGTTGCGCAAGCTTACTTGTAGTTTTTAATCACGCTCTCGTTTAGAGATGTGGTTATTTTACACATCTGATTACGCTCGCGCGCTTATGGTCTGTGTGTGTTCTACTGTAATCTCGAAGATTCGCAGGACCTGTTATTTCAAAGGCTTTTATTTTTCTATCAAGATTCTTTGATATGATCAAGTAATCGATAACCTGATTTATATTTCTTTTTCTTTTGAATTTACAGCTATTATGCTTTCCTTTATCATATCTGCCATTTAGCTATTATAAGCGAGTTTCTCGTCTGCAGAATCAATCAGTTCTCTGCCTTGTTTATTTACTGATTTGATCTTATGATCGTCGGGTGGGGAGATTCATGTGTTATTGTATTCAATTGACCATCCTGTGTTATAAGATTCCCAATTAATTATGGTTTTCATCTTAAATCCTTTTATATAATCTTATAATGCGAATTTAGATAATTATTGTCCGGATATTTTGAATCTCTGCTTTCTCGGTTTAGCATAGAATTATTATATTTCTTTTAAGATCTTTCCATTGAGGGTTTCAACATTTTGATTATTATCATGTCTCCATTTTCAGTTTATTTTTTCCTCTATATTGAGGTTTGCTTCTTCATAATTTTATGATTAAGCTGATCCCCTTAATCTGTTCTACCCGAAATTATTTTTAATTTTACTACAAGTTTCTAGTAACATCAATCTGTTTATCGATAAATTTGTAGACGTGCGTCCTCATTAAGTGTGTTTCCGGTTTAAATACATATTATAATCGCATCTTGTATATCATCACATCATATCAGAATCATGAAGTTTGTTTTTGCTTTAATCCGTTTATTTAGTATATATATTTTCAGCATATTGTTATTCTTACCAACTATTTCTCCTGATATAGCAGTTCTACTCGCTCGTCATCTATGACTAAACAAGAAAAGGCTGCATTGGTTGGATGTTTGGAAGTGGGATACTTCATACCTTGATACAGGAAATTTGTTCGTAGATGGGTAATGCTTGTTGGTTATGGCCGTTGGTATGATTGGGGATCTTGTTGATATGTTGAATGATGTGACGTGAAGCATTGCGTTGTTACGTTGGACGATTCTGGTCGCGTATTAATTGCTTCTGTTGTTGTGTTGATCATCTTTGCCTTGGTGGGTCCGGAGCCTGATGCAAGTTTCGAGCGATATGTTCGAGTCGTCCACAAGAATTAAACTTGGTGGTGGTCTCCTTTTTGATGGTTTTGGAAGCTTCTCCCGCTGAATCGTCTTGTTGTTGGGTAAGGTTGATGATTAGGTGCGATTGCATGGTTGCGAATTGGTGCTTGTTGGTATTCGCGATTGTTTTCAAGGTCGTTCGTTCGTAGAAATATCGTCATTCTTATGTTTCAAAACAGCAAATTTTCACTTTTTTGGCCTCATCTCCTTTTGTTTTCTCGAGTAGTGTCATTATGATGGCTCTGTACGTTTTGTTGGCTAGTTGTTGCTTGTTGTTGGTGTTGTCGCTTCTTTGTTTTGTTCTGTGTTTCGGTTTGCTCTTTACTCTTTCTTCATGTTCAGTTAGCTGGAGATTCATACACAATTCAATGTCAGAACCATGAACCTATCGTCTCCCTTCACTTTTCCCGTCTGAGCAATGTGAGAAGTACACTTCGCCTTTCATCATACTGCGTGAACCGCAGATACTCTTCTAGTTCACGCTTTTGCAGTCTCACCTTCGTGTTATCGCCTCCATTTTGCTTCACTTCCTGTACTAGTTGCGCTAATTTCGCTTTACCTTTTTATCTGCACATAATCACGTCGTTTTTTGTAATACCATCGAGCAGCTGTGCATTGGCCATCTAAAGGACTTTTCATCTTTTCCAATTGAATTCTATCTTCCAATTTCGTTTGTGATCTCCGCATGTTGCTTCCCCCCCCCGCCCCCTATACATGCAGAGCATAGCAACCCAGCTTTTCTGTGGGTATATAAAGTCCTTTCTTTTCCAGTACTTAAAAAAAACACCAACACCTCGTAATATTGGGCAGGTCCACTGCAGTCAAAGTGCAAATACCTTGTTGCACTTTCTTAAACATCCAGACTCGATCACAAACACAGAGTCCATTACACTGTTCCATTCCCATAAAATTTTTCACAAAGGTCGTCTCAGGGATTTCACAAATTGACCGAGTCTGACGGCGGTTTGATGCTGGAGATTGGGGATAGGTTGGCGCACTGGTTATTGGGTGTTGTTGTCGCACATTTCATGACCGTTTTATGAGATGAGTCTGAAATGATGTAAGGAAAAAGGATTTTAACAGCAATGCATGGATAGTAATACTAACCGACCTCCGATGTCAAGAAATGTGTTTTTGCAAAAAATCTCTCTCTCTCCTCTCAACACCCTTTACAAATTACAGAGCTGACTGTTGATATGTTTCTCGATGGAGGGAGAAAGCGCTACACTATAACATACATGTAACTAGTGACCACTGTGTTTGACGTGACGTTGTCTTTGCTGGTTTGAATTAAAACTCACCATGAAAATTATTGATGCATCTAAGAGACAAGACTTTTCAACTAACATTCCAACTGCACAATGCATCTCACCATGTACATTGACCAACATCCAAAAAATTCCCTCAAAGATGAAAATTAATCTTTTGTCTGCATGATATTAATTTCTTTGTAGCTTTGGATCAGTGGACAATTGATAGTTTATAAAACGATGCAGGATGCTTCAAAATAAAACACCTTAGATATAACTAAGGCGTGCTCAAATGAAACCCGTTCGACTTATCTAGCGGCTCATGCATGACCAATTAATCAAAGCAGACCTGTGGAGTATTATTCAGTGCTTTATAACATCGGACAATGTGTTTGTTCATCAAGTTTAACTGTTTGTTCAACGGTTAATGACGAGGAAATGTCGTCATGGTAGAAAGTCCGTCCAAAGAAGTCCAAGAGCGGTTTATTCAATTCCTGACTTCAGAAGGATGCAAGCCAGCAGAGATCAACCAGCATAACTGGCAATCAGTATACAAGATGTGAGCTGTTTCAAAGACCACAGAGTGGACAAGGAAGTTTCGAGAGGGGCGACCTGAAACATCTTGATTTGCCACGTCCTGGACGAGGCGCATAAAGTGTGACTGGAGACCATCGATACCGCAGTCAAGATCCCGATCGTCGACGAAAGCATTAGAGATCTGGGCAGATGACTTTCAATGTCTCAATTAGGCGCAATGCATACCATCGTGAAGGAAAAGTAGCAGTACACAAGTTTGCTCTCAATATTTGCCTCGAATGCTTACTGAAGAACCCACACGGAAAGATTGGAGAAACACTCAGTTTTGGAACACCTGACTCCGTCAATACCGAGAATTAGCATTCTTAGCTAGAGCGTGCGATTGTGGCTGGAAGACGAGACTGTGCCATCATTCGAGCCGAACAGAACAGAAGCAGCATGTATTGGAAAGCATCCAAGTTCACCCAAGCCGAAGAATTCCGAGTGCAACAATCTGCAGGGAATGTGATGCTCCACTGTGTTCTTTCGATATTCAGGGCCTCGCTCGCTGCTCCTCGAGTTTTCTTGAACCCAACGAAACAATCAATTCGCAGCGGTATAACCGAGACTTTGGACAAGCTTCACCAGGCGGTAAAGATCAAGCGACCGGGTAATGTTGTTCTTCAGGTGTCATCTTCTTCACGACAACGCAAGACCACAAACGTTACGAAGTCGACCAACTACCATTGGCAAGGAAGCGTTTGTAAAGTTTTGAACAACCAGCATACAGTTCTGGACCTTTCACCTTGGGTTTTTGGGGGTGGAAAAATTTTTTTTATTCCAACATTTTTTGATCCCCTGAATAAGTTTCCAAGGAACAAAAAGCGATTCCGATCAGACGAAGAATAAAGACAGCTGATAGGGTTGGTTCAAGGACAACCGAAGTCCTTCTTTGGCCGACGGAATTCAACGCCTACCCAAGCAATGGGACAAGTTGCGGAAGTTCAACGGAGACTTTTTTTTGATTGTTGCTTCTGTTTTCGTGTTAATATACACATTGCTACTAATATATTGCCTTTTACTATGTCTGCTTGCTATTCATACAAATACAGTATATGCGAACGGTTTCATTAGAACACCGCCTCATACATGAAAGAAGTGAGCAAAGGTTATAACAAAGTATGGTAAGAGGATTTAGATATGTAATATATCTTGGCTATACTAAAAGGTGACATCTTTTTGGGTTATTGTAGTCCTAGCTACCAATTCTTGACAATCCAGAAATTTACAAAGCTTACCCGGAACCGATGGGTCAAACAATATGTCATCTTATACACTTTTCACTCTTTTTGTATAGAATAATTGTTAATTTTGCTTTGAATTTGTTTTGTATGCTTTGAAAAATTTTTTAATTTCCGAACTAAGATCATGGTCTAAAACAATGAAATCTTCAACGGGTTGCGATTCACTATCGTAGCACGTTATATCAATAATCTTACTGAAATGCTGCCACCTAAACCATTATAAAACATGGTTTCAAGTGATAGAACCCATTAGCAAAATTGAACTTGAACAATGCTTCAAGAATTTAGCAAAATTAACTAAAACAATTGCTAAATAACTTTGAGACAAAGGTCAAAGACTCGTGAAGTATGATCAAGCAGAGCAAATTACATCACTTACATGTAATGTGATGAGCGCGATAACACTTATTCAGGCACAACGATAACAATCCCTGTTTACTTTTATTTGCTTCACTCTGCTGAGTATTCACCGCCTTCACAGCACACAATAGGTGATAAGGCGACCAAAGGTTTGAATTCAACAATCTCACAACTGCTTTTTTATATTGGCAAAATTTTTGCACATCGTATTTCATCCGCATATTTACTCATGTTTCCAGTCTAATCTTTATAATAAATAATTTCTTTATTTTTGACTTTCACAATTGGCAAACAGTGAACGCTGACATTCATGTAATAAAATAAAAAAAAAAATATTACGGTCATCAAACAGCGCGAAGTGAATATAGAGATTATTTAACAGTAAAAGCAAACTTGTAAAAGAATAATAAAATCGTTTCGTCTTCTGACTTGGCGGGCAGAGTGCCAGCTTATTCCTCGTTCTCGAAAGCATCCCCTGTGGACGACGAGCTCCCGAGAGGATTAATCCACCATGCCACTATGGACCAGCGAAAAAAACCTCTTGCAAGACGACTGAACGGCAGCCAGAAACGTGGTGAAAGTATCGTCCCTCCAACTCCAAAAAACATCTTCTCTCGAATCTTGTAAATTTGTCCCACCAGGCGCTTTGGGATATTGCAAGAATCATGGTACGCGTATGACACACAACGGATCGATCAGAGCGCATATGACTGAAACATGACATTGGTGGCACAGTTGGATTTTCTGTAGATTCCCTGTAGCACAAAGATCCACTTGCGAGCTTTAGCCAGAACGTAGAACTTTAGTGTAAGATTCGCTGGGGACAAACATCCACATGCTTAGGAGGAATCTATACACACCCAGAGGGTCGAAGACTTGTGAGTCATCAATCGCTCCTGGAGCCGACTAGAATGAATTATAAGATGAAAGAGCAGCAAGTAGATGACGTGGTATCAGCATTGGTTATGATCAGGTGATCGGATAGTCCACAGACTGCCTTGTCTATGATATTTTGCTTATGCACAAATTAGAGTTGCATTCACCCCGAAAACTGGGAAACTTCTCTGTAAGTCTAACACAAAGATTATTTGGGGCACGATCAAACAGTACAAGCATGTCTTCCAAGAGTTGCTAACCGCAATTCATATTCATACATGCAAAATTTTGAATCAGACTTGGAATTATAAGAACACATGCCAAAATATCACATTCCACTTCAATTAATTACACTTTTAATTTCAATTACACTTAACACACTAGCGAGGAAGAGGGCGGGGGGAAGCGGGAGTGGGGAGGGAAGGGAAGAGGTCACGTCAATTAATTTAGTCTCTCTCAACACGCTGTGAGCGAGTTGAGCGCGAGACAGCGTCGAGCGTGATAAGAACACCGGTTATCTCTACACTAATATCTCTATACTATATCTATCTATGTTATCACAAAAATAGAAAACATGAATGTATCTAACACGAATTGTTGTAGCTAGGAATCGTGAAATAAATTATGTTTTATCCCCTGATTTTATGGAGATAAATGTCCAATCACCTCGTATTCATTTTCTCACCTCTTATTCGGCCTCGAGATACGTAGCTTTGATACTCGCAGATTCTCGCCTCTTAATGAGCACAAATTTTTAACTTTGAGAGTAAAATTTTTGTAAATATCATTGGACGATGAATCAAAGATATTTCGAATGCATCATCCATAAATAATAGTGATAATAATGTTAATTGCAAATCACACTAAAATGTTGACTTGCATGCATTGCACAGTGCACCCTAGTATAGAAGTTCCATTTTTGACCTGTCTGTGTACTGTCTAGACTCTTAAAACAGTTGTGATATTTTAAGTCAATCAAACACTACTGTAACGCTCGAGAGAGAGTGCCACTCTATTTTTGGTGTCAATGTCGAACTGCAAATAGAATTGTAATAGCTCACCATAACGACATGGTGTTAATCCATGTTGAAGTTTCTTATTGACGTGCCGCATTCTGATAGTAACTGCTGGCAGAGCGAATGAATGCAATTTAATAATGAACGCCAATCATTCGTTCAACAAGAATAATTGAGCTTTCATCTTGTACCAGACTGATTTTGATATAGTCCAATTTAATCACGACGCGAAACTTGAGCGTAAAGCGATATACTCGTATGAGTGTCATCTAACACAACATAAAATCAGAGAACAAAAAAGAATGAAACAAGTCCTGATATGATTACTTATGACTTAAACTTGGTTGTACTGTACGTTTGTTTGGTGTTTGAAAAGGAGAACTCGAATGCTTTACCTCAAAAACATTTAATTTGAAACTCATGAATTTATCAACTTAAGTTATAAAGCGGTGTGACCACCGCTAGCATCAATGCAGCATCGATGCGGAGGGCATGGATGAGCACAGTCGCTGGATTAATGCCATGGTAAAGAGGATCCCACTGCTCGATCAGTCTGTCGGCAACATCTTCAAAGACACGGGGGTGGTTTTACACTACATCTCCCTCTCTCTGCGACCAAGTTCATCCAGCAGTGCTCCGATGGTGAGAGGTCGGAGAACGTGAGGGCCATTCCAATGTTGGGATTCCGCTATCTCTAACACCATGTTATAGACCACTGAAGCGCGATGGGGCCTTGCGTTGACATCCCTTGAAAAAATCAATTGATTCTATGTCACTCTGCTGGAACCACGACCGTTGTCACGATCTCGTCGGCAAATCACATGTCCTGTCACTGTTTCCATACACTACGATGCTGTGTTTTTCCATTTTGCCCAGATACCTCGGTCCTAAACCAAGACACTACCGCGCGCGCCGTACCGGTCGTTTACTTTGACGAAACAGGAGCAAATCGATCACTTGGCAAGCGATGAACACGGATCCGACCAATCGTTGAAATCGCTAGTAAACCTCGATCATCAGTCCAGAGCACACGTTCCCACTGACTGTCACTCCACGCCTGATGACCCTTGACACCACGTCCACTCGCCTCCCTTCGATGTTCCAGGCTCAACGTAATTCTCCACAGCGGTCGTCCCGAGACTGTATACCAGCTCTTTCCGCAATCATCGATATGCAGTTCGAACGCTACAAGGCAACGTTCCCAGCAACCTTCCATACACAATTAGCTTCGGACGGACACAAAACTTTTCTTTTAGCATCTAAAACTAAGCGTGCATCTGTCCGCTTGATGATACCCTTGTGACGGAGAGCGCCGTGTCTCGCGTGAGCTTCTTTTCCAACATTTATTCCATACTGCTTTCCAACGACACCACCACCTCCATAACAACGCCCTTGAAATTTTCAATTCTTTCGCAACAGTTTTAGAACTTTGCTAACCACACGCATCATCCCAATTGCCATCCTCCTGGTAAAGTTAACGTGCGCGCATTTCATAAGTCAAATCTGGTCAGCAGTTAGGTGGTATATTCTGTCAACTTCTAGCTGTTACTGTGGATACAATATCAAATATTGAAATTTGATGGTCCTATATCATTTTCCCTTATCATATGGAGTTCAATGGTGAATACATAGAATGCGAGTATATCATCTCAAACCATAGAAAAAATGAAACAAACTTTCATTCAAGTCAATGAGAGTTGGTTTCATTATTTATTTCATGAGTAATACATACATGAGCTTATATGCAAGCAATAAATAAATGAATTTCACGAAAAATGTAGGCCTACCAATATGGCCATTGCGCAAAAGCATTCGTTTATATTACAGTAAAAAGAATTGAAGAGAATTTTGACACTTACAGATTCTATTGTTTACAGCCGTATCACTCTGCTAGTGTAACTGAGGCAAACAATTCAATAACGACAGCATATGCCGGAACTTACTTAGTGGGTAAAAAGAAATTTTTGATATCCTTACAGAGATAGGATAAAAAGCGAGTGTGTCGGTCGTCTTGCTGGGATTACTGTGAAATCTTCAAAAGCTCCGATTCTCCACGATTCCTCCCTGCAGATTGGATAGAATTCAGATCATGCGCAAACGTTTTCTCGATAATGTAGGTCTTTCCGATCATTATTAAGAAAGTTAGCAGTACGCACGAACAACGATCACAACATCTCTGTAGAACTTGACATCCCATGCGTCCCTCCTTTGCTGCGTTATCGGTTGATTAACAGTGACGAAACTTTCACGACAATTTTCGCGTACATCTCTCTCTGAACTGACTGCTCCTGTTTCGATTGCTAATGGTATTATATCATCACATTAAACAAGAAATAATTGTTCTCATTTTGGCGCGGAAGTGCCGAAATGAAATTGACACAAGGGCGGCACATCCGGGGGAACTACGTTGTGACATAAACCGCGGGACGCGCAGTGCGCGCGCGTGCGACACAACATAGAGCACATTATCTCTACATATCTATCTCTCCAACACATTCCAGAAACTTTTACATGTGCAACTAAGTAGAAAATGGGTGCGATTGATGTGCGTAATTCTATATTACACAAAACCTTTACCTACACTCTGAGTTTTTTAATTTGCCGTCAGCTTCATGGCAGATTTGTGCCATTTCATTAAGCGTTACATGTTCCAATGCATCCTTTTCTAGTCAGACAGAAAGGAACGAACCTGTTTTATTCTGTGCTTCTACTTCTACTAATTCATATACAGATTGTTTCATAAAAAATGGATCACCCTTAAACATCGCCTTAACTTCAACTTTGTCTAACTCCGCCAAACTGAACGAATTTCTCTGAAATTTGGAAGATATGTCAGTTGTGCTTACTAATATCATTGTTGGAAATTTCAAGCATGAATATTGAGTTGTTTTCCTGTTATAGAAAAAAAAGTAGTAGATAATTTGATCCTTCATTAGCAATGTTACAAAAACAATTCCTCATCTCTTATAAAATTACATTTGTTTCCTTTGTTATGTAATATGTTGTTCTACAAGCCAAAAGCTATCAAGCAAAACAAAAATAAAGAAAATCGGTCAATCATAGCCAGTGTAGCTAACAATATTCATACAACAAAATATACACTGCTACAATGTGATCACACACACACACACACACCATACTTCCTGTACTTCGTTGGCGGTGGTGTCTTGTCAGCAGTCCTGATTGCTTTCAGCTAGAAATCTAACTCCTTACCGTTTGAAAACATACAAAGCACAAATGAACAATAACGAGATCGCATTCACAAAAGGCAAAGTGTCAGTGTTTTCTTGCGAAGCTACAAGCAATCGACTAAATTGTCCTTTACACACAAGTGCAATCGATGGCATAATGATGAATATTCGACTCGTCGTACACAGGCTCTGGAGGTCCACGCAAAACATCCAAAACGTATAGACCGCCTAATTTTGAGACGGGAGAGGTGGTTAAAGTGTTGAATTCTAGTCACCTCGGTTAACTGAGATGCTGCACTAATGACTCGTTCTATATTCCAAAGTCCTCTTATCGTAGAAGACGTTCCACATACAGCAAGGAACCATGAGTTTCTGAAACGCTATGTGAATGTTTTTACCGAATGAACATTGGCCAAATGACAATCAACTTGGTGATCCAGGACTTGTTATTTTTTATGGATGATAATTGCTACGTGTCACAGGAGTAGTAGAGTCAACTTATCATTCTCATTAGGATTAGGACATTATCTTGCCAGCACGTTCTCCCTGATCTGAACCCCTAGAAAATGTATTGGAGTATTCTAAAACGTAACGTTCGTTTACCGTGTTCCTCACATCTACACGCGTGTTCACGCTACACACAGCACACGCGAGCATCACAACTACGTCACTGTTTAAATAAGAGAGAGTGGAGAAAAGTTAATCATCATCCAAAAATGAACTACATTACCGTTTCATAAAAAGTGGATCATCCTAAAATTTGACTAAACACACACACACAATACACACACACAGAGTCACATACACACTCAGCATGTTTCATGTATTTAATGTCCCAACACACACACACACAATTCTACTATATCTCTTAATCTGATAAGCTAGATACAGCAACGGGTCTTTAGAAGCTAATATTTTGTGGCCTACCCCTTATTGTCCATTGACATTACCAATTCGTCCTAAAGGCATGATTCGAGATATCCGTTGATTTTTTTGACTGATCCAACTTTCTCCCACTCTCTTTTAACAGTGATGGTAAGTTGTGATACGCCATCTGTAGGTAGAAGTGAACGACGAACGTTACGTTACAAATAACCCATATACAAAAAAATTTTAATCAATAAATCTATTTTGCGCCAACATATACTTATTAACAAATCAAATACACATTATATTACATGATGTTTTACACACTGTAAACATATTAAAATTGTGGGGGAGGAGGGGGATATATAATCTTATACTAGGTCTAAATTCAAAACATTTGATTTAGGTAAAATACGACATTAAACATAGATACAAATACATGTAACACTCATTAATAAAACATAACAAAGTAAATTCTTATAAATTTATTTAATAAGACTAATATACATAATTAATTCCATGTTCTTACGATATAGGTACATGAGAGGTGACCCCAATCAATTGACCTAACAATACAACATTTAAATCACATCTCCACTCCCTCCTCCTCACTCTCCCCTCTCTCTAAATGTCACAGCCCCTTACAAGCTAACAAATCCATACAACATACCTGGAAAACGTCCAAAACCCTCCACCAAAACAACAACCCAAATAACATTTCTAGATCTCGATAACATTAATTATCATACTTATAATACAATTGTACATAAAATCAATCATTTTATCAAATTATATATAACAATTACATTGTAAATCATCAATTAAATAATCTATAATTCATACATTTTAATCATTGTTTTTATCACAATCCCTCAACAATTAATACATTCATAATTATTGACTTTTATTAAAAATTTATATTTCCATATTATCTACCATCGTTAAAACATAACTACTTTGCATTATAATTTCTAACATCTAATTATTATACCTTAGTATCACTTAACATCGAGTGTTAACATAAATTATTCTAAAATAATCATATAATTTTACATTTAATTTATAACCAGTAGAAATACATATCAACTAAATAAACATTTCACTTGAAATTTAATTTTACTATACATAGTTTATACAACAATTTTACATTATTATTTGGTCTATACATAATTATCATTATATCATTACATACATATTTTCCACATATATATACATTTCCATATTTAAATATATATCGTATTTTTACAAACTACATTTCCTAGCTGATTTTTTTATCAATATACATTATAAACAGGATTTCGAACATTAACATTAAAACTAAACATCCCATTGTATATATATACATTTTCACCATACATTTTCTTTTATAATTAATTTTATTTTAATTATATTTTTCGTATATATAAATTACACTATTATTCCCATTATCTTACATCTCATTTTTTATTTTATTATATAATCTCATTCCTAGGCTTTTATATTGATTTTCAATTCCCTATTCTTCCATACATTGCTTTAGTACATTTATTTCCTTTTTATATCTATCATCTGTTTACCTTATAAATATAAATTATCAAAACTGCCAAACCCGCACAATAAGAAATAAGACTAACAAAATGCTATCATATCATTACACTATTATATATAATTAACAATTCTCTATGGGATCTGCCAGGAGATCGAGTCTAGTGCAGCCAACTCAGTAAAACGAGAGACTTGAACAACTTCAACAAATCTCAAAATTAAGTCGGACCTACGTTTGGATGTTTTGCGTGACGGCCCAATGAGCCCTCTTTACTACATCGTCGAAATCATCATTATGCCATCGATGCACAATTTGTGTAATGGACATTAGTCTCTTGCTTGTAGCTCTCAAAGAAAACCTTTGTTCTAGCAATGCGACACTTTGCCTGTTGAGAATAGCGATCTCTTATTTAACAATTGTGTGCTAATGTATTGTTTTCAAACCTGTAAGAGATAGATTTCTAGCTGAAAGCAATCATGACTTGCTTCCAACACCACCGCAACGAGACAGGAAGCAATGGTGAACATGAAGTCCAGTTGATCACATTTAGCAGTTATAATATAGTTTGATGAATAATGTTGCTAAACTGCTCTGATTGACCGTATTAACTTTATTTTTGTTTATGCTTCATATCTTTTGGTCATGTAGACCACATATTACCTCACAAAAGATAACAACTGTACTTTTATAAGAGTTAGGGTAAGATTTTGTGAAACATTGCTAAATAAGATCAAATTATCTACTACTTTTTTATCTATAACAGGAAAACAACTCAATAATCATGCTTGAAATTTCCACAATGAATTAGTAAGCACAACTGACATCTCTTCAAATTTCAGAGAAATACGTTCAAGTTGCGGAGTTAGACAAAGTTGAAGTTAAGCGATGTATACGGTTATCCATTTTTAATGAAAACAATCAGTAAATCATCGAATCAATGCCTAGACGAAATGGTAATGTCCATTGACAATAAGGTTATGGTCACAAAATATTAGCTTCTTAAGAACCGTCACTGTAATCATAGCTTATCAGATTATATAAGACATTAAAAAAAATTAAATATTTTTTAAGGGGGGGACATGAAATAACATGAAAAATGCTTATCTGTATCATACATATGTTTTATTATTCAAATTTTTAGGATATCCACTATTTATGAAACGGACAGTAATATATCACATGCAGAAACATGTCAAAAATGAAGATTTTGCATGGCATGAGAGGTTGATATATCAAAAATAGAAAAGAAAAGCAGAAAAAATCCTGATTCCGAGGTCTCTGAGGTTAACAATGAACATTGAACACAAACGTGATTTTTCCTAGCATGCGGTTGTCGACGATTCATTGCTTCCTACAAATTTTAGGATAATGAAGCCGACGCTATTCCTCAGGATATGTCTCATCTTTGGAAGGCTCTAAATCGCATCGCGATGTTCCACTGATTCAGCTGCGGAGAAAATCGCATCAATTCTAAAACGACATGAAACGACAACTTCTTACATACAAGAGGTTCGAATATAATCGATGGACCCTATAAATATGAAGACACCGAACAGCTGCTGAAGTAAGAAAGCATAATGCATTTGTATGTGCAAGTGGGGATACCGTTAGGTCGATGTCTCATTAGTGGGTCACAAAACGAATCTAGATAAATGCAATCGGCAGCTAGAATTAAGACATACAGTAAAATAAAACAAATATAAGTCTCTCGGACAACAAAATAGAAAATAAAGCATCACAAACCAGCATCTCAGCAGCATGAAACAGAAAGAGCAATTTTCATATTTTCCTTCGTGAATGCTCCTTTTCAAAGAAGTCCATCACTATAATCAATTATCAGAATCCGCATAAGGCTCGAATCTTACTTGAAGTGCGCAAGTCGTAATTTGTCGCGGAACATGTCCCTCAACTACAAACTGACTTTGAATCCGCTTGAGTGTATAGCTGAATTTCGCTAGCAAAGGATGGTGACGGGTTCGAAATCAGTGGACAATATTTCCGCAAATATTATATTATTATGTTAGATTAATTATTTTAATAATCACAATAGTTAAATAATAATTATCAATAATTTTGGCGCATTTATTATTTTAATTTGCTAAAACGCTTCTGTCATGAGTACATGTATAACAAGCAATACTCTTCGGATTCCTTTGAGAATTGTAGAGTCTTGTGCTTTTCAGCTACAACAAATGTAGACTTGAAAGCTTATTAGAATATCGAGAAAGTATTAGATCTGATTGCTCCTTAGCCAATAGCTAATATAGGCTAATAAACAGCAATTCTACACGACTACCATTTTTCTTCAAAAAAGAGCAGTTATATGGATCATTAACACACCACGTATTCGGGATCACGTCCAATGATCACGGTATGAACAACAAGATCAAATCAAGTGGATGAACGGTTCATTCAGAAATGCAGAGAGAATAAGGGAACTTTGAACATTGTCCATCACAATGCACCTTTCACCCGCTTGATTTATTTATCAGTGCGCCCCGAAACGCTGAGTGTTGATAATCCATCAATCGTTATTTTTGATATGACTTTCGAACCAATACTGGCAACATTCCAACCGATTGGTTATCATTAAACGACTAATTCAACAACCAATAAGTTCACCTCTATTGAATTCCTCTTTCTTCCAGGTGGAAACAACAGCGGCTCTTTCATCCTCTTCTCCATCGAAATGGTCTTTCACATCTTCCAGTAATCCTTCCACTGACGACCATCATGGTGATAACTACGCAACAATCCATAAAATTATGAACGGAGGCAACCGACAAATGGGCGTGTCAGCAGTATTTCCATCGAAGTGGTGCATCTCATACAAGGAAATCAAACAACATTCAGGGGACAAACACTCTCTCCAGAGCGTAGTACAGATCATCTCCGACTTCCATTGGAACAAACCACCAATAGAGACATACCGTCTTCTTCCATTTATATACCCAATACAAAAGCTGGTTCCAACATGACTAGAATAGATGGATTTTGATGGTCGTGAAACATAGTGGAGAGAAATCGCTTGCCTGTTAGCGGAGAATATTCAACTGTTGGAGCAGCTGTTAATGGAATATGGAAGCAAAGTATATGCAAAGTGAATATTGGCTTCGGTGAGGCAGCAGTGGTTCATCAAGAAGACATGATATCTATGGGACTACTTCCATCATTAGAGGGTAGCTGTGCTTATGCATGGAAGAGGAATGGACAGCGAGGAGAAATCAAGAAGAATCTGCTTATCGGTCAATTCACATTACAGAACCAGGTATGCGAATGGAGTATTGGAAAGAGTTGATTCAGCTGGAATGGGCATCAGAAGAGCAAGTGCAAATCTTGAAGAACATGGTCCTCCACACCCAAGGATTGTCGATGAGCCAGAGTTGGCGATACTCCAGCATCATCTCGTCAATTTATGTGGAAATGGTTGAGGAACCATCTGCCAACAGAGCTCGTTCAAACAAGTGGAAATGGCGTCTATATGAAGGATGAATTTGGAGGCCAGGAGGAACTGCGGGTCTATGGCATCTTCGGTCATTTATGTTGAGAAGCTGGAGGAACCTCTGCCAACAGAGCTCGTTCCACAAGTGGAAATGCGGGCTATATGAAGGATGAATTGGAAGCCATGTAGGAACTGTCGTCTATGGGGCATCTTCGTCCAATTTATGTTGGAAATGCTGGAGGAACCTCTTCCAACAGGCTCGTTCAACAAGTGGAAAATGGCGGGCTATATGAAGGAGGAATTGGAGGGCCAGGGAGAACCTGGCGTCTATGGCATCATCGTCATTTATGTTTGGAAATGTTGGAGAACCTCTGCCAACAGAGCTCGTTCAATCAAGTGAAATGGGCGGGCTATATGAAGGAGGAATTGGAAGGCCCAGGGAGGAACAGGCGGGGACTATGGCATCTTCGTCAATTTATGTTTGGAAAATGCTGAAGGACCTCTGCCAACAGAGCACGTTCAACAAGTGGCAATGGCGTGGCTATATGAAGGAGGAATAGTAGGCCATGGAGGTAACTGGCGGTCTAATGCATCTTCGTCAATTTATGTTGGAAATGCTGGACGAAACTCATTTCACAGGAATGCTGAAATTTCTTCAGGCGAGAGCAGCAGAATTTCAAAATTCATTCATCGGAACAGAGGGAGGATTCCTATATTATTTTTTCAATTTTTTTGTGTTATCAACTCTTATGTCTGGAAGTCAAGAAGATCTTCTGCAATGAGTTGTTTAGCGATGAGTAAGCTCGACAAGAATTGTTGTTTAAACGAGAAAATTGAACTGGCACGCCGAACGAAGTGGTGAACAATGATGACTCCAAGAGAAAGTTAGCGAGCACATCTTGTAGAGATTAACTCACGGCTAAGAATCAAGAAGAACATTAACCAGTACAGACACTACATCCAAATAGAACTCAATGATCACATCAAGGAATGTATCTCATATACAGAGAGATAATGCACTGTACTTTGACTGCTTCAAAATCGATGTCACAGTATTTCATTGCTTTGAAGACATTTCGAATCGTCTTGAAAAGCAGTTTTACCCTCACTGTAGATATGCATTAATACCTACATCACAACCGCAGTGTTTGCCTATTTAATCACGCATGTCAAATATCATGCATCAATTTCGTACACATTATGCTTTGACTACCAAATGAGTTCCAACGCATTCTACCACTAAAATTTCTTTCAGAACCTAAATTCCATACCTCACATCATATGTTTTGTTACGTCTAATAGAAATCGGCATCATCATTGCTTATCTGATATTCATAAAATCGATTTGCTGTTTATGGACAATGCAAGGTCAACTCAAAAGCAAACAATTGGTGCATCAAAGTGTTTTAATTTTTTTAAGATAGGTGAATTCTTTGTTGATAACCTTTATTCTCCCAAACAAACACGATGTCTTTCAGCCGTACCGGCGACATCGTCCCAGCCAGATAAAATTAATGCATGATAATGCCATGATAAACAGGCCATTAATTTTCCCTGATGATGGTCTCCTCCAGCGGCTGAAAGGCCATGCGCTTGTTTTGGAAGAATGAAGGAAATATTTTAACATGAACTTCTCTCATATCTTAAAATATGAATGGCTGGTCCTTTATTTTCTGAAGTACTAGACTGATTGGATAAAATGCTTTCAATACTACAATATTCTTGCCTCATTTTCCAAACTTTCAATTTATTGTATTCACTACCTGTTGCATGCATTTGACTCGAATAATGTGACTATTCCAGCCAATCGGTTTATGTGGTGAATCCACTCAATTTATCGACAAAAGCGCATGGCCGTTTGAAATCCGAATTTGTAGTCGATTGCTACTGTATTTTTGAAGTTACAAGTAATTGTAGCTTTCAAAGATTTTTGTCCAATGAATATTATACACAATTGTGTTTCCTCTACTTGTGCGACATCATTTTTGCCATCTTTTTCCAAGTTACTCACAGACGTTATCGTTTTAGGACACTCTCTAATATGCTCCTTTTATAACCCGAGACTACATCAGTCATATTTGGCAATAAATTCATTCCTACAAATTTTGTTCTCTGAAGCCTTTCGATTTCCGAATTTGGACAGTTCTCGAGCATATTTACATTTTGTCAAAAATCTCAGAAAGTATGACAGGTATAGAGCTCAAATTATGGAAAATCTAGTTAGTGGAACACCTTGAATTCTCCAGTTTACATGTAAGTTATGAGTATTTTCGATAAATGCTGACAGGGATTGGTTTTCGTTTAAATCTTGCTGACAGCCATTCCGAGGAATGCACTGCAGCTTTCTCTCATTGTCAGCTTCACTACTGCTCTTCTTTTCATCAACGCTGAACGATAGTGCTTGGAGTAGGATTATGGAAATTATCATTATGGAAACCTAATTATGGAAAAGCACTGTGCTTAGTCACAGAGGCAACTTGTCAAAGTTGAGGCAATTGGAAAAGTGACTTTCATGAATATTCCAGGTGTTGGTACTACCAGCTGTGACAACAATGAATGAATGAATTTTTTATTGTATAGAAAGTACAATAGGTGACACAGGTTGCTAGAGCAACACTTACGCGTAACCCGAACCAACAAAAAAACATTATTTGAATACTTTACAATGCGATGAACAATCGTACTCTCGAAGTCTCTTTTTAAAAATAGGAACTGATTCCGCCTTAACCACGGTGTCCAGTAGACTGTTCCAAATCGCCGCTATTCGGTGACTGAAAAATAGCGTCTGCAGTCATAATGTGGAGTTCCGAGCGCTTTCAGTTTGTAAGAATGTCCTCGTGTGATGGTGTCGGAGAACTGGAAAAAATTATCGAAGGGCAAGTCGACCTCGTTATTGATCATTTTATATACAAATACTAAGTCCAAAAAGATCCTTCTCGCCTCAAGAGATTCAATGCCTAGTATAGAAAGGAGGGATTTATAATCAGAGAAAGTCAAGTTGGCTCGTCGACATGCATTTTTGGTGTAGTATTTTGTAGTTTTTCGACCACTTTAATATCCTTAATGCGATAAGGACTCCATCCATACCTGAGAAACAATATTCGACTAATGGTCGAACATATGTAATATCTGCCTTCATGAGATGAGATGATTGATTAGTCGAAAAACAACGCAAGACCAAATAAGCTCGAGACATTCCCTTTGTGGCTACATCGTTGCATGGAAGGAAACTTTGAGATCTGATGTGAAAAGAACACCAATATTGCGAAACTCAGATGATGGATTGATGCTCACATTGTTCAAATGATATGCCCGATTAAATGTTGAACCAAACGATATAGATTTAGTCTTCGGAATGGAGATAGACAATTGCCACTTGTCTACTGATGTCTGAGAGTGAGTCTTGTAAAGAGTTCATCTGTTCAACATCTTCCGACGTGTACAGATTAAGGTCATCAGCGAAAAGAGAAAATTTACAATCCGCATTGATAGCATTACAAATGTCATTAATGTAAATCAAAAATAGCCGTGGCCCCAACACTGAGCCTTGTGGGACCCCACTTGAGATTAGCATGTTATTGGATAAACTGTCATCAACTACTACAGTTTGGATACGACCACACAGAAAACTCATGAATCCAATGCAATAGCTCAAACTTGATACCGTATGATTCTAATTTCAGCAAAAGTTTCCGATGGCGCAAAGTATCAAAGGCTTTTGCAAAAATCAATGCTTATCAACATTCACTTGTTGCTTTGCATTTACAGCCGCAGTCCAATCATTTTTGTAAAACAAGATAGTAAGTTTGTGCACGATGAGCGTCCTTTTAGAAATCCATGTTGATTGTTCGTGATAATGTTATTTATATTCAAATTGTCAGACAGACGATCACCAATGATGGTCTCCATAACACGGCACACAACACTAGTTAGCGCAATTGGTCTGTAATTCTCCACAACAGATCGATTGCCCGATTTAAAAAGAGGAAAAATCACAGATCTTTTCCATGCATTGGGAATGCAGCCGGTGGTACGAGATGTTTCAAAAAAGTATTTGGAAAGGGACTGATAATTCGTCAGCGAGGCGTTTAAGAAAAATTGGAGGAAGATAATCAGAGTGAAAGAGAATTTTTTCAGGTAACTTTTTGAGCTTTTCAGCTATCCAAATAAAACAATTGGAAACGTGACACTGTATAGGTCCACCCTATCATCAACCGAGGGATTGAAAGAAGGAATGAATTCGTTGTCAGACACGAAAAAACCAGAACAAAAGATTATCATAGATCTTAAATACTCTTCCGCCTTTTGGAATGAGTCGAAAAAAGGAAATAATATCATGTTCATGCGATTTGCAATATTTTTTTGTTGGAAAAAATAAAGGTGACGCTTATTCAATTACTATAATTTCATCTAACATCTGAAAGAAGAAGGTATTGCTATCTTTCTCTGTTGTTTATGATATTGTATTCAAATCACTTGTAGAACTTGGACACAGCATTCTTGTATTTTCAGGAGCAAAAAAATTAGCTGGTAACGCGGAATAGTAGAGATTGGTTCGGTGCGACTTTTCCTGTACAGATTACGTTTCTTGGCCAAAATGCGGCGTAAAAAAAACAAAAAAAACAAAAAAAATTTTGGTTAAAGAGCAATGCGCTGTTTTACGTTCAAGTGGTAACCAACAAACTGTTTTTGAGAAAATATTGTCATTTTTGCAGGACATGGCAATATTCTATTTCCCAAAATGATTGAAAGTTCGGGATTCATGGGCACGTTTTGATTAATTAAGACCCAAACCACATTCACTATTTTTCTGACAAAAAAGATTTAGTCGGCAGCCAGAGTCCCGCCATAAAAAGGTCATCTTTCAGGTACTGATCATATTGTGGGATTCGTTGTTGGAGTCGATGTGGGATTCAATATGTGAATTTTGAAAGAAAAGAACTCGCCGTTGGGTGTGAAACTAAGGTCCTGATTACAACAAAACAAGCGCATTCAAAATTTTTTCGATTATTTCACTTGTGTTTCTTTCATAAGTATTTTCAAGCACGTTATACAAACACAGAAATCTAACGTCTCAGTATGGAAGGACCCTAATTAAAATGTCCACTTCTAATGGGAGAAGGACATTAAAAATTTGGTGGTCCTTGAAAAAATATCAATAAAGATATGCGGACGAAGATTGCATTTTGACCGAAATTCTTCCTATGATTAACCATTGGCGGAGTGCAATTTCTTTTTTTTTTAAAGGGTGTTCAAGTTCGTGAACCTGCTGTCTTGAATACAAACGATCTAACTGACTTCACTTATTTCTACAGATATTTTTGTTTCGGGCCACATCATCACGGAGGATTATTTCTCTTGATCGCAAATGTGGCAGGGTTTTAGGGGCACTCTGTGCTCGCTTTTTGCCTTTTTTCATTCAAAAATAATTGTTCGGCACTCTTTACCCGACCCCTCCATTTGTGCCAATATCAATGGAAAAAGTGGTTTAACCGCTTACCACTGTTTCTACATCCAAAACTCTTTATATTTATTTTCCTCTTTTGTTATGTTTTTTTCGTTGTCTCCATTGGTTGGATAAAAAGAAAATTTTCAGGTCGGGGAGCGTAGATTTATTTTGGTTGCTTGGAGCATTGACGTTGCGGTTTATTTTTATTATTGAGCAAGCACATATTCCATTTATGTAAAATGAGGTGGTTTTGTAACTACCGCACGAACCAAAATGCCACCTTCTTAATTTTTTATTTTATCAGCCGTGCTTCTGATGAAATATTGGCCAGATTTTAACTCAAAGGATTTTTTGAAGTGGTGCTGGAAGTTATGATCATGAAACTGATTAGGATGAAATTATGTTCTGGACAAAGCATAGAAAATTTAGGGGAAATGCTTTGAATATAGTATTTGTTAATGATACCACATTTTTCGGTCAACACCCACAAACCTACCATATTTATAAAGTAAAAAACGAAAAAGAAAGATATTCATCAAGGGTTTGAAGTGAGGCTCTGTTATTTTAAAAAGGCTTTGTAAGCATTTCCAACATAGAACATAATTGACACAGACGAGTTTGATACCGGTATGCGGTTGGCATGAATGGATATTGCAAAATGTTTGCATCAATGAAAATATTAATAAGAGAATGAATGATGATGATTAATTAATGCAGACCAGTTGTTCGCTTATCCTTTTGGAAGTTCCTGTTTTTACCTGAAGTGGTTCGTGGATAGCTGAACATAGTCAGAACCCCAGGAAACTCGCTATATTCCTTCCTTACACATCTCAACATTTAGAGTCGAAAACTAGACATCTATTGAGTTTCCAGGTACAAGGTGTACCAAAAACTGGCCAATTTCCCACCAAATCCTTTGATTACGACAAAGTTTCCTAATTAACCTATATTAATTTAGATTTCATTAACAATAAAACATTTAAATGTATACTATATTGGGTGTGGCACACCCCTTTGGCGGTTAATTGTAATTTCACTTCGACGTCGGACAACTACCCGCGTTAATAAAATAGGCCTACCTTTAATCAATTCAAATCAATTGCAGACAGTTGTCAAAGTGCAAATGAGGTTATAATCAAAAAGGCCTACTATACTTGCTTCTAACTACTCAATTTGTTGAGAGCTTTCTGAACCTTCGGATTTGCCCATCAAGTGAAGGACAGATACTAAGACAACTGGTTCACTGGCATTAGGGGGGGGGGGGGGGGGGGGGGGGGGGGTGGGGGGGGGGGGGGGGTGGGGGGGGGGGGGGGGGGGGGGGGGGGGGGGGGGGGGGGGGGGAATCTTCTGTTGTTTTTTTTTTTTCTTTGACTAAAGCATCATTAATTGAGCAGCTTATGTGCATGGCATTGGCCCACTCATCAATATGGGATCTAAATAGTAGGATCTAAGTTTAGAAACATGCGCATTTTACATAAGAACTATAAAGCACTTTTTTGAAAGCTTGCTTATTAATTTTTTTCAATGGTCCAGAACACATGTTCAGAAACACTGTTGTGCAGACATGCTAAATTGCAGTTCAGAGCATAAAGCTCATTTTCAGTAGTATTTTTTGACTTTGAATGCAATGTACAAAAGTGCGGGTTTATTGAAAGTCAGTTTTAGAATGATGTCATTAAACTAAGACATTGCTTTGAACCTGCACTACTTTTCTCCCTTTCGCAAGACAATTATTCAATTGACACTTGAAACCTGAAACTTATGCTATATGCTGAATGCTGAAATCATGCCCACATTTTAATCAACATCATTATATAGGATGATATTGGTTTCTGCAAATAAAAGTTAATTGCTACTGATTGATATGGGGGTGCATTTAATTAATGCATGAAAAATGAAACTTAGGCTTCATGCATGGGATGCAATTGCATAATCTATCTAGATGCTAGACAATTGCTTTGAAGTATTTGAAAATTGATTATCACATAGTTTCCCATTCTTTTTATTTAAAATGTTGTTAGGCCTATTTAATAAAAGATAAATGAAATTATGTTGGAAAGAATCAGGAATGCCTTGATATTAAACAATTCTTGATATTGTTTTATATGTTTCTTGATATTGTATGATGCTTTGATATTGAACTTAAATCTGTTGAATCACATTTTAGAATGTTGTCATTAATGTGGAAATCACATGGTATGGAAATTTATGAGTATTAATTCATTTTGTTTTCCGCAAATAGCTTGAGTTCTTGATTTGAAGTTTTAATTCTAAAATGGAATTTTTGTTTTTAATAATCTCAATAAAAAATCATGGAACGTCTATGAAACGTATACATGTAGGTCAGCCAATTAAGGCCCACCACTTTGAAAATCTCCTTTAGGCGCTGGGTTTTACTTTTTAATGAGTTCAATTGCTTCTTAAAGCACAACTACAATGCTTGTAGAACTGTCCTGGTTCCATTTCTACAAAATCGCAATATTTAGAACTGTGTTTAAAAAACCATCAATGACTGCAAAGTACGGTGTCATTGTTTGATTTCTATGTATAGTATTTCATGCCAAACGTCATTACCGATTTTCTCATACTTGAAAGCTGTTTGAATATGAATTTTATGAACATTCATTGTCGTCTGCATCCTTCATATGCAGATAAACATTAGTCATGTCAAGTGAATATCGCGTTCGACTTACATTTGAAGAAAGGAAACAAGTTTTAAAATGGTATTTCAAATGCGAGAATATCTGAGAAGTCCAGAGACAATGGAAAGCCATTTATGACTATGAACCTCCACGTCGAGACACAATTAAAAGGCATCCAAAAGTTCACTGTTCATCCGAGAACTGCTCGGTCAAAAGAAAATGTCAATTTAGTTGTCTCTGCATTCGGTGATGACCCAAGAAAATCAATCAGAGATTCAGACGACATTCAATCCATGAAGTACTGTCACTGCCAACTCGGACTGAGATAGCTTCGTACAATGGAGGCATAATGAGCTGAAGCTCCACCCTGCTGAAAATATGGCAGCTCCTCGTCATTCAGATACAATCTCCTGATTTCCGATATTACATGGGTACGTAGAAGCTCCAGATACTTCTCACCATCCACCGTCCCGCAGAAGAAGAACGGGCCTATCAAGCCGCGAGAAAAAGACCTACCCATGCGGTAACACCAGGGAGATTACCTACTGTAAAATTTGATGATGATTCTCTTCAGCCCAGTAGATATTGTTGTGGCGATTGAGTCGACCATTCAATTTAAACGTGGCCTCATCAGACAATACGAACATGTTTGGAAAGTCTAGATTGGCTTCTGTGTCACGTAAAAACCACTCACAAAACTCGACCCGCCTATCGAAGTCATCTTCATATAATTTATGCAGAAGTAGTCCGGGAGCCAGGGCAAAGATGTGCAGGGAACGAGGTAGTAAATTTTTCATGCTCAGACGAGTTTTCTATACAGAGAGGAGTTCAGATCACAACGTCTGCCGATGTCAGTCATTTGCACCTGTCTAGTACAGGCGCATGTTAACTCCCGAAAACTACCTCAAAATACATGAGAAGAGGTAGCATATGTCCTCTATTCATGTACAAGACAAAAGCTCAGCTGATTTATGAACAGAAAATAACAGACACGTAGGAATTTGGTAAAATCCTTAACAGACACCTCGAAGCACCGTCGAAATATACCGGTTTTGCAGGATCGGAGGTAGAACAAAAGATTACAAAAGATAAAAAGCGCAGTGCCTAGTATTTTTCATGAAGACCCTAACAGACATCTAGCTAGTTGCATAATTGCAAACAGACACTTAAAACATGTGAAAATGCCCATTTTTCGATGAAACAATCAATTTGTTGATGAAAAATATTCAACGCTTCACATACATCATCAAAATGAAAGAACTGACCTTACATTGATATACTGCCTTTGGGATGGGTGTGACAAGCACACTCAAGAGCTTTTTATGGCTGTAAAACTAAATTTTGTATGTTATTTTGCAACATATATCAAGTACATATGATGAAAATTAAAAATATCATCTCCAAGAAAATATTGCTTTTATAAATACAAACAAACGACATCTCCTGTTCACAAATACACGTTACCGGCAAATTGTTGTTTTTCACGACCTATCATAAACATTTGCTACAATTTCTCGCTCCATCCCATGACTGCGTGCCTAGGTAAGTAATTTGATTATTGAATATAATAGTGCACTGCATGACGCTGCATCAGTGGAGTACACTACAGACTGTCTGTGTTTCCGTGATGCTATACAGCCTGCTGCCGGTCGGATAGGTACGAAGTTGGATGAGATTTCACGTCACAGCAACTTCACCTTCATCGTTAATATGTTTTGATATTGCCTTTACGCAAACAAAGTTGTGATTCTGTATGCTATTGGCGACAAGCTCCAGCCACAGCCTTAATATAATTCGGTGTAATCAACATATCTCCTACAGAAATAAAGACACTGCATGCGCATAATAATTGTGATTGAGTGTGATGAATATTTCAGTGTTCAGAACAACCTTTGGCCAAAGAACCTAAAATTGTTGGTGAACTGAGAAAAGCTTTCAATTTTTGAGCGATTTATTTTAGGGATTTTGCTTTTCTCCGTAGAGGGCGTTGCTATGTACATAGAAAATCATCAACAGAAATGTTAAAATGTTTTGGAAGTGTAGAAGAAAACTAATTTTTGCGGATGAAATCTTCTTCATTCATCGTCTGAATCACTCCAGTCACTATCACTGTCTCCGACAGCTCCATCGACATCCATGTCACTTTCACTGTCGTCGTCATCATCATCGAAAGACTGAAATCAAAAGTAATGTTGGAATAATGAAATACTGGTAGCTGAAACATCTACATTGCTGTACTGATTCACGCCAAAATTCCGCGTATGTACTATTACTGTGTATGTGCAATAGAGAATCTTTGCATTTACAAGTAAGAATCTGTTTTCAGCATAATCAATATTGTAAGTGAGATCAATATAGTAATTGAGATCAATATTGTAAGTGAGATCAATGTTGTAAGTAATATTGTCGCTATAAATGGATGCTAGTATTTTTACGGGCATTAAATAGTGAGATATCAAGAACATGGTAGCAATGTATAATGTAAAAAATCCCTAGGACTTTTGGATTTATTTGTTGAAGAATTAGTTTGATACATGCTCCTGTAATACATACCTGTGTGTTGCCGTCAATGTTGTTATGCACGGGTGGTCCATTGAACCACCCAGGTTCATACAACCCGTTAGACCAAGTCCATCCGAAGTTCTCTGGGACCAGTCCAATTGTCGGATTTGGGAGATGAGATCTATTCCACAGGATTGATACATATTGAGCTCGAAGGATCTTTTGTCGCAAGGTTCGCCAGCAAGGCGGAAATAGGGCGGGGTTTAACCTTTTCACGTTGGAGAGAGTGTTATCCTGTAAATGAATACGGATTTTTGTTATTCCAAGAAAGAATTCCTTCTCAAAGTGATTTCATAGTCTATAGCATTTTGTATTTTAATATTCTTTGAGAGGATGTACTGTTGTGTAATGCCAAGGAAGTTAAGATATATATATATATATATATTAAGTTATATATATATATATTAAGTTATATAAATTATGCAAGTAAAAATGTATAAGTAAAAATAATGAATTATATAAGTTATATAAAGTTTATATATATATATTATTAGCGGCTAGTATTCCGAGTTTTTGTAGAGATACCGACGATTTCTTAAAAAAGTTACCTAAATTTATTAATGATGAAATTTTAGCCACTTTTGACGTTCAATCTCTGTATACAAGTATACCACATTCATTAGGTATAGAGGCTATTGAATTCTGGTTAACGGAAAAACGACATATGATTCCAAACAGAATAAGCAATGACTTCATTTTACAAGGGCTGAATCTTATCTTAGATAACAATATCTTCACTTTTAATAAGTTGTTTTACAAACAAAGATCGGGAACCGCAATGGGTACCAAATGTGCACCATCTTATGCGAACCTTGTGATGGGATACCTGGAGACCACACTTTATCAAAAGATAAGAGAATTTTTGTCAGAAGCTCAATGTGAGTATTTTATCTCGAAATGGACACGATATCTTGACGACTGCTTCATTGTTTGGCCGAAGGAATTCGGAGACATTTCTCTTCTATATAATTGCTTAAATAATTTAAATCAAAATATCGTATTCACAATGGAAAATAGTTCATCCTCAATGCATTTCTTGGATGTGAAATTATACAAAAAAAGTAATAGACTGGAAACCGATGTATACAGGAAACCAACTGACAGTATGTCATATGTTCCATACAAATCTTGCCATCGAAGACATATTTTACGAAACATTCCATTTAGTCTAGCTTGCCGCCTTAAAAAAGTCGTGTCTGAAAAGGAAATATTGCCCTTACGACTTGAAGAATTGAAACAAAAACTAATAAGATTAGATTATCCTAAGAAGTTAATTGATGGGTCGATTGAAAAAGCTTTGAAGACTAGTGATGATAATTCTACTGTTTCACGTAAACCAAGTAATGAAAAGAAAATCCGATTCATGAGTACATATAACCCGAACAACCCGAAGTCATTTCATAAAGTTGTCCAGCCCTCTTTTCAAAGTTTAAAAATGTTGCCTCCGTTTAACAGCTACCAAATTCAAGCCACTTATAAACAACCACAATCCCTCTTGTCACTACTACGGCGAAACAAAAATGATGAAATAAAAGGTGTAAGAAAATGTAACGAGAACAAATGCGGAACTTGTCATTATATAATTGAAGGAAAGACATTTCATTTCCGCAGCAGAACATTTAACATCAAACATAACATGAACTGCTACTCTCATAATGTAATTTACGTGTTGCGATGTTTGGGGTGTATGGAGTTATATATTGGTCAAACTGGAGATCTATTAAAAAACAGAATGACAGTGCATAGACATCATATTAAGCACCCAGATGCAGCTCCATTACCTGTCAGTAGACATATTTCTCGATGCGCCGCGGATAAAGACAAGCAGTTTGAAGTGATGCCTTTCTTTCAGCTTTCATGGAACACGACTAAACATGTGAGAGAGATCAAAGAAAGCTGCTTCATTTCCCAATTTAAACCTTCTTTGAATTCTGTGTAATTTTTTTCTTTCCATTCAGTTGTAATATTGTATTGCCTAGCTCCTGATGCATGATTAGATGTAATAATTAATACATCGAAACCGGTAGCTACAGGAATTTGACTTTTAGTCCATATTATCTATTATTTATTATTTACTTATATATATATATATATGAAAAATAGTAGAATCCAAAATGGAAAAAATAATAAATTCCAAAAAAGGTTCCAAGGAAAACTGAGAAATCTTATTCCCTGACGCGTTTCTGTATCTCTACAATAACTCCTCACCTTATTAATCAATTTTTTTAAAAGTTCGTCAACTTTTAACGACAAAATTGACGAACTCAACATTTCATTGAAAAATTAAGGAAACATGATTCTGTGGATGAAAATGTGATATTTTTAACATTCGATGTCGTTTCTCTCTATACAAGTATACCGCATGATTTAGGTATTGAATCTATTGGCTATTGGATAGAAAAATATAGCGATGTCATGTGTGATAGATTCACCAAGGAATTCATATTATCTTCGATACATTTAATTCTGAAAAATGACTACTTCAAATTTGAGAATGACTTTTACCTGCAACAATCTGGTACTGCCATGGGGACAAAAATGGCCTCCACCTATGCCATATTATTTATGGGGTTTCTGGAAGAGAAGATGTATTCCATAACTAAAGAAATATACAATGACGACACATCTTCTAGAATAACAGAAAACTGGATAAGATATATTGATGATTGTTTCATTGTTTGGAACACAGAATTCGGGAGTATTGATAATTTTAATGCAATTTTAAACAATCTTAATCCATCTATTATTTGGTTTACCATGGAAAGTGATCGCCAGAAGGTTAATTTTCTCGATGTTACTGTGTACAAAGAACGCGAAAAACTGGAAACGAAAATTTATCACAAGCCGACAGACAGCATGAGTTATGTGCCATTCAATTCTGCACACCCAAGGCATATCGTTTATAATATCCCTTACAATCTTGCTAGAAGAGTAGAAATGTTGGTATCCAATCCTATCAACAAATCTATTGAATTAAGTGATCTGAAAAAAGTTTTACTGAAATTAAATTACCCGAATAATTTGATCGAGAGCGCATTTGAGCGCGCATCACGAGAAACTAACAAAAAAGAAAACGTACAAAACAATGAAAACCTAATCCCATTTGTGACGACATATAACAAAGATAATCCGAATATTTATAATGAAGTAATCGCTCCTACTATAGGGGCTTTAAGATTAATGGATTCCTTTAAGAACAGTCGAATTATAAAAGCATACAAACAACCCAAAAACTTGTATAGAATATTAAACAGAAATAACAAAGAAATCATAAACGGTATAACGAAGTGTGGTGAACCCAGATGTAGTTGTTGTAATTGCTTGGTTGTTGGAGAGAGTGTCGATTTTAAAGTAGAAAACGTTTTAAGAACTTTCAATATTAAATCGAATCTTAACTGCCTTTCATGCAATGTAATTTACGCTCTCTTTTGCAAAGGTTGTCATCAGTTTTATATCGGCCAAACTGGTGGAATGTTTAGGACGAGAATAACGATTCATAGGCAACATATATTACATCCGCATTATGCCATCCTAAACGTAAGCAAGCACATAGCATCTTGTGCTAGTGAGCATGAGGTAAAATTTATGGCCGCACCGATATATCAATTGCCTCCTCAATGCAGTAAATACCACAGAGAGAAAAAAGAAGAGTTTTTCATTTCTATGCTTAAACCTCCACTGAATAAGAATGAACATTAAAATATCCATGCATATTTTGCATTATGTTGTTTGATTTAAATATAATTTCATTCCCTTTGACAAGCTCTAAGAGTGAGCAGAAACGCGTCAGGGAATAAGATTTCTCAGTTTTCCTTGGAACCTTTTTTGGAATTTATTATTTTTTCCATTTTGGATTCTACTATTTTTCATATATATATATATATATATAAGTAAATAATAAATAATAGATAATATGGACTAAAAGTCAAATTCCTGTAGCTACCGGTTTCGATGTATTAATTATTACATCTAATCATGCATCAGGAGCTAGGCAATACAATATTACAACTGAATGGAAAGAAAAAAATTACACAGAATTCAAAGAAGGTTTAAATTGGGAAATGAAGCAGCTTTCTTTGATCTCTCTCACATGTTTAGTCGTGTTCCATGAAAGCTGAAAGAAAGGCATCACTTCAAACTGCTTGTCTTTATCCGCGGCGCATCGAGAAATATGTCTACTGACAGGTAATGGAGCTGCATCTGGGTGCTTAATATGATGTCTATGCACTGTCATTCTGTTTTTTAATAGATCTCCAGTTTGACCAATATATAACTCCATACACCCCAAACATCGCAACACGTAAATTACATTATGAGAGTAGCAGTTCATGTTATGTTTGATGTTAAATGTTCTGCTGCGGAAATGAAATGTCTTTCCTTCAATTATATAATAACAAGTTCCGCATTTGTTCTCGTTACATTTTCTTACACCTTTTATTTCATCATTTTTGTTTCGCCGTAGTAGTGACAAGAGGGATTGTGGTTGTTTATAAGTGGCTTGAATTTGGTAGCTGTTAAACGGAGGCAACATTTTTAAACTTTGAAAAGAGGCTGGACAACTTTATGAAATGACTTCGGGTTGTTCGGGTTATATGTACTCATGAATCGGATTTTCTTTTCATTACTTGGTTTACGTGAAACAGTAGAATTATCATCACTAGTCTTCAAAGCTTTTTCAATCGACCCATCAATTAACTTCTTAGGATAATCTAATCTTATTAGTTTTTGTTTCAATTCTTCAAGTCGTAAGGGCAATATTTCCTTTTCAGACACGACTTTTTTAAGGCGGCAAGCTAGACTAAATGGAATGTTTCGTAAAATATGTCTTCGATGGCAAGATTTGTATGGAACATATGACATACTGTCAGTTGGTTTCCTGTATACATCGGTTTCCAGTCTATTACTTTTTTTGTATAATTTCACATCCAAGAAATGCATTGAGGATGAACTATTTTCCATTGTGAATACGATATTTTGATTTAAATTATTTAAGCAATTATATAGAAGAGAAATGTCTCCGAATTCCTTCGGCCAAACAATGAAGCAGTCGTCAAGATATCGTGTCCATTTCGAGATAAAATACTCACATTGAGCTTCTGACAAAAATTCTCTTATCTTTTGATAAAGTGTGGTCTCCAGGTATCCCATCACAAGGTTCGCATAAGATGGTGCACATTTGGTACCCATTGCGGTTCCCGATCTTTGTTTGTAAAACAACTTATTAAAAGTGAAGATATTGTTATCTAAGATAAGATTCAGCCCTTGTAAAATGAAGTCATTGCTTATTCTGTTTGGAATCATATGTCGTTTTTCCGTTAACCAGAATTCAATAGCCTCTATACCTAATGAATGTGGTATACTTGTATACAGAGATTGAACGTCAAAAGTGGCTAAAATTTCATCATTAATAAATTTAGGTAACTTTTTTAAGAAATCGTCGGTATCTCTACAAAAACTCGGAATACTAGCCGCTAATAATATATATATATAAACTTTATATAACTTATATAATTCATTATTTTTACTTATACATTTTTACTTGCATAATTTATATAACTTAATATATATATATATAACTTAATATATATATATATATATATATCTTAACTTCCTTGGCATTACACAACAGTACATCCTCTCAAAGAATATTAAAATACAAAATGCTATAGACTATGAAATCACTTTGAGAAGGAATTCTTTCTTGGAATAACAAAAATCCGTATTCATTTACAGGATAACACTCTCTCCAACGTGAAAAGGTTAAACCCCGCCCTATTTCCGCCTTGCTGGCGAACCTTGCGACAAAAGATCCTTCGAGCTCAATATGTATCAATCCTGTGGAATAGATCTCATCTCCCAAATCCGACAATTGGACTGGTCCCAGAGAACTTCGGATGGACTTGGTCTAACGGGTTGTATGAACCTGGGTGGTTCAATGGACCACCCGTGCATAACAACATTGACGGCAACACACAGGTATGTATTACAGGAGCATGTATCAAACTAATTCTTCAACAAATAAATCCAAAAGTCCTAGGGATTTTTTACATTATACATTGCTACCATGTTCTTGATATCTCACTATTTAATGCCCGTAAAAATACTAGCATCCATTTATAGCGACAATATTACTTACAACATTGATCTCACTTACAATATTGATCTCAATTACTATATTGATCTCACTTACAATATTGATTATGCTGAAAACAGATTCTTACTTGTAAATGCAAAGATTCTCTATTGCACATACACAGTAATAGTACATACGCGGAATTTTGGCGTGAATCAGTACAGCAATGTAGATGTTTCAGCTACCAGTATTTCATTATTCCAACATTACTTTTGATTTCAGTCTTTCGATGATGATGACGACGACAGTGAAAGTGACATGGATGTCGATGGAGCTGTCGGAGACAGTGATAGTGACTGGAGTGATTCAGACGATGAATGAAGAAGATTTCATCCGCAAAAATTAGTTTTCTTCTACACTTCCAAAACATTTTAACATTTCTGTTGATGATTTTCTATGTACATAGCAACGCCCTCTACGGAGAAAAGCAAAATCCCTAAAATAAATCGCTCAAAAATTGAAAGCTTTTCTCAGTTCACCAACAATTTTAGGTTCTTTGGCCAAAGGTTGTTCTGAACACTGAAATATTCATCACACTCAATCACAATTATTATGCGCATGCAGTGTCTTTATTTCTGTAGGAGATATGTTGATTACACCGAATTATATTAAGGCTGTGGCTGGAGCTTGTCGCCAATAGCATACAGAATCACAACTTTGTTTGCGTAAAGGCAATATCAAAACATATTAACGATGAAGGTGAAGTTGCTGTGACGTGAAATCTCATCCAACTTCGTACCTATCCGACCGGCAGCAGGCTGTATAGCATCACGGAAACACAGACAGTCTGTAGTGTACTCCACTGATGCAGCGTCATGCAGTGCACTATTATATTCAATAATCAAATTACTTACCTAGGCACGCAGTCATGGGATGGAGCGAGAAATTGTAGCAAATGTTTATGATAGGTCGTGAAAAACAACAATTTGCCGGTAACGTGTATTTGTGAACAGGAGATGTCGTTTGTTTGTATTTATAAAAGCAATATTTTCTTGGAGATGATATTTTTAATTTTCATCATATGTACTTGATATATGTTGCAAAATAACATACAAAATTTAGTTTTACAGCCATAAAAAGCTCTTGAGTGTGCTTGTCACACCCATCCCAAAGGCAGTATATCAATGTAAGGTCAGTTCTTTCATTTTGATGATGTATGTGAAGCGTTGAATATTTTTCATCAACAAATTGATTGTTTCATCGAAAAATGGGCATTTTCACATGTTTTAAGTGTCTGTTTGCAATTATGCAACTAGCTAGATGTCTGTTAGGGTCTTCATGAAAAATACTAGGCACTGCGCTTTTTATCTTTTGTAATCTTTTGTTCTACCTCCGATCCTGCAAAACCGGTATATTTCGACGGTGCTTCGAGGTGTCTGTTAAGGATTTTACCAAATTCCTACGTGTCTGTTATTTTCTGTTCATAAATCAGCTGAGCTTTTGTCTTGTACATGAATAGAGGACATATGCTACCTCTTCTCATGTATTTTGAGGTAGTTTTCGGGAGTTAACATGCGCCTGTACTAGACAGGTGCAAATGACTGACATCGGCAGACGTTGTGATCTGAACTCCTCTCTGTATAGAAAACTCGTCTGAGCATGAAAAATTTACTACCTCGTTCCCTGCACATCTTTGCCCTGGCTCCCGGACTACTTCTGCATAAATTATATGAAGATGACTTCGATAGGCGGGTCGAGTTTTGTGAGTGGTTTTTACGTGACACAGAAGCCAATTTAGACTTTCCAAACATGTTCGTATTGTCTGATGAGGCCACGTTTAAATTGAATGGTCGACTCAATCGCCACAACAATATCTACTGGGCTGAAGAGAATCATCATCAAATTTTACAGTAGGTAATCTCCCTGGTGTTACCGCATGGGTAGGTCTTTTTTCTCGCGGCTTGATAGGCCCGTTCTTCTTCTGCGGGACGGTGGATGGTGAGAAGTATCTGGAGCTTCTACGTACCCATGTAATATCGGAAATCAGGAGATTGTATCTGAATGACGAGGAGCTGCCATATTTTCAGCAGGGTGGAGCTTCAGCTCATTATGCCTCCATTGTACGAAGCTATCTCAGTCCGAGTTGGCAGTGACAGTACTTCATGGATTGAATGTCGTCTGAATCTCTGATTGATTTTCTTGGGTCATCACCGAATGCAGAGACAACTAAATTGACATTTTCTTTTGACCGAGCAGTTCTCGGATGAACAGTGAACTTTTGGATGCCTTTTAATTGTGTCTCGACGTGGAGGTTCATAGTCATAAATGGCTTTCCATTGTCTCTGGACTTCTCAGATATTCTCGCATTTGAAATACCATTTTAAAACTTGTTTCCTTTCTTCAAATGTAAGTCGAACGCGATATTCACTTGACATGACTAATGTTTATCTGCATATGAAGGATGCAGACGACAATGAATGTTCATAAAATTCATATTCAAACAGCTTTCAAGTATGAGAAAATCGGTAATGACGTTTGGCATGAAATACTATACATAGAAATCAAACAATGACACCGTACTTTGCAGTCATTGATGGTTTTTAAACACAGTTCTAAATATTGCGATTTTGTAGAAATGGAACCAGGACAGTTCTACAAGCATTGTAGTTGTGCTTTAAGAAGCAATTGAACTCATTAAAAAGTAAAACCCAGCGCCTAAAGGAGATTTTCAAAGTGGTGGGCCTTAATTGGCTGACCTACATGTATACGTTTCATAGACGTTCCATGATTTTTTATTGAGATTATTAAAAACAAAAATTCCATTTTAGAATTAAAACTTCAAATCAAGAACTCAAGCTATTTGCGGAAAACAAAATGAATTAATACTCATAAATTTCCATACCATGTGATTTCCACATTAATGACAACATTCTAAAATGTGATTCAACAGATTTAAGTTCAATATCAAAGCATCATACAATATCAAGAAACATATAAAACAATATCAAGAATTGTTTAATATCAAGGCATTCCTGATTCTTTCCAACATAATTTCATTTATCTTTTATTAAATAGGCCTAACAACATTTTAAATAAAAAGAATGGGAAACTATGTGATAATCAATTTTCAAATACTTCAAAGCAATTGTCTAGCATCTAGATAGATTATGCAATTGCATCCCATGCATGAAGCCTAAGTTTCATTTTTCATGCATTAATTAAATGCCATATCAATCAGTAGCAATTAACTTTTATTTGCAGAAACCAATATCAGCCTATATAATGATGTTGATTAAAAAGTGGGCATGATTTCAGCATTCAGCATATAGCATAAGTTTCAGGTTTCAAGTGTCAATTGAATAATTGTCTTGCGAAAGGGAGAAAAGTAGTGCAGGTTCAACGCAATGTCTTAGTTTAATGCCATCATTCTAAAACTGACTTTCAATAAACCGCACTTTTTGTACATTGCATTCAAAGTCAAAAAATACTACTGAAAATGAGCTTTATGCTCTGAACTGCAATTTAGCATGTCTGCACAACAGTGTTTCTGAACATGTGTTCTGGACCATTGAAAAAAATTAATAAGCAAGCTTTCAAAAAAGTGCTTTATAGTTCTTATGTAAATGCGCCATGTTTCTAAACTTAGATCCTACTATTTAGATCCCATATTGATGAGTGGGCCTATGCCATGCACATAAGCTGCTCAATTAATGATGCTTTAGTCAAAGCAACAGAAGATTAATGCCAGTGAACCAGTTGTCTTAGTATCTGTCCTTCACTTGATGGGCAAATCCGAAGGTTCAGAAAGCTCTCAACAAATTGAGTAGTTAGAAGCAAGTATAGTAGGCCTTTTTGATTATAACCTCATTTGCACTTTGACAACTGTCTGCAATTGATTTGAATTGATTAAAGGTAGGCCTATTTTATTAACGGTTGTCCGACGTCGAAGTGAAATTACAATTAACCGCCAAAAGGGGTGTGCCACACCCCAATATAGTATACATTTAAATGTTTTATTGTTAATGAAATCTAAATAATATAGGTTAATTTAGGAAACTTTGTCGTAATCAAAGGATTTGGTGGGAAATTGGCCAGTTTTTGGTACACCTTGTACCTGGAAACTCAATAGATGTCTAGTTTTCGACTCTAAATGTTGAGATGTGTAAGGAAGGAATATAGCGAGTTTCCTGGGGTTCTGACTGGGTTCAGCATCCACAGACCATCTTCAGGTAAAACAGGAAGTCAAAGGATATGCGACTGGTCGCATTATTATCATCATCATTCATTCATCTTATTAATATTTCATTGATGTCAATCATTTTGCATATCCATTCTTGCCAACCCATACCGGGTACTCGACTTGTGTCAAATATGTTCTATGTTTGAAATGCTTACAAAGCCTTTTTAAATAACAGAGCCTCACTTCAAACCCTTTGATGAATTTCTTTTTTACTTTAAGATGGGTTGTGGATGTTGACCGAAAAATGTTGTGTATATTAACAATCAAAGCATTCCTAATTCTTTCCAACATAATTTCATCTATCAGTGTTCATGATCATCTTCAGCCACTTCAAATAAATCCTTTGAGTTAAAATCTGCCAATATTTCATCAGAAGCACGGCTGGATATTAAGGAAGGTGGATTTTGGTCGTGCGGAGTAACCTCATTTTACAATGTGCGTGCTACGCACGTCAATGCTCCAAGCAACCAAAATAAATCTACCTCTGAAATTTTTATCCAACATGAGAACGAAAAAAAGAGAAAATAAATATAAAGAGTTTTGGATGTAGAACATGGTACGTTTACTCCATTGATATTTGGCACAAATGGAGGGTCAGGTAAAGAGTGCCGACAATTTTTGAAGACATGCCCTAAAACCTGCCACATGCGATCAAGAGAAATATTCCTCCGTGATGATGTGGCTCCGAACAAAAATATCTGTAGAAATAGTGAAGTCAGTTAATCTGTGTATCAGAGGTTCACGTGTACCCTTTAAAAAAGAATCCGCCAATGTTATCATGGAAGATTTCGGTCAAAATGCATTTCGTGCCGATATCTTTTGATTTTTTCAAGACCACTAATTTTTAATGTCTTCTCTTATGAAGTGACTTTATAGGTCTCCATACTGAGACGTTAGATTTCTGTGTTTGTATACGTGCTTGAAAATACTTGAGAACAAATTTTGATGCGCTTGTTTTGTTAATCAGGACCTTTTCACTTCTTTCACATATTGAATCCCACATCGAATCCACACATCGAATCCCAAATATGTTCATGACCTTTTTATGGCGGACTATGCTGCGATCAAATCTTTTTTGTCAGATATTGATTGGTTTGGTCTTTATCAACGTCATCCCGACGTTCAATCATTTTGGAATAATATATGCCATGTCCTGCATGACATTATTTCTCAAAAACGGTTTGTTCCATTGAAGCGTAAAAACAAGCGCATTGCTTTACCAAAATTTTTACGCCGCATTTTGGCCAAGAAACGTAATCTGTACAGGAAAAGTCGCACCGATCCATCTCTACTTCCGCGTTACCAGCTAATTTGCTCTGATTACAAGAATGCTGTTTCCAAGTTCTACAGTGATTATGAATACAATATCATAAACAAGAAAGATAGCAAAACCTTCTTTTCATATGTTAGAAATAAATTGAATAAGCGTCCTTTTATTCCAACATTGCAATCTATGAACAATGATATTATTTTCGACTCATTCCAAAAGGCGGAAGTATTTAATAGATATTTTTGTTCTGTTTTCGTGTCTGACAACGAATTCATTCCTTCTTTCAATCCCTCGGTTGATGATAGGGTGGACCTATACAGTGTCACGTTTCCAATTGTTTTGATAGCTGAAAAGCTCAAAAAGTTACCTGAAAAAATTCTCTTTCACTCCTGATTATCTTCCTCCAATTTTTCTTAAACGCCTCGCTGACGAATTATCAGTCCCTTTCCAAATACTTTTTGAAACATCTCTTACCACCGGCTGCATTCCCAATGCATGGAAAAGATCTGTGATTTTTCCTCTTTTTAAATCGGGCAATCGATCTGTTGTGGAGAATTACAGACCAATTGCGCTAACTAGTGTTGTGTGCCGTGTTATGGAGACCATCATTGGTGATCGTCTGTCTGACAATTTGAATATAAATAACATTATCACGAACAATCAACATGGATTTCTAAAAGGACGCTCATCGTGCACAAACTTACTATCTTGTTTAAATGATTGGACTGCGGCTGTAAATGCAAAGCAACAAGTGAATGTGATAAGCATTGATTTTGCAAAAGCCTTTGATACTTTGCGCCATCGGAAACTTTTGCTGAAATTAGAATCATACGGTATCAAGTTTGAGCTATTGCATTGGATTCATGAGTTTCTGTGTGGTCGTATCCAAACTGTAGTAGTTGATGACAGTTTATCCAATAACATGCTAATCTCAAGTGGGGTCCCACAAGGCTCAGTGTTGGGGCCACGGCTATTTTTGATTTACATTAATGACATTTGTAATGCTATCAATGCGGATTGTAAATTTTCTCTTTTCGCTGATGACCTTAATCTGTACACTTCGGGAGGTGTTGAACAGATGAACTCTTTACAAGAATCACTCTCAGACATCAGTAGATGGGCTAACAAGTGGCAACTGTCTATCTCCATTCCGAAGACTAAATCTATATCGTTTGGTTCAACATTTAATCGGGTATATCATTTGAACAATGTGAGCATCAATCCATCATCTGAGTTTCGCAATATTGGTGTTCTTTTCACATCAGATCTCAAAGTTTCCTTCCATTGCAACGATGTAGCCACAAAGGGAATGTCTCGAGCTTATTTGGTCTTGCGTTGTTTTTCGACTAATCAATCATCTCATCTCATGAAGGCATATATTACATATGTTCGACCATTAGTCGAATATTGTTCTCAGGTATGGATGGAGTCCTTATCGCATTAAGGATATTAAAGTGGTCGAAAAACTACAAAATACTACACCAAAAATGCATGTCGACGAGCCAACTTGACTTTCTCTGATTATAAATCCCGCCTTTCTATACTAGGCATTGAATCTCTTGAGGCGAGAAGGATCTTTTTGGACTTAGTATTTGTATATAAAATGATCAATAACGAGGTCGACTTGCCCTTCGATAATTTTTTCCAGTTCTCCGACACCATCACACGAGGACATTCTTACAAACTGAAAGCGCTCGGAACTCCACATTATGACTGCAGACGCTATTTTTCAGTCACCGAATAGCGGCGATTTGGAACAGTCTACTGGACACCGTGGTTAAGGCGGAATCAGTTCCTATTTTTAAAAAGAGACTTCGAGAGTACGATTGTTCATCGCATTGTAAAGTATTCAAATAATGTTTTTTTGTTGGTTCGGGTTACGCGTAAGTGTTGCTCTAGCAACCTGTGTCACCTATTGTACTTTCTATACAATAAAAAATTCATTCATTCATTGTTGTCACAGCTGGAGTACCAACAGCCTGGAATATTCATGAAAGTCACTTTTCCAATTGCCTCAACTTTGACAAGTTGCCTCTGTGACTAAGCACAGTGCTTTTCCATAATTAGGTTTCCATAATGATAATTTCCATAATCCTACTCCAAGCACTATCGTTCAGCGTTGATGAAAGAAGAGCAGTAGTGAAGCTGACAATGAGAGAAAGCTGCAGTGCATTCCTCGGAATGGCTGTCAGCAAGATTTAAACGAAAACCAATCCCTGTCAGCATTTATCGAAAATACTCATAACTTACATGTAAACTGGAGAATTCAAGGTGTTCCACTAACTAGATTTTCCATAATTTGAGCTCTATACCTGTCATACTTTCTGAGATTTTTGACAAAATGTAAATATGCTCGAGAACTGTCCAAATTCGGAAATCGAAAGGCTTCAGAGAACAAAATTTGTAGGAATGAATTTATTGCCAAATATGACTGATGTAGTCTCGGGTTATAAAAGGAGCATATTAGAGAGTGTCTAAAACGATAACGTCTGTGAGTAACTTGGAAAAAGATGGCAAAAATGATGTCGCACAAGTAGAGGAAACACAATTGTGTATAATATTCATTGGACAAAAATCTTTGAAAGCTACAATTACTTGTAACTTCAAAAATACAGTAGCAGATCGACTACAAATTCGGATTTCAAACGGCCATGCGCTTTTGTCGATAAATTGAGTGGATTCACCACATAAACCGATTGGCTGGAATAGTCACATTATTCGAGTCAAATGCATGCAACAGGTAGTGAATACAATAAATTGAAAGTTTGGAAAATGAGGCAAGAATATTGTAGTATTGAAAGCATTTTATCCAATCAGTCTAGTACTTCAGAAAATAAAGGACCAGCCATTCATATTTTAAGATATGAGAGAAGTTCATGTTAAAATATTTCCTTCATTCTTCCAAAACAAGCGCATGGCCTTTCAGCCGCTGGAGGAGACCATCATCAGGGAAATAAATGCCTGTTTATCATGGCATTATCAGGCATTAATCATTTATCTGGCTGACGATGTCGCCGGTACGGCTGAAAGACATCGTGTTTGTTTGGGAAGAATAAAGGAAATCCAACAAAGAATTCCACCTATCTTAAAAAAATTAAAACACTTTTGATGCACCAATTGTTGCTTAGAGTTGACCTTGCATTGTCCATAAACAGCAAATCGATTTCTGAATATCAGATAAGCAATGATGATGCCGATTTCTATAGAACGTAACAAAACATATGAGTGAGGTATGGAATTAAGGTTCTGAAAGAATTTTAGTGGTAGAAAGCGTTGAACTAAATCTTATTCCACGCATACTGTGTACGAAATTGATGCATGATATTTGACATGCGTGATTCAATAGGCAAACACTGCGGTTGTGATGTAGTATAATGCATATCTACAGTGAGGTAAAACTGCTTTCTCAAGAACGATTCGAAATGTCTTCAAAGCGAATGAAATACTGTGACATCGAATGAAGCAGTCAAGTACAGTGCATTATCTCCTCTGAATATGAGAATACATTCCTGATGTGAACATTGAGTTCTATTTGGCTGTCGTGTCTGTCCTGTTAAATGTCTTCTTGATTTCTTAGCCGTGAGTTAATCTCTACAAAAGAGTGCTCGCTAACTTTCTCTTCGGAGTCTCCATTTTCACCACTTCGTTCGGCGTGCCAGTTCATTTCTCGTTCTAAACCAACAATTCTTGTCGAGCTTACTTCATCGCTAACAACTCCTTGCAGAAGATCATCATGACTTCCAGACAATCCTCCCTCTGTTCCGATGAATGAATTTTGAAATCTGCTGCTCTCGCCTGAAGAAATTTCAGCATTCCTGTGAAATGAGTTTCGTCCAGCATTTCCAACATAAATTGACGAAGATGCCATAGACCCGCCAGTTCCTCCCTGGCCTCCAATTCCTCCTTCATATAGCCCGCCATTTCCACTTGTTGAACGAGCTCTGTTGGCAGAGGTTCCTCCAGCATTTCCAACATAAATTGACGAAGATGCCATAGACCCGCCAGTTCCTCCCTGGCCTCCAATTCCTCCTTCATATAGCCCGCCATTTCCACTTGTTGAACGAGCTCTGTTGGCAGAGGTTCCTCCAACATTTCCAACATAAATTGACGAAGATGCCATAGACCCGCCAGTTCCTCCCTGGCCTCCAATTCCTCCTTCATATAGCCCGCCATTTCCACTTGTTGAACGAGCTCTGTTGGCAGAGGTTCCTCCAGCATTTCCAACATAAATTGACGAAGATGCCATAGACCCGCCAGTTCCTCCCTGGCTTCCAATTCCTCCTTCATATAGCCCGCCATTTCCACTTGTTGAACGAGCTCTGTTGGCAGAGGTTCCTCCAGCATTTCCAACATAAATTGACGAAGATGCCATAGACCCGCCAGTTCCTCCCTGGCCTCCAATTCCTCCTTCATATAGCCCGCCATTTCCACTTGTTGAACGAGCTCTGTTGGCAGAGGTTCCTCCAACATTTCCAACATAAATTGACGAAGATGCTGGAGTATCGCCAACTCTGCTCATCGACACTCCTTGGGTGTGGAGACCATGTTCTTCAAGATTTGCACTTGCTCCTTCGATGCCCATTCCAGCTGAATCAACACTTTCCATTACTCCATTTCCGCTACCTGCGTTCTGTATGTGAATTGACGCATAAGCTAGATCTTCTCTGATTTCTCCTCGCTGTCCCATTCCTCTTCCATGCATAGCACTGCTACCCTCTAATGATGAAGTAGTCCCATAGATATCATGTCTTCTTGAAGAACCACCTGCTGCCCTCACCGACGCAATATTACTTTGCATATACTTTGCTTCCATATTCCCATTAACAGCTGCTCCACCAGTTGAATATTCTCCGCTAACAGGCAGCGATTTCTCTCCACTATGTTCACGACCATCAAAACCATCTATTCTCGTCATGTTGGAACCAGCTTTTGTATTGGGAATATAAATGGAAGAAGACGGTAAGTCTCTATTGGTGTTTGTTCCAATGGAAGTCGGAGATGAATTCTGTACTACGCTCTGGAGTGATTGTCCCCTGAATGAAGTTTGATTTCCTTGATGAGATGCACCAACTTCGGATGAAATACTGCTGACACGCCCATTAGTCGGTGCTCCGTTCATAATTTTATGGATTGTTGCGTAGTTATCACCATGATGGTCGTCAGTGGAAGGAATTACTGGAACGATATGAAGACCATTCGATGGAGAAGAGGATGAAAGAGCCGCTGATGTTTCCACCTGGAAAGAGGAATTCAATCAGAGTGAACTTATTGGTTGTTGAATTAGTCGTTTAAGATAACCAATCGGTTGGAATGTTGCAGTAAAGGTTCGAACGTCATATCAAAAATAACGATTGAAGGATTATCAACACTCAGCGTTTCGGGGCAGCACTGATAAATAAATCAAGCGGGTGAAAGGTGCATTGTGATGACAATGTTCAAGTTCCCTTATTCTCTCTGCAATTTCTGAATGAACCGTTCATCCACTTGATTTGATCTTGTTGTCATGCCCGTGATCATTGGACGTGATCCCGAAACGTGGAGTGTTAATGCTCCATAACTGCTCTATTTTGAAGAAAAATGGTCGAGTCGAATTGCCTGTTTATTAGCCTATATTTAGCTATTGGCTAAGGAGCAATCAGATCTAATACTTTCTCGATATACTAATAAGCTTCAAGTCTACAATTGTTGTAGCTTGAAAGCACAAGCTCTACAATTCTCAAAGAATCCGAGAGTATTGCATGTATATCACATGTACACATGACAGAAGCGTTTAGCAATTAAAATAATAAATGCGCCAAATTATTGATTAATTATTATTTAACTAGTGTGATTATTAAAATAATTAATCAACATAATAATATAATATTCTGCGAAATATTGACCCCTGATTTCGAACCCGGCACCCTCCTTTGCTTAGCGAATTCAAGCTAAACTCAAGCGGATTCAAAGTCAGTTTGTAGGTTGAGGACAAGTCTCCGCGACAAATTACGCACTTGCGCAACATCAAGTCAGATTCGACCTTTATGCGATTCTGCATAATTGATTAAGTGATGGACTTCTTTGAAAAGGCGCCTTCACGAAGGAAAATATAGAAAATTGCATCATCAGTTTCAATGCTGCCTGAGATGCTGGTTTGTTGATGCTTATTTTCTATTTTGTTGCCGAGAGACTTATAATTTGTTTTATTTTACTGTATGTCTAATTCTAGCTGCCGATTCGCATTTCTCTAGATCGTTTTGTGACCCACTAATGAGACACGACCTCACGGATCCCCACTTGCACATACAAAATGCATTCATGCTTTCTTACTTCAGCAGCTGTTCGGTGATCTTCATATTTATCGGGTCCATCGATAATAATCGAACCTCTCTGTATGTAAGAAGTTGTCCGTTTATGTCGAGTTAGAATCTGATGCCGATTTGTCCGCAGTTGAATCAGTGGAACATCGGATGCGGTAGAGCCTTCCAAAGATGAGACACTATCCTGAGGACTCGCGTCGGCTTCAGTTATCCTAAAATTGTAGAAGCAAAGAATCGTCGACACCCGCATGCTAGGAAATCACGTTTGTGTTCAATGTTCATTGTTAACCCTCAGAGACCTCGGAATCAGATTTTTCTGCTTTACTTTTCTAATTATCGATATATCAACCTCTCATGCCCATGCAAAATCATCATTTTTGACATTGATTCTGCATGTGATATATTACAGTCCGTTTCATAAAAAGTGGATCATCCTAAAATTTGACTAAATAAAACATAAGTATGATACAGAAAGCATTTTTCATGTTATTTCATGTCCCTAATATATTTAAATGTCCTTATATAATCTGATAAGCTATGATACAGTGACGGTTCTTAAGAAGCTAATATTTTGTGACCCTACCCTTATTGTCAATGACATTACCAATTCGTCTAGGCATTGATTCGATGATATACAGATTGTTTCATAAAAAATGGATCACCCTTAAACATCGCCTTAACTTCAACTTTGTCTAACTCCGCCAAACTTGAACGAATTTCTCTGAAATTTGGAAGATATGTCAGTTGTGCTTACTAATATCATTGTTGGAAATTTCAAGCATGAATATTGAGTTGTTTTCCTGTTATAGATAAAAAAAGTAGTAGATAATTTGATCTTCATTTAGCAATGTTACACAAAATCATACCTCACTCTTATAAAATTACATTTGTTTCTTTTGTTATGTAATATGTTGTTCTACATGCCAAAAGCTATGAAGCAAAACAAAAATAAAGAAAATCGGTCAATCAGAGCCAGTATAGCAACATTATTCATCAACAATAATATAACTGCTACATGTGATCAACTGGACTTCATGTTCCATAGCTTCCTGACTTCGTTGCGGTGGTGTTGGCAGCAGTCCTGATTGCTTTCAGCTAGAAATCTATCTCTTACCGGTTGAAAACAATACAAAGCACAAATGAACAATAACGAGATCGCATTCACAAAAGGCAAAGTGTCAGCATTGCTAGAACAAAGGTTTTCTTTGCGAGCTACAAGCAAGCGACTAAATGTCCCTTACACAAATGTGCATCGATGGCATAATGATGATTTTCGACTCTGTCGTAAAGAGGGCTCTGGCCGTCCACGCAAAACATCCAAACGTAGAGACCGCCTAATTTTGAGATTTGTTGAAGTTGATCCAAGTCTCTCGTTAACTGAGATGGCTGCACTAGACTCGATCTCCTGATCTGAATCCCATAGAGAATGTATGGAGTATTCTGAAACGTAACGTTCGTCGTTCACTGCTACCTACAGATGGCGTATCACAACTTACATCACTGTTAAAAAGAGAGTGGAGAAAGTTGGATCAGTCAAAAATCAACGATATCATCGAATCAATGCTTAGACGAATTGGTAATGTCATTGACAATAAGGGTAGGGCCACAAAATATTAGCTTCTTAAGAACCGTTGCTGTATCATAGCTTATCAGATTATATAAGGATATTTAAATATATTAGGGACATGAAATAACATGAAAAATGCTTTCTGTATCATACTTATGTTTTATTTAGTCAAATTTTAGGATGATCCACTTTTTATGAAACGGACTGTAGTTCATTTTTGACTGATTTAACTTTCTCCACTCTCTCTTTTTAACAGTGACGTAAGTTGTGATACGCCATCTGTAGGTAGCAGTGAACGACGAACGTTACGTTTTAGAATACTCCAATACATTTTCTATGGGATTCAGATCAGGAGAACGAGCTGGCCAAGATAATGTCCTAAGCCCTAATTGAGACTTGCATAAGTTGACTCTACTACTCCTGTGACACGTAGCATTATCATCCATAAATAACCAAGTCGATGGATCACCAAGTTGATCTGTCATTTGGCCAATGTTCATTCGTAAAACATTCACATAGCGTTCAGAACTCATGGTTCCTTGCTGTATGTGAAGTCTTCTACGAATAGTGGACTTAGAAATAGACGAGTATAGTGCAGCCATCTCAGTTAACGAGAGACTTGGATCAACTTTAACAAATCTCAAAATTAGGCGGTCTATACGTTTGGATGTTTTGCGTGGACGTCCAGAGCCCTCTTTACGACAGAGTCGAAAATCATCATTATGCCATCGATGCACATTTGTGTAAAGGACATTTAGTCGCTTGCTTGTAGCTCGCAAAGAAAACCCTGACACTTTGCCTTTTGTGAATGCGATCTCGTTATTGTTCATTTGTGCTTTGTATTGTTTTCAACCGGTAAGAGATAGATTTCTAGCTGAAAGCAATCAGGACTGCTGCCAACACCACCGCAACGAAGTCAGGAAGCTATGGAACATGAAGTCCAGTTGATCACATGTAGCAGTTATATTATTGTTGATGAATAATGTTGCTATACTGGCTCTGATTGACCGATTTTCTTTATTTTTGTTTTGCTTCATAGCTTTTGGCATGTAGAACAACATATTACATAACAAAAGAAACAAATGTAATTTTATAAGAGTGAGGTATGATTTTGTGTAACATTGCTAAATGAAGATCAAATTATCTACTACTTTTTTTATCTATAACAGGAAAACAACTCAATATTCATGCTTGAAATTTCCAACAATGATATTAGTAAGCACAACTGACATATCTTCCAAATTTCAGAGAAATTCGTTCAAGTTTGGCGGAGTTAGACAAAGTTGAAGTTAAGGCGATGTTTAAGGGTGATCCATTTTTTATGAAACAATCTGTATTTGAATTAGTAGAAGTAGAAGCACAGAATAAAACAGGTCGTCTCCTCTTCTGTTTGACTAGAAAGGATGCATTGGAACATGTAACGCTAATGAAATGGCACAATCTGCCATAGAAGCTGACGGCAATAAAAAACTCCAGAGTGGAGGTAAAGTTTTGTGTAATATAGAATTACGGCACATCAATCGCACCCATTTTCACTTAGATGCACTTGTAAAAGTCTGAATCATTGGATTAGAATCAGTCACATGTGCAATTCCAAGCTTTTCATTCGTGGTTTATGTCACAACGTAGTTCCCCCGGATGTGCCGCGACCTTGAGTCAATTTCCATTCTAGTCAACTTCAAATAAACAATCTATTTCTGTTTAATGTGCTGATATAATACCATAGCAATCGAACAATGAGCAGTCAGTTCAGCATAAAGTACGCGAAAATTGTGTGAAGTTTCAGTCACTGTTATCAACCGGATAACGCAGCAAAGAGACGCATGGGATGTCAAGTTCTACAGAGAAGTTGTGAACGTTTGTTCGTGCGCCTGCTAACTTTCTTAATAATGATCGGAAAGACCAACATTATCGAGAAAACTTTTGCGCAATGATCTGAATTCTTCCAATCTGCAGGAATCGTGGAGATCGGAGCATTTTGAAGGAATTCACAGTAATCCGCAAGCGACGCACTCTGCTATTATCCTATCTCTGTAAGGAATCAAAAATTTCTTTTTACCCACTTAGTAAGTTCCTGCATATGCCGTCGTTTTGAATCAGTTTGCACTCAGTTACACTAGCAGAGTGATACGCTTAAACAATAGAATTCTGTAAGTGTCAAAATTCTCTTCAATTCTTTTTACTGTAATATAAACGATGCTTTTGCGCATGGCCATATTGGTAGGCCTACATTATACGTGAAATTCATTTATTTATTGCTTGCATATATGCTCATGTATGTATACTCACTGACATAAATAATGAAACCAACTCTCATTGACTTGAATGAAAGTTTGTTTCATTTTTTCTATGGTTTGAGATGATATCTCGCTTTCTATGTATCACCATTGAACTCCATATGATAAGGGAAATGATATAGGACCATCAAATTTCAAAATTTGATATTGATCACAGTAACAGCTAGAAGTTGAACAGAATCACCACCTACTGCTGACCAGATTTGACTTATGAAATGGCGCACGATAACTTTACCAGAGGAATGGCAATTGGGATGATGCGTTGTGGGCAAAGTTCTACAACTGTTGCGAAAGAATTGAAAATTTCAAGGGTCGTTGTATGGAGGTGGTGGTGTCGTTGGAAAGCAGAAGGAAATGTGGAAAAGAAGAACGGATCCGGAAGACCAAGGGTATCATCCAAGCGGACAGATGCACGCTTAGTTTTAGCTGCTAAAAGAAACAGATTTGTGTCCGTCCCGAAGCTAATTGTGTACTGGAAGGTTGCTGGGAACGTTGCCTGTAGCGTTCGAACTGCATATCGAAGATTGCGAGAAGCTGGTATACAGTCTCGACGACCCGCTGTGAGAATTCCGTTGAGCCTGGAACATCGAAGGAGGCGAGTGACGTGGTGTCAAGGTCATCAGTCGTGGAGTGACAGTCAGTGGGAACGTGTGCTCTGGACTGATGAATCGAGGTTTACTCTCGATTTCAACGATGGTCGGATCCGTGTTCATCGCTTGCCAAGTGAACGATTTGCTCCATGTTTCGTCAAAGAACACGACCGGTACGGCGGCGGTAGTGTCATGGTTTGGACCGGTATCTGGCACAATGGAAAAACACCAGCAATCGTAGTGAAAGGAACATTGACAGGACAGTGATATGCCGACGAGATCGTGACACCGGTCGTGGTTCCAGCAGTGACATTGAATCAATTGATTTTTCAGGATGACAACGCAAGGCCCCATCGCGCTTCAGTGGTCTATAACAGGATAGCAAGCAGTGGAATCCCAACCTTGGAATGGCCCTCACGTTCTCCCGACCTCTCCCCCATCGAGCACTGCTGGGATGAACTTGGTCGCAGAGAGAGGGAGAGGTACGTGTACAACCACCCACCAGTGTCTTTGAAGATGTTGGCCGACAGACTGATCGAGCAGTGGAACCTCTTAGACCTGGCATTCATCCAGCGACTGTGCTCATCCATGCCCTCACGCATCGATGCCTGCTTGGATGCTCGCGGTGGTCACACCCGTTTCTAACTTAAGTTGATAAAATCATGAGTATCAAATTAAATGTTTTTGAGTAAAGCATTCGAGTTCTCCTTTTACAAACAACAAACAAACGTACAGTACAACCAAGTTTAAGTCATAAGTATTCATATCAGGACTTGTTTCATTCTTTTTGTCACTGAGTATATGTTGTGTTAGATGACCACTCATACGAGTATATCGCTTTCGCTCAAGATCGCGCGTGACTAAATTGGCCTATATCAACAACTCAGGATGTTCAAGATGAAAGCTCATTATTCTTGTTGAACGAATGATTGCGTCATTATAAATTGCATTCATTCGCTCTGCCAGCAGTTACTATCAGAATGCGTGCACGTCAATAATAAACTTCAACATGGATACACATGTCGTTATGGTGAGCTATTACAATTCTATTTGCAGTTCGACATTGCCACCAAAAATAGACTGTTGGCCAAAGTCTTACAGTAGTGTTTGATTGACTTAAAATATCCACAACTGTTTTAAGAGTCTAGAAGTACCACAGACAGGTCAAAAAATGGAACTTCTATCTAGGGTGCACTGTGCAATGCATGCAGTCAACATTTTAGTGTGTATTTGCAATTACCATTATTATCACCTATAAAATAAGGATGATGCTTCGAAATAATCTTTGATTCACTCGTCCAATGATATTTACAAAAATTTCTACTCTCAAAGTTAAAAAATTGCTGCTCATTAAGAGGCGAGAATCTGCGAGTATCAAAAGCTACGTATTCTCCGAGCCGAATAAGAGGTGAAGAAATTGATACGAGGTGATTGGACATTTATCTCCATAAAATCAGTGGGATAAAACATATTTATTTCACGATTCCATAGCTACACAATGTCGTGTTAGATACATTCATGTTTTCCTATTTTTGTGGATAAATAACATAATCTACTAGTAGATTAAACGCTCAGAATCTACTACCGATTAATGACAAATCTCCAGAGAAATGTGGAATAAATTGATTGAATGTGATATTTAATTGAAGTAAATTATATTAAGTGTAATTGAAATTAAAGTGTAATTAATTGAAGTGAATGTGATATTTTGTGCACTGTGTTCTTTTAATTTCCAAGTCTGATTCAAAATTTGCATGTATGAAAATGAATTGCGGTTAGCAACTCTTGAAGAATGCTGTACTGTCTTGATCGTTGCCCCATATAATCTTTGAGTTAGACTTACAGAGAAGTTTCCCAGATTTTCGGGTGCATGCACTCTAATTTGTGCAAAAGCAACATATCCATAGACAAGGCAGTCTGTGGACATATCCGATCACCTTGATCATAACCAATGCTGAATACCACGTCATCTACTTGCTGCTCTTTCATCTTATAATTCATTCTAGTGGCTCCAGCGATTGATGACTCACAAGTCTTCGACCTGGTGTCATAGATTCCTCCTAAGCATGTGGATGTTTGTCCACAGCGAACTATACACTAAAGTTCTACGTTCTGGCTAAAGCTCGCAAGAGGATCTTTGTGCTACGGAATCTCAGAAAATCCAACTGTGCCACCAATGTCATGTTTCAGACATATTGCGCTCTGATTCGATCCGTAATGTCATACGCGTACCCATGCTTCTGCAATATCCCAAAGCGCCTGGAGGACAAATTTACAAGATTCGAGAGAAGATGTTTTTGGATTATTGGAGACGATACTTTCACCACGTTTCTGGCTGCCGTTCAGTCGTCTTGCAAGAGGTTTTTTTCGCAGGTCATAGTGCATGGTGATAATCCTCTCCGGGAGCTCTTCGTCCACAGGGATGCATCGAGAACGAGGAATAAGCTGGCACTCTGCCCTCCACGTCAGAAGACGAAACGATTCTCTTCTTCTTTTACCAAGTTTGCTTTACTGTAAATAATCTCTATATTCACTTCGCGCTGTTTGATGACCGTAACTTTTTATTTTTATTTTATTACATGATGTCAGACGTTCACTGATTGCCAATTGTGAAGTCAAAAATAAAGAAATTATTATTATAAAGATTATACTGGAACATGAGTCAAATATGCGGCTGAAAACGATGTGCAAAATTTTGCCAATAAACAAGCAGTGAGATAGATGAATTCAACCTTTGGTCGCATTATTCACCTTATTCGTGTGCTGTGAAGGCGGTGAATCCTCAGAGTGAAGCAAATAAAGTAAACAGGGATTGTTATCGTTGTGCCTGAATAAGTGTTCTTCAATCACATTACATGTAAGTGATGTAAATTTGCTCAGCTATGATCATTCACGAGTTCTTTGAACCTTGTCTCAAAGTTATTAGCAATTGTTTTAGTTAATTTTGCTAAATTCTTGAAGCATTGTTCAAGTCAATTTTGCCTAATGTGTTCTATCACGTGAAACAATGTTTTAATAATGGTAGGTGGCAGCATTTCAGTAAGATTATTGATATAAACGTGCTAGATAGTGAATCGCAACCCGTGAAGAATTTTCATTGTTTTAGACAATGATCTTAGAATCGGAATTAAACAAATTTTTCAAAGCAAACAAAACAAAATAACAGCAAAATTAACAATTTATTCAATACAAAAGAGTGAAAGAGTATAAAGATGACACTATTGTTCGACCCATCGGTTTCCGGGAAAGCTTTGTAAATTTCGGATTGTCAAGACATTGGTGCTAGCCTACACTAATCCCAAAAAGATGTCACCTTTTAGTATAGCCAAATATATACATATCAAAACCTCTTACCATACTTTGTGATAACTTTGCTCACTACTTTCATGTATGAGGCGTGTTCAAATGAAACCCGTTCGCTATACTGTATTTGTAGAATAGCAAGCAGACAAAGTAAAAGCACAATCAATTAGTAGCAACTGTGTATTATTAACACGAAAACAGAAGCAACAATCAAAAAAAGTCTCCGTTGACTTCCCGCCACTTGTCCCATTGCTTGGGTAGGCGTTGAATTCCGTCGGCAAAGAAGGACTTCGGTTGTCCTTTGAACCAATCCCTAACAGCTGTCTTTACTTCTTCGTCTGATCGGAATCGCTGTTCCTTGAGAAACTTCTTCAGGGGATCAAAAATGTGAAAATCACAAGGTGACAGGTCAGAACTGTATGCAGGTTGTTCCAAAACTTCCCAACGCTTCCTTGCCAATGCGTCAGATGTCGCCTTCGAAACGTGTGGTCTTGCGTTGTCGTGAAGAAGAATGACACCTGAAGACAACATACCCGGTCGCTTGATCTTTACCGCCTGGTGAAGCTTGTCCAAAGTCTGGATATACCGCTGCGAATTGATTGTTTCGTTGGGTTCAAGAAACTCGAGGAGCAGCGGGCCCTGAATATCGAAGAACACCGTGAGCATCACCTTCCCTGCAGATTGTTGCACTCGGAACTTCTTCGGCTTGGGTGAACTTGGATGCTTCCACTACATGCTGCTCTGCTTCTTTTCCGGCTCGAAATGATGGCACCACGTCTCGTCTCCAGCCACAATGCGACGCAAGAACTGCTCATTCTCGGTATTGAAGCGAGTCAGGTGTTCCAAACTGAGTGTTTCTCCATCTTTCCTTGTGGTCTTCAGTAAGCATTCGAGGCACCTATTGAGAGCAAACTTTGTGATACTGCAACTTTTCCTTCACGATGGTATGCATTGAGCCAATTGAGACATTGAAGTCATCTGCCAGATCTCTAATGCTTCGTCGACGATCGGCTCTGACTGCGGTATCGATGGTCTCAGTCACCACTTTATGCGCCTGTCCAGGACGTGGCAAATCAGATGTTTCAGTTCGCCCCTCTCGAAACTTCCTTGACCACTCTGTGGTCTTTGAAACAGCTCAATCTCTGTATACTGATGCCATTCTGCGATGGATCTCTGCTGGCTTGCATCCTTCTGCAGTCAGGAATTGAATAACCGCTCTCTGGTCTTCTTTGGACGGACTTTCTACCATGAACGACATTTCACTCGTCATTAACCGTGAACAACAGATACACTTGATGAACAAACACATTGTCACGCTGTTATAAAGCACTGAATAATACTCCACAGGTCTGCTTTGATTAATTGGTCATGCATGAAGCCGCTAAGATAAGTCGAACGGGTTTCATTTGAGCACGCCTCGTATATCTAAGGTGTTATTTTGAAGCATCCTGCATCGTTTTATAAACTATCAATTGTCCACTGACTCCAAAGCTACAAAGAAATTAATACATGCAAGACAAAAGATTAATTTCATCTTTGAGGAAATTTTTGGATGTTGTCAATGTACATGGTGAGATGCATTGTGCAGTTGGAATGTTAGTTGAAAAGTCTTGTCTGCTTAGATGCATCAATAATTTTCATGGTGAGTTTTAATCAAACACAGCCAAAGACAACGTCACGTCAAACACAGCTGGTCCTAGTTCCATGTATGTTATCATTGTAGCGCTTTCTCCCCCTCGAGAAACCTATCAACCGTCAGCTCCTGTAATTTGTAAAGGTGTTGAGAGAGAGAGAGAGATTTTTTTCAAACACATTTCTTGACATCGGAGGTCGGTTAGTCTTACTATCCAAGCATTGCTGTTAAAATCCTTTTTCCTACATCATTCCAGACTCATCTCAAAAACGTCATGAATGCGACAACAACCCCAATAACCATCCAACCTATCCCATCTCCAGCATCAACCTCGTCATCTCAATTTTTGAAATCCGACGACCTTTGTGAAAAATGTGGGAAGACAGTGGTAATGGACTCTGTGTTGCAATGTAAGAAATGCAACAAGTATTTGCACTTTGACTGCAGTGACCTGCCAATATACGAGGTGGTTAAGTACTATAAGGAAAACTTATACCACAGAAAATTTGCATGCTCTGCATGTATAGAAAACATGCATCCAAACGAAATGAAGATAGTCATGGAAAAGATGAAGTCCTTCGATGGCAATGCACAGCTGCTCGATGATTACAAACGACGTTTGCAGATAAAAGAAAGCGAAATTAGCGAACTAGTACAGGAAGTGAGCAAAATGATCGAAGACAAAAACGAACTAGAAGAGATGGTCAAGCAATTGAAAGAAGACACTCATGCTCTGAAAAGAAGGAACGAAGACATGGTTCTGACATTGAATGTGTATGAATCCCAGCTAACTGAACATGAAGAAAGAGTAAGAGCAAACCGAAACACAGAACAACAAAGAAGCGACACCAACAACAGCAACAACAACGCCAACAACGACAGAGCCATCATAATGACACTACTCGAGAAACAAAAGGATGAGGCAAAAAGTGAAATTGCTGTTTTGAAACATATGATTGACGATATTCGGACGACGATGACCGAAAAGCCTTACCAACAAGCGCAATCCTACCATCAATCGCAACCTTATCATCAACCATACCCAACAACAAGACGAATCAGAAGCTTCAACCATCAAGAAAGGAGACCACCACCAAAGTGTTATTCTTGTGGACGAATCGGACATATCGCTCGAAACTGCTTCAGCTCCGGACCACCAAGGCAAAGATGGACAAACAACAACAGAAACAATTATCGCGGACCAAGAGATCGACCACAACAACGCTATGCTCAGCGTCATCATTCAACATATCATCAATTCCCCATTCAATACCAACAGCCATACCAACAGCATTACCCATCTACGAACAATTTTCCTGTTCAAGGTATGATGTATCCCACTTCCAACATCCAACCAATGCAGCCTTTTGTTTAGCATAGATGAACGAGGAGAGGAGACTGCTATATCAGGAGAAATTGTTGGTAAGAATAACAATATGCTGAAAATTTATTATACTAACACAAACGGATTAAACATAAACAAACTTCATGATTCTGATATGATTGATGATATACAAGATGCTGATATAATATGTTTTACCGAAACACACTTGAATGAACGCAGCTCTACAAATTTATCGATAAACAGATTTGATGTTATAGAAACATTTTGTAAAAATAAAAATAATTTCGGTAGACAGATTAAGGGGATCAGCTTATATCATAAAAATGAAGAAAGCAACCTCAATATAGAGGAAAAAAATAACTGAAAATGGAGACATGATAATAATCAAAATGTTGAACCCTCAATGGAAAGATCTTAAAGAGATATATTTAATTCTATGCTACCGAGAAAGCAGAGATTCAAAATATGCGGACAATAATTATCTAAATCGCATTAAAGAATATATAAAAGAATTTAGGATGAAAAACATAATTATATTGGGAGATCTTAACAGCAGGATTGGTCAATTGAATGACAATGAACACATGAATCTCCCACCAGAAGATCAGAAGATCAAATCATAAATAAACAAGGCAGAGAACTGATTGAGTTCTGCAACGAAAACTCGCTTATAATAGCTAATGGCAGATATGAAAAAGGAAAGCATACATACTGTAGAATTCAAAGAGAAAGAAATTATAAATCAGTTATCGATTACTTGATCATATCAGAATCTTTGATAGAAAAATTAAAAGCCTTTGAAATAACAGGTCCTAAATTATTTACAGACCATAGACCACTAAAACTAGAATTAGATGTGAAACCAAAAACATCGATTAAAAATAATTTGAAGAAAAGAAACTATATTGATAAGATCACCAAGCCATTCAAATTGTCATCAAACTATGATCCATGCAAGCTCCAAGAAGCTGTACAAATGAAAAGTACTGAACTGATTAAAAAATTAAATGAAAATAATTTAAATACAACAGAAATCTATCATGAATTGATAAATGCAAGTAGAGATGTATACCTAAAAGTAGAACCAAACAAAAATATCAAATACTCAAAGGATGCAAGAATTTTCGCAAAAACTATCGAACAGCTGTCGAAATGTATAAGCAAGACCAATCGGAAGAAAACCTTCATTCTTTACTACTAAATAAGAGGCAATATAATAAAATTCTAAAAGTAGAAAAAAGAAAATTACAAGAAATGAAATTATCAGAGCTACACAATGCTAAAGCTAATAATAACTCTAAGAAGTATTGGGAGCTGATAAACAAATGCAAACCAAGAAAAAGAAAAAGGCCAGATACTAAGATAACTGCTCAAAACTTCAAAAAGGATATCAAGAATAGAGACCAACAATTGCATAAATTATATATCAGTAAGATAAACGAAATAAATTTTCATCCATGTACAAAACGCGAGGATCATCATTTGAATGAAAATATCACAATAGAAGAAATTGAAAAAGCAGTTCAATCTACTAAAAATTCAAAGAACAGTGGTCCAGATCAAATTGTATACGAGATATTTAAGAATAACCCAAATCAAATACACATACTAGAAACATTTTTCAATCAAATTTTACGAAGTAAAACTACTCCATGGAATTTAAGTTGGTCTACTCCAATTTTTAAAAAAGGAAATAAAAATGAAGCGAATTCATATCGATGCCTAAATTTATCGTCATGTGTAGAAAAGATTTTGACAAAAATATTAAATGATAGATTAAACATATGGATTGACAGATGCAAATTAATCCATGAATCACAAACTGGATTTCGAAAGAAACATTCCACCATAGATAATATCTGGATACTACGAGAAATCATGCAGATTTATAGAAATGATAGACAACCATTGTACCTATGCTTCATCGACCTTTCAAAGGCTTTTGATTCAATTCCTAAAATTCAACTAACTAATAAATTAAGAGGTATAATACCAAGGGGCGATTACATATCCCTGATAGAAAACATCATAAATAATAAAAAAATCAAAATTTTATTCAATGGAGAAGAAAGTGAAATTTTTATGTTAAACAATGGAATTCCACAAGGAGACAGCCTATCACCAATTTTATTTTGTCTGTACATTAATGATTTACTATGTAAACTTGACGAAAATATGAATGAAATTGATCCAGCTGAAATATTTGATTTGAAACTGGCTTCATTAATTTATGCAGATGATATAGTATTGCTAAGTACTTCCCAAAATGGATTAATCAAACAACTAAAACTCATGCGAAATTTTTGTGATAGCAATGGACTGAAAATAAACTATGATAAAACAAAAATTATGATTTGTAATGAAATGAATACCTATAATGAATTATTGATAAATGAAAAAACTATCAAAACATCAATTGAAATTGTGGAAGAATGTAAGTACCTAGGCGTATGGATCGCAAAAACAGACAGAAAACAAATTGCGGAAATTACAAAGAGAGGAAAAACATCATGTTACGTAACCGCTAAAGCACTCAAAGAATTTGCGAATGTAGATGCAAAAATACTAAATGAAACTTTCGAAATGCTAACATTGTCGAAAATGAAATACGGTTGTGAACTCTATTTTGAAAAAAATGTGAATGACTTAAATAAAGTAATCATGCAATTTTATAAGAGATTTCATCATCTGCGAATTAATACACAGAACTATTGCATCATTGGTGAATTTGGTATAAAACCTATGGAATTCTATTGCTATAAATCAGCCCTCAATTATTACCTTAAATTAATTAATGAAAATGATCAAAGACTAATTACTAAAATTTTCAAATCAATAAATAGCAACTTAAACTTAAAATCAGTCCGTAATACTTGGTGTGATAAAATAATTAAGCTGATGGATAAAATTCAATTTAAAATATTACTAAATTTTAATTCCAATGACAAAAAATCAAGAGCTACTATCAACAATGTCTTAATAGAATATTTTAGAAAAGAATGGATTAACAGTGCAAAAAATAGCAACAAAGGACTAAGATATTTAGAATTATGTAGATTTCAATGTCAAACGAAACAGTATTTATGTCTAGTCGGCAATAAAATCAGAATTGAAAATATTCTCAAAATACGAACAGGTAATCATAATCTTGCAGCAGAAATTGGTACATATCAAAATCGAAGTACTCATAATGATTATAATTGTAAATTTTGCGATAAGAATGAGACAGAAGACATCTTTCATTTTATATCAATTTGTCCTCGCTACAGATCTGAAAGACTTGCATTAATTCCATTTCTTGCTGATTGTGATCGAGCCGATTTCTATGAAGCAATGAATGTTTTAAAGGCAGGACAAACACGTGCCATTGATGAATTTATTAACAAAGCAATGATTATAAGAAACAAGAGATAGTGACAACTTAAAACGTCAAGAATTTTTGACATGTATATTTTGTGCTTTATACAGTTCACTTCGTGATGCAATTTCTATGTTATCAACATGCACATCTCATGTCACGATCTACTATTGTCCTTCATAAGATTTCTATGAAATTCCTACTGAACCTAACATGAAGAAGCGCAAGAAACAATTGATAATGCATTTATATAACGTCGAACACCAGAAACAATAAGGAATGATTAATACTCACTGATATCGATAGACGATTCAGCAACTGTCTCATTCTGCAAACGTTTCCTAACATCGGAGGTCGGTTTCTCAATCTGTCAAAACATTGCTATTAAAAGCCCTTTTCCTGTAACATTTCAGGTAAGCTATTTAACATTTTTGTTCTACATCGTCATGTACTCTATAAGTTCGGTGTCGCTCACTGCTCGGTTTGAGAGCCTTGGCGGCTTGACGGTTTCGCGATGTGGCGTAGTTCGTCTGGATGATCTCGCCGTGGATGGAACCCTATCCCTCCATATGGTGACATTCGGGAATGTGCTGTGTTGCGGGGCTGTCGACCTGCTGATGTTTTCGTGCTGAGCTAGGGGCGATTTCCGGGCTGGTAGATGACATTACGACTACTTACCACCCGTATTACACATTGCTGATAACTCGTAAACCGAACCTCCGATCAAATAATAGGATTAAATAATCTGCTGTGATGATTTGTGATTGGTAAATAAAATATTAATAAGAAAATGATATTATTAAACTCCCTAAACGCATATAATTACATTTTTTATATATCATGCCATGTACATGAATAACTTATCTCCTCTCCTCATTTGTCTATGACATCTCTTCTCATAAATTTGATTACCTATGCTTTGACATTATGACTGACTATACATACATGATACTTCCATGCATTTGTAAATACTGTGCTCATATATTCATGCAATTGTATATAATGTAGAACTTATGTCATTACATCGCTCACAGACTTTTTCAGACATTACATCAATCGATCCCTTCCATCCTCAATTCATTGGTGTTGTTGCCGCATTCGATCACGCTTGACTTATCGTGCCTTCTCATCTCTCGTTTCATGTGTTCATATGAGAGAGAGAGAGAGAGAGAGAGAGAGAGAGAGAGAGAGAGGGAGAGAGAGAGAGAGAGAGAGAGAGAGAGAGAGAGAGAGAGAGAGAGAGAGAGAGAGAGAGAGAGAGAGAGAGAGAGAGAGAGAGAGGAGAGAGAGAGAGAGAGAGAGAGAGAGAGAGAGAGAGGAGAGAGAGAGAGAGAGAGAGGAGAGGAGAGAGAGAGAGGAGAGAGAGAGAGAGAGAGAGAGGAGAGAGAGAGAGAGAGAGAGAGAGAGAGAGAGAGAGAGAGAGAGGAGAGAGAGAGAGAGAGAGAGAGAGAGAGAGAGAGAGAGAGAGAGAGGAGAGAGAGAGAGAGAGAGAGAGAGAGAGAGAGGAGAGAGAGAGAGAGAGAGAGAGAGAGAGAGAGAGAGAGAGAGAGAGAGAGAGAGAGGAGAGAGAGAGAGAGAGAGGAGAGAGAGTGAGAGATAGAGAGAGAGAGAGAGAGAGAGAGAGAGAGAGAGAGAGAGAGAGAGAGAGAGAGAGAGAGAGAGAGAGAGCGTTGTCGTCCAACTATTAACTGCTCGCGGAGATCGGTCCAAATCATATATTTTCAACATCTTCATAATCATTTCCAATTTGAATTACAGAATGATGAATGCGGCGACAGCAACTCTAACACCAACACCGGTTGTAAATCAGCCAACATCCCCATCGTCCAGCTTTATCGCCAATGTACAGAATATGTGCAAGAAATGCCAACAATCCACATCACAGGACGGATTACAATGCAGAAAGTGCGACACATTTTGGCACTTTGTGTGTACCGACCTCCCTGAGTATGAGCTAGTAAAATATTACAAAGAAAATCTTTACCACCGAAAATATGCTTGTGCAGAGTGCGTCCAGCAAATGCATCCAGCCGAACTGACCATCGTGAAGGAGAAAATGTCAAAGTTTGATGGTAAATCTGCTCTTCTGGACGATTACAAAAAGCGATTACAATTAAAGGACGGAGAAATCTTGGACTTAACTCACAATTTAAGCAAGGTGATAGAAGAGAGGAACACTCTGAAGGAGCAGATTGAGACCCTTAACGAAGAAGCACGAGCCCTACAGAGATCAAACGATGATATGGCGCTTTCTTTGACAGTCCTACAAGACCAATTAACCCAATACGAAGAAAAAGACCACCAGAGCAGGCCAAGCCACAACGACAACAGCAATGATGATGACCTACGGCATATGTTCCAAAAGCACAAAGAGGAGACAAGAAGTGAAATGACTGTCCTAAAACACTTACTCGACGACATCAGACATTCGATGAGCGAGAAGCAGCGTCACCAAAAGCAACAGCAGTTCCAACCAACACCACAACCAACAGTTCCACCTCCACCACCACCACCACCAACGGCAATATATCATCGTAATGGAACCTATAACCGCAACAATCAAAGAAGACCACCTCCTATCTGCTATGTATGTTCTCGACCCGGCCATATTGCGAGAAACTGCTACAATGCGAGGAGACCAAGACAAAGATGGAATGGAAACAATAATGGAGGATTTTATCGAACAAGAGTGAGACCCCAATATCATGGACCAGCACCTCATCAACATCCGTCGCATGGCCAATACCAGCTCAATTATCCTCAACAACAGCAACACTTCTCATCTGTGAATTATCAACCTGTGCCTCAACCAAGTATGATGTACCCCAACACGAACACTTATTCAGTGCCACCTTTATTTTAACATAGATGAACGAGGAGAGGAGAGGAGACGGAAAATACCGAAAAAGTGAGCGATCCTAACTATGAAACATTGAAAATATATCACGTTAACATTAATGGCTTAAATGGAGATAAGCTTCAAGATTCTGACATGATGAAAGATATAAATGGTGTTGATCTCATATGTTTTACAGAGACACACTTAATTGAAAATGAGTCGAACAATATTTCTCTCTCATTAAATCGATATGGTATAATCGAAACGATAAGCAAAGATAAAAATAATTTTGGAAGACCAATTAAAGGAGCTAGATTATATTATAGAAATGATATAAACCAACAAAGTATCGAAAAGGTAATTACCGAAAACGGGGATACATTAATAGTTAAAATTGCTAACAATAAATGGAAAGATATGAAGGAAATCTTTCTGATACTTTGCTACAGAGAAAGCAGAGATTCGAAATATGCTGATAAATATTACTTTGATAGAATAAAAGATTATATTAAAAAATACAAAATGAAGAACATACTAATGTTGGGAGACCTTAATAGTAGAACTGGTATAGTAAATGACAACGAACATATGGATCTCCCCATTAGAATATCAGACGATTCAGTAATAAATAAACAAGGTAGAGAATTGATAGAATTCTGCAATGAAACATCTCTTGTCATAGCTAATGGCAGATATGAAGAAGGCGCACATACATTTTGTAAAATCCAAAATGGTAGGAACTATAAATCAGTTGTTGACTATCTAATCTTATCAGGATCTATGATAGGAAAATTGAAAGCCTTTGAAATACTTGAACCTAAGCTATTTACGGACCATAGACCATTGAAGATAGACATAAACTTGAATATAAAATCAGAATCAAAAATGCATAATAAAAATTGTAGTCCCACCATGTATAAGAATGTAAGACCATTCAAAATGATGTTTAATTCTAATTCCTATGAATATCAAGAAGTCGTATTTGCAAAAAGTGTAGAACTTGCAGAAAAGATAAATAAAAAAAAGTTAAATACAAAAGATTTGTATCATGAATTAGTTAACACAAGTAAGGAGATTTACCAGAAAATGGATTTAAAAAAACAAGCTAAATACTCAAAAGATACTAGATATCTTCGAAAAAATTATAAAAATACAATTGATGTGTACAAATATAACCAAACTGAAGAAAACCTAACCTCTTTATTAGAAAAAAAGAGACAATTTAATAAAACTCTGAAACTAGAAAAAAGAAAACTACAAAAAACAAAATTAGAAGAGTTACAAAAAGCAAAATTAAATAATGATTCCAAAAGATATTGGGAACTAATAAATAAAAATAGACCTGGAAAAAAACAAAAAAATAGACACTAAACTAAGTGCAGAAAATTTTAAGGATGTTACTAAAGTTAAAGATTTTCAATTGAGCATCTCAAACGTAGTTAAAAAAATCAACCTAACTCTTTCAATTTACCTGTGATAACTGAGGAAAATTTTTTAGATAACAGAATCACAGTCGAAGAAATCGAAAAAGCAATAAAATCAACGAAAAATATGAAATCAAGTGGTCCAGATCATGTTGTATACGAAATATTCAAAAATAACCCCAGCCAAATCCAGATATTGGAAATACTCTATAACAGCATTTTTCAAGATAAAAGCACTCCATGGGAATTAAGTTGGATGATACCTATATACAAAAAAGGAGATAAAAACAATAGTAACTCATACCGATGTCTAAATTTGTCTTCCTGTGTTGAGAAAGTGCTTACAAAAATATTAAATGACAGACTGAATACTTGGATTGACAGACATGGATTAATTCATGAATGTCAAACAGGATTTCGGAAAGAAAATTCTACCTTAGACAATATCTGTATCATAAAGGAAGTTAGACAAATCTATAAAAACAGTAAAAAGCAATTATACATTTGCTTCATTGATCTATCAAAGGCTTTCGATTCAATCCCAAAATATCGTTTGATCAATAAATTAAGAGGCATCATTCCTAATGGTCATTATCTTTCTTTGATGGAAAATGTTATAGATAAGAAGAAATACAAAATTTTGCTTAATGGAGCCGAAAGTGAAGAATTTATATTAGAAAATGGAATTCCACAGGGAGATAGTTTATCGCCAACTTTATTTTGTCTATATATAAATGATTTTTTGATAGAACTACATAAAAACATAAATAATATCGACCCAATTAAAATAGTTGATATAAAGCTTGCCTCATTAGTCTATGCCGATGATATTGTTTTATTTAGTGAATCTCAACAAGGATTAATCAAGCAAATCAAACACATGAAAACTTTTTGTAATGAAAATGGACTTACCATCAACTACAACAAAACTAAAATCATGATTCATAATGAGAAAGAAAACTTTAAAGAGCTCATGCTAAAAAATGATGATGATACCACAAACATCTATCGAAATAGTAGAAGAATACAAATATTTAGGTATCTGGATAGCTAAAACTGACAGAAAGCATATTGAAGAGATCACAAAGAAAGGACGAGCATCATCATATTTGACTGCTAAAACACTGAAAGAATTTGGAAATATCAACTCAAAAATTCTAAATGAAACTTTTGAAATGCTAACCTTATCAAAAAATGAAATATGGTTGTGAGTTCTATTTTGATAGAAATTTAAATGATCCAAATAAAATAATTATGCAGTTCTACAAAAAATTTCATCACCTAAGAATCACTACACCGAACTACTGCATTATTGGCGAATTTGATGTAAAACCTGTGGAATTTCATTGTTACAAATCAGCCTTGAATTATTATCTTAAGTTGAAAACTAAAACTAATCAAAGTCTAGTTACACGTTTATTTAACAGGATAAATCACAGCATTGATAAAAAATTATTCCATAACACATGGTGTAACAGAATACTCAAACTTATGGAGAAAATCCATTTACAAAAGTTACAGAATATTGACATTTACGACAAAAGATATAAAACTGTTGTTAACAATCGTCTAACTGAATATTTCCGAAGTGAATGGATAAATAGTGCAAAGAATAGCAACAAAGAACTAAGATACTTAGAGCTCTGTAGATTCCAATCCGATATGAAACAATATCTATGTCTAGTTGATGAAAAAATAAAAACTGATAATATCCTTAAGTTGCGAACTGGAAATCACACTCTCGCAGCTGAAGTTGGAACATATCAAAATCGAAGCACTCATGATGACTTTACTTGCAAATTATGTGAAAATGATGTGACGGAAGATATCTATCATTTTGTATCAATTTGTCCGCGATACAACGCAGAAAGAAGAATGCTGATTCCGTTCCTAGCAGACTGTACACGATCAGATTTCTATGAAATTATGAATACATTAAAGATAGGACAAATCAAAGCAATTGATGAATTCATTGATAAAGCGATGCAATGTAGAAACAATAGATAATATATTCTATACTAATTTTGACATGATAAGAGATTGATCTTTCCTAGTCTTGAATTATTGCATTCGATCCGATTTCTATGACAGACAAAAGAACCCTGTCATAACTTATCAATTGGTTCGTGATTCAACAACAGTAAATCGAATTAAATTTCTTTTTCTTCGTAGACTGAACTATGTCATAGAGTGCTATGGTCTCACAAATGCACTAAAAATTAAGTGAAAACTGCATCGCTACATATCAATTGTTTCGCGATTCAGCTGAAAGAAATAGGCTGCTTCTATTACTAGAAAATTGCATTTGATCACGCAAATATTGAAGGACTTACAGTTAAGAAATCAAAACTATTGATGACTTCATTGACTAACTGATGGTTAGTAGAAACAATAGATAACAAATTCCTCATCTATTTGATAATAGTTTCACCAAATTTGTGAATGATTAAACTCGATCAGATTTCTATGAAGTTATAGCTGTCCGCTTATTTTGACAATAGGCAGCGCATTTTTCTTGATATATCAACGTAACGGTGAACGGCAAAACAATAGCAAATGATTAATACTCATTATGACATTGATGCACTATGCACAGCAAATGTTTCACTCTGCTATCGATACTGAATATCGGAGGTCGATCGGTAAAATCTCAATCGTGAATTTCTATAATTTTAACATTCCTTGCACCATTTCAGGTAAGAGTTGAGATATTTCTTATGATTTTGTGTTTAGACGTGATGCTCTTTCGTTTCCAACGTGTGATCTATTAGTGGCCACGATATTTGCGGTCTTGGATCTCTTAAGCATTGAGGAACTCTTTTTTCTTCAATGCTTATCACTTAAGACTGCACCATTTGGATAGTTGATTTATCATTTGATAAAGTCCTAAAATGCATCATGTTTAACCACATTTTATTCTAATATAAACCTACTTTGACATTAATAACCGACCGCATCTCCGATCAAATAATAAGGCTATAGGTAAATAATCTGCTGCGATGGTGTGATGTGCAAATAAATGATTTACTAAAACTTAATTAATCATCAATCCCGATCATATAATTACATGACATGATATGATACATGAATATTGAGTCTCCTCTCCTCATTTATCTATGAAATGTTTTCTCATATGCTATATCTTCATATTCTTCTCATGCATTGACTTATCACGTTATCGTCCTCATATAAATATCAAACCTGTAAATAGTCCCAGTCATCACTCAAGAACTTTGAAGAGTTTTTCAGACATCATGCGCCCACCGAAGAACACTTGTGATCACCGCTGTCATCTTACCTCCGAACGCTTATGCCATCCTCATTTCCATCAATCGCTGTTGCCGCATTCATTCATTCATGTGTACTTCATCTTTTCTATTTTTTTTTTGTATATGCATTTTTTTATCTCATGTTTGTACCAAGTTGGTCAATAAACATTCTGAGTTCTGAGTTCTGAGTTCTGAGTTCTGAGTTCTGAGTTCTGAGTTCTGAGTTCTGAGTTCTGAGTTCTGAGTTCTGAGTTCTGAGTTCTGAGTTCTGAGTTCTGAGTTCTGAGTTCTGAGTTCTGAGTTCTGAGTTCTGAGTTCTGAGTTCTGAGTTCTGAGTTCTGAGTTCTGAGTTCTGAGTTCTGAGTTCTGAGTTCTGAGTTCTGAGTTCTGAGTTCTGAGTTCTGAGTTCTGAGTTCTGAGTTCTGAGTTCTGAGTTCTGAGTTCTGAGTTCTGAGTTCTGAGTTCTGAGTTCTGAGTTCTGAGTTCTGAGTTCTGAGTTCTGAGTTCTGAGTTCTGAGTTCTGAGTTCTGAGTTCTGAGTTCTGAGTTCTGAGTTCTGAGTTCTGAGTTCTGAGTTCTGAGTGAGAGAGAGAGAGAGAGAGAGAGACGACAAAGCGTTGTCGTCCAACTATTAACTGCTCGCGGAGATCGGTCCAAATCATATATTTTCAACATCTTCATAATCATTTCCAATTTGAATTACAGGAATGACATCACCAGAGTCGACATCTCCATCTACCTTCGTACAAATAGATGAAGTTAAATGCGAAAAATGTGGTGAAGACAATGCGACTGAGGACATGATGCAATGCGACAAGTGCAACATGGCCTACCACATCACCTGCACACAGTTGCCGTTATACGAACTGATCAAGTACTCCAGAAAATATCAATACAAACGAAAATACACCTGCGAGTCCTGTATGACAACAACATTCCCTAGCCTGTCTGAGAAGATCAGAAGACGTATGAAGATAAAGGTCACACCGCCAAGTGAAGAAGAACTGAGAAAGCAGCTACAAAACTACGAAGAGGAATTAACACAGAAAAGACTGAAGATTGACAAAATGGAAGAACACATATCAATAACGACAGACGAATTGAGAAACTGCAAGAGGGAACGTCTAGAATTTCTCTCCACAATGCGATCATACGAAACCGAGATGAAGAGACAAGACGAGGAGATATGTCAGTTAAAGAAGTCTCAAGATCATGGAAGAAGAAACGACGAGAGGCAAAATGATGAACATCGAAGGTGCACGGTTGAGGGGAAGGAGGAGACCATCAACACAAAGGAAGTTAAAAGAATGTTCGAGAACCTCGATATGAAGATCACGGTCATGGAAAGGAGGCTCGACCACATCACAAGTGATCAACACAACAAAGAACCTGAAGTAATCACGACTAGAACAACGCAAAGAAGCGGCATGAGATGGCTCCCAACATGCTACAATTGCAGAAGAAGAGGTCATATCGCCAAGAATTGCTGGAGACCACAAGAGCATGATCGAAGAAGCTTCCGAAGATCAAGAAATCAATATCATACTTACCACCAGCCTCGTCAACATCTCTACGATCAATATCAAGGACAATATCGCCAACAACAGCCGCAATACAATCAATATCAGCATTACCAACAGCAAGAACAACAACAGCAGCAACAGCAACAGCTGAGAGACGATAGATTCAGGGTGACAAGAACCCCCAGCAACGAACAATTTCCGAGATTTGTGCCGACTCGTATGCTTCACGGTCAGCAGGGCGGCAACCAGACTTCAAGTGACAACGCAGTGTATCCACCTTCCGGCAGAATTGCTCCTTATTTTTAACGTAAGTAGAGGAGGAGGGGAGACAGATGACGATAATAATGAGAATGACAAATATTTTGAGCATATAAAAATATTTTATGTCAATATCAACTCTTTGAATGATTACAAGATCAAAAATTCTGATCTACTTAATGACTTTAAAGATTATGACATAATATGCTTCACAGAAACACACCTGAAAGATGAAGAAAGTTCACCCATGATAGATAATTATATGGGATACCACTCGATTGTTAAGCGAAAAAATTATATTGGTCGAAATATCAAGGGAGTCTCCGTTTATATCAAAGAATCAATGCAAAATATATTCAAAAATTTTGAAGAGATAAAAAACGAAAATGGAAATTTATTGGTTTTAAAATTTACAAATATGCAAAGGAAAACAAAAGAAGATATCTATCTAATTATCTGCTACAAAGAAAACAGAGAGTCACGCTACAAGGGAAATGATTATTTTGAGAAAATAAAACAATATATCATAGAATTTAAAATGCGCAATGTTATCATGATAGGTGATTTAAATGGGAGGATAGGATTGCTTTCTGATAATGAGCAACTTGATATTCCAAAGCGGAAATCGGATGACACTATTGTAAATGGAATAGGAAAAGATATCATCAAATTCTGTAATGATACATCATTAATTATAACAAATGGTAGATTTGAAAGCGGGAAATGTACTTTTCACTGTTTAAAAGGAATGGAAGTAAGAAGATCTGTAATAGATTACGTTATAATATCGGAATCTCTTGTAGAAAATATACAAAATGTGATCATAGACGAACCTACCCTTTATACAGACCATTCACCAATAAGAATAGAATTGACCATAAATCTGAAATCTAAACCATTAGAAACTGTAACTTATAATAAGAGAATGCCTTTCACACGCATAAAAGGACCATGCAAGTGGCCAAGTAAATCAGAACCAAACTTCGATATGAACCTCTTTCAAATTGAATGTAGTTCACTATTACAAAATATAAACGCTGGCCAAAAGGCTACCAATTCAGAAATATATGAAGCCTTGCTAGAAAACATGAAAAAAGCATCACAAAAAAACAAAATGAATAAGGCAACTATAAAATATTCAGACGAGACCAGGAAGATTAGACGCGAATATAAAGCTCAAGTGAATAAATGGCAGGAAAATAAAACGACAGATAATCTTGAATTATTGTTAATAAGCAAAAAGAAAGCGATTCAATGTATAAAAAAAGAGAAAAAGTTATTTAAAGCAAGAAAAATGACAGATCTCAAGATAGCGAAACTAGAAGGAGATTCGAAAAAATACTGGGACCTGATAAATCAAAACAAGGAAAAAAGGAAGAAAAAAATGATTACTTCACTAAAAGCAACCGATTTTATTGAACAAAATAATAAACAGATACAAGTCTTAGAATCAAAATCCATAGTAATATCCGAAAAAATACAAAATCTCAGGATGACAAAATTCAAGGATCCTATTTTGGAAAGCGAGATAACGCATCAAGAGATTATGGAAACAGTAAATAGGGCGAGAAAATCAAAAGCCAGTGGACCTGACGGTCTAGTTTACGAAATGTTTCAACAAAATTCTAATGAGATGACAGAAATTCTGTGCCACCTATTCAATGGCATATTAAATGATGCAGTAATACCATGGAACATAAGCTGGAATATACCGACTTATAAGAAAGGTGATAAGAATTTAATATCATCTTACAGATGTATAAATCTATCATCTTGCATTGAAAAATTGCTAACCAAAATAATCAACATCAGACTTTGTAAATGGCTGGAAGATAATAATTTTATTCATGTATCGCAAACTGGCTTTCGGAAAGGAAACTCAGCATTAGACAACATTTTACTATTACGAGAGGTAATTCAAATATATTCAAATAGTCGTTGTCCACTATACATCTGCTTTATTGATTTGTCAAAGGCATTTGACTCAATACCAAAAGGAATATTAAAATCAAAAATTGAAACTTACCTACCACACAGTAAAATAACGACCTTGATAATTCGGCCAATATATAATAAAAAATTTCAAATATTATTCAATCAAGAGACAACAAGGCCCTTTGAACTTGCAAATGGAATTCCTCAGGGAGATAGTCTCTCGCCTACATTATTTGGTTTATACATTAACGATCTGATAGACGAATTTGATAAAGAAATGCAACGCATAGATCCTGTATGTATTTCGGATCTGAAAATTGCTATCATGACTTATGCTGATGATATTTTACTAATGAGCGAAAGTCAAACAGGTCTCATTAAACAAATAAAACTAGTACAAAAATATTGCCTAAATAATGGATTAACAATAAATTTTAACAAAACAAAAATTATGGTCAAGGACAAAACTCAATATAGTAAAGTAAAAATTAATTTTAATAACTCCATTCAAAGTATAGAGGTAGTAAAAGAGTACAAATATCTTGGTATGTTTTTCTCAAAAAATGATAAAATGCATATAAAGGAACTAGAAAATAGAGGCAGACGATCAGCTTTTTCAACATCACGAGTATTAAAGGAATTCGGTCAGGTTGAAGGCAATATAATCAATGATACTTTTGAGACACTTGCTCTTTCGAAAATGAGATATTGTGGTGAATTCCTGTTTTATAATAAATTAGAGGAACTAAATAAAATTCAGAACCAATTTTATAAGTCACATTTTCATCTCAAGTTATCTACACCGAATTACTGCCTTACTGGCGAATTCGGAATAAAACCTATCGAATTCCACTTCTACAAATCAGCATTAAGATATTGGAATAAAATACAAAGAATGAATAAGGAAAGCTATATTTATAGAATGTTCCATACAATTAATAACAGTGTAAACGATAGGATTTACAAAGGAACTTGGTGTTGGAGAATACAAGAACTGCTGACAAAACTTAACCTAACACATTTGATTGATAATCAGATAATGGAGAAGAAGACTTTTAACAAAGTGGTTAATATAAGATTGAAAGATTACTTTCGAGAGAAATGGATTGATTCAGCAAAGCACAGTCATAGAGGACTAAGATACTTGGAATTAAGTAGGTTTAAATGTGAAATGAAAAGCTATCTGCACTGCCATAGCTCAAAATTCAATATGAATCTGATATTGAAATTCAGAACTGGAAACCATGACTTAGCAACTGAAATTGGAAGATACAAAAATCGAAGAGAATACGATGAATGTATTTGCAGTTTTTGTGATAATAACTGTTTAGAAGATTTATATCATTTTATTGTGGCATGTCCTCGATATCATAAAGTAAGGGAATTGCGTATTCCATTTTTAACGAATGTCAATCGACCAGATTTCTATGTTTTGATGGACAAGCTTGTACCGAGGCAATTGCATTCATTAACTAAATACCTTGCAAGTTGCATAGATATCAGAAATAGTGAACAATGAAGAACAATGCAATTCCAGCCGCGTTTTCATTAGTCAGATCAGAGGTTGATACATAAAGATGCACGAAATACATAGATATATAAATAGTCAACACTTCAGTTAATGGTTAAGGAATGTCATTAATATCTTCCAATTTCGGAACAGAACTTTCCATCTCTCTTGCATGTCTATCGATATCACAGTGAACAAACCAAAATCAAGACTATAAGAATACGTAGCAAAACTGTAAGTCAGAGAAATAGGAAGTAACAAAGAACAATGCAACTTCTAACCACCGCTTCAATAGTAAATGCAGCAAGATTTGATTAATACTCATCAGCTACTGTCAAGTCGAGATAGCAATGAAATCCAGTCAAAGCGTTGTCGTCCAACTATTAACTGCTCGCGGAGATCGGTCCAAATCATATATTTTCAACATCTTCATAATCATTTCCAATTTGAATTACAGGTGAGATATACTTCATGTAATTATCATAATATAGAAAGATTAAAACAGCATCAATGATGTTGTTGTAATCATATAATACAATTAGGACATCACTGAACTGCTATGATTATTATTACGGTTTAGAGACTTATGATATGTGTATAATATGCTTGACCGATCTCCGTCATTAAATAATTAATAAGTGCGATGGGTAGTGAAGTTGCTGATTGAAGAAAAATTATGAAAATTAATAACTTTAACGTTGATGTCAAACATTGATTTACAATATTTTTGTATTTGACCTGATATATATCAGTCCAAAATGATGCATGAAGTCTCCTCTCCTTCGTTATGCTTACTATGCTATAATGCATGCTATGTATAGCAAGATTCCATGTTGACATTATCTCACTTACGCATCATCATTATGTGCCATCTTCCGACATCATCCATCATATGTTCCTGCGTTCCAGATAGACATTTCATTATGACATTAGAACTTTGGTGATGATCACTCCACTTTCATATACATGTACTTCCTGCACGGGTAATTACGGGTAATTTCATTCATGAAATATAAACCCTTGAATTTTGAATTTTGAGAGAGAGAGAGAGAGAGAGAGAGAGAATCAACTGAATAATTACCTAACCAAGTCGCAAGCAAGGGCCATACATATACATTTTGCCAAACCCTCAAATCTTTTGTCATTACAGAAATGAAGTCCGTGAAGACCGTGGACACTGAACCAACATCTCCCAACCGGGATTTAGGTGAATTGGGTTTCATCGAAGTGGACATCTGTGTGTGTGGAAGGGAAGAATCTGCTGAAGAAACACTGTGTTGTGATAAATGCAAGCGCAATTTCCATCTTACTTGCACTAAACTCCCAGCTTACAAAATAACAAAGTACTTTAAAAAGCATTTATATAAGCGGAAGTATGCGTGCGAGGCCTGCATCGGGAATATTCATGCAAGCGAACTCCAACAGTATCAGCAAGCATTATCAACTCCAGCCTCACAGAACACAATTAACAGTGAAACCGATGAACTCAAAAAAGAACTTGAAGCTCTGAAGAAGAAGACAAAGGCAGCAGAAGAAACTATACACCAGAAAGATAAGAGAATCGAAGAATTACTATCTACAATTACGAAAGACAACACAGAGGAAGCGGAGTCACTGAAGAACGAAATCGAAGAATATCAGAGAAAAATTAGGTATCTCGAATCAAGGCTTTTTCCTCAGAGAAAGAAAAATTGAAGACCTTCTGTCATCAGCGAACACCCTTGAAGAGGAAATGAAACGACAAAACGACACGGCAACTGAGCTGAGAAAATTCTCATACGATGATGAAAGTCATCCCAGTAGCCATTTATAATAGAATATAATGCTTACTAATTTAAATTATTAGTTAAAGTAGTCCTAAGGAGGACTGATAGCGTTCTCCAATCCGCAAGTGTACAAAGGCAATGCTACTGTAACCATTGGATTAATCAGTTCTTAAAAGAACTCAATGTGGCTTTCTCGTGGCAACGAATTAAAATTGATCAGCTTTGGCCCAATATCTGGTAAAAATGGAAATCTTAAGACTTGTAATACTACTCATTCTTGCCGTTAATATACTAATACCATAGATTCCAAACACTGTCGTATACACGTTCAAAACAGACTTCTAATATACTGTACCGACTACAGATGCTGATAGTGGAAATAGAATAAGACAATGGTCACCATAGGTTAAGGAAATTAAAAATGGATATTATAAAACAACAGGAAACCGATGAATAAAAATTGGAAAAATGGAGGTAAAATATGGAAATACAACGATGCTACTACACTGATTACAAGTTAACTATATCTGACACTACACAAAGTGGATAATGGTAAGAGTGGATAAGTGGAAAGTGGATAATGGAGGTAAACAATAGAACTACAATGACACTCTACTACACCGAAAGCAATGAAACTATACACACTATACCTAAGACTACACATGGGAAATACTATTTCTTCACTTGAATTTGTTATCGCCAGTTTCTTCATCCGTCTATAGTACTTCATGTAATTCCACATTTCTTCATTTGAATTACAATGCATCGACCACTACTTCAGTTACCGATTGAGGGATATAAAACATAATACTGCAGTCCGTCAGTCATCAGCAGGTACTCGTCTAGTTGTGTTTCGACCCCTAACCTGAACACTCAAACCCAGACGAGCGGGGTCCCACACATAGTGGCTGACAAAATACTGAATAGGTAATGATATGTCTTGAAAGATATGTCACAAAGATAAATCAGACATTATTCAATTGTTGCGTTTCCCTCATGTAAACAGATCCTGTCATTAAATTCATCCCATCAATAAATACAGTATGCTTTTTGCGATCTTCACATGTAAACAAATCCTGTACATCAATCTTTGCCTTTTCGATTCCTACAAGTAAACAGATCCTGTTCATCCTCGAATCCCATAAAGATGCAATCGCTGTGTGATAAATATGTAATCCGCCTTTACACAAACTTCGCCTCATACATCAAGACTTAAGAATGGGAGCTCTCTCATCTCCCGTAAGCCACGCTAAGCGCTCTGTATTCACTCTTCACCGCCCACCCCCTTTTAATTCGTTGCCACGAGAAAGCTACATTGAGTTCTTTTAAGAACTGATTAATCCAATGGTTACAGTAGCATTGCCTTTGTACACTTGCGGATTGGAGAACGCTATCAGTCCTCCTTAGGACTACAATAACAAATTGACGATTTAAGAAGACAAAATACTGAAAGATCTCGCAGATGGCATCTTGATAGCGAAGCAGAAGATCTTGGAGAAAGAGATACCTACACGAAAGCAGAGATACAAACTCTGATCGAAAACATCAACAAGAAGATAGACGAAGTGAAAGACGGGCTGGAAAGACGGCAACAGGTTGGAGAAACATCAGAAGCTCGACCAAGACGCTATCAGCCAGCAGCAAACTACAACATCAACCAACATCAATTGCCTAAGTGTTATAACTGCAGCAAATATGGTCATATCGCCCGCAATTGTTGGGGCAGGAGAAACTACAACGACTATAACTGGCAAAGAAGAAGACCAAGAACAAGACCCAGATGGCAAAATAATAACAACAGAGCCTATGATGACAACCGAAGACCATGGCAAAACCGAAGGCCGCCCCAAGGAGAAAATCATAGGATGGAATATGAAAGAAGATTCAATGTGAGCCCTATCATCAATGAAAGAGGCGAAAGAAGATACATGCCAACGTACGTTCATGCACGCAACAGCATCCCAAACAGACAACCACCAGAAATGCAACCAGCACCAGTAGTACCTATGCAGACCTCGCACGGATACCCTCAGTATGTTTGATGAAATAGGAAAAGGAGAGGAGATGAACGATGACGTTATCGAAAATGAAACCAATGCTAATGAGGTTACAATTGATATCACTGATCATATTCCTAGAAAAAAGCACAAACTTAAGTTCTTCTATTTTAACATAAACGGTTTGACTGATTGTAAAATCAAGGACTCCTGTTTGTTGAATGATATAGATAATTCAGATATAGTATGTTTTACTGAAACGCATTTGAAAAATGATTGGGACCCACCTGTGATTAAACATTATGCCGGATATCATACGATCGCTGAAAAGACAAATCTCATGGGAAGAAATATCAAGGAAGTGTCATTATACAATAAAATTCAACAAGATGAATACAAAACAGCAACCATTATAAACGAAAACGGAAACCTTTTGATCTTTAAACTTGTGAATGAAAAATGGCAGAATCTCAATCATATTTTCTTGATTATATGTGATAAAGAAAATCGTGAATCAAAATACAAGGAGAGCAATTACTTTAGCAAAATTAAATTTTATATTTCAAAATTCAAAATGAAGCACATAATTCTGGTAGGAGACTTAAATGGACGAACCGGAAATTTAAGTGATATTAACGGAGTGACCCTCTTGCCAAGAAATTCATCTGACGAAATAATCAATGGACAAGGCAGACAAATTATTGAATTCTGTAACGAAACATCACTAATTATTGCAAGTGGTCGATTTGAACCTGGAAAGCCTACATATATTACGCTACATGGCGATAATTTAAGAAAGTCAGTCAGTGATTATTTACTAATATCGCACTCAATAATACCATATATAAGGAAATTTGATATTTTGGAACCTACTCTATATACCACAGAATTAGATTGTTTATCTGTGTCACTTTGCTAGAAGTGCAAACTGATTCAAACAAATGGCACATGCAGGAACTTAATAAGTGGGCAAAAAGAAATTTTTAATACCTTGCAGAGATAGGAAAAATAGTCGTGCGTCGCTTGCGGTTTGCTCTAAATTCCTTCAAAATGCTCCGATCGCCACGATTCCTTCAGATTCGAAGAATTCAGATCATTGCGCAAAAGTTTTCTCGATAATGTTGGGCCCTCCGATCATTTTAAAAAAAGTTAGCAGGCGCATGAAAAAACGTTCACAAACTTCTCTGTAGAACTTGACATCGACTGTGTCTCTTTGCTGTGTGATCCGGTTGATAACAGTCACAGAAACTTTGTACAATTTGTCGTTTTTAATGCTGAACTGGCTTCTCATTGTTCGATTGCTATGGTATTTAGTCAGCAGATTGTGCCATTTCAATAACGTTGCACGTTCCAATGCTTCCCTTCTAGTCAAACGGAAGAACAGAGACGACCTGTCTAATTCTGTGCTATATACTGATCACATCCCACTGATATTCGAGTTGGCTATAGACGAAAAGAGCGAAGCTCATTGCAATCATTCAAATAATGATATACCAAGACGATCATATAAAAAACTTAACCCATCCAGATCAATCAGACCTCATAAATGGACTAGTCAAAATGAAACGAACTTCGATAATGATTGTTATAAAATCAGATGCCAATACCTTTTACATGAAATTAACGCTAATAATCTACCCATCCCAGTTGTGTATGAAAGAATGATGGACGACAAGAATGGCGCAACAAGAAAAACTCTAAATTCATCAAATAAAATCATTTATTCTGAAAAAACAAGGGAATGTAGAAGAGCCTATAAAAATGCTATTTACGATCTAAAGTGTGAAAACAGTGAAGACAACTTAGTCAATCTAATGAAATACAAGCGTGAGTTAAATAAAACAATCAAAAGAGAGAAGAGAATAAATAAATTAAAGAGACTTCAAAAATTAGAAAATGCGAAGTTTGAAAAAAATCATAAAAAATACTGGCAAATTATAAGAGAAAACAAAACATTAGTAAAACATATCCAGAAAAGCAATCTTACAATAAGCGATTTCCAAAAATGTGTCGAAGAAATAGATTCAACATCGCTTAGAGAAGTAGATTGTATATCGACCCACTGTATTTCTTCACTGATAATTACAAACAAAATTTCGACTACAAATATGTACGATTACAAAAATCTGGAATCAGATATAACAAGTGAGGAAGTAAAAGAATGTCTGAAAAAAGTAGCCAACTCGAAGTCCAGTGGACCAGATGGTCTCGTGTAAGAAATGTTTAAAAAAAATATAGACGAATCGAGCGAAATTTTAGTGCATCTCTTCAACAGCATAATGGAAGATCGAAACATTCCATGGCAATACAGTTGGCTGACACCCATACTTAAAAAAGGAAGTAAAGACAATGTAATGTCTTACAGATGCATAAATTTATCAACATGCTTAGAAAAAATAATGACTAAAATTATTAATAATCGACTTAACTCATGGCTAGAAGGAAACCACGTTATCCACGAATCCCAAATAGGCTTCAGAAAAGGACTCTCCACCCTTGACAATATTTTTATACTAAGAGAAATAATTCAAATTTATAACAATAGAAAAGCTCCACTCTATTTATGCTTCATCGATTTGTCAAAGGCATTCGATTCAATCTCGAAACGTAAATTAAAGGATAAACTAGACAACACGATCCCAAATAGCAGAATCTTAAAATTAATCATGAATTTGATTGACAACAAACGTTATAAAATTCTATATAAAGGAGAAGAAAGTGATATTTTCACACTCAGAAATGGAATTCCACAAGGAGATAGTTTGTCACCGACACTATTTTGCATATTTATGAACGATCTGGTAACTATAATGGATGGAAATATAGCAATCCTAGACCTGACAAAAATAAATGAAGTAACCATAACGGCGTTGATGTACGCGGATGATATTTTATTGTGCAGCGAAACGCAAGATGGATTGATTAGGCAGATTGGGATAGTGAATCAATATTGTGATGATAATGGATTAAAAATACAAAATACAGAAATTAAAAATTTCTGTAAATAAAAAAAAAATTAAAATTAAAAATACAGCGAAACGAAAATTATGGTAAAAAATGTGAACACTAAATATAGCCACGTTAACATAAAGCACGGCAGCTCAGCAACAGCTATTGAAATTGTTCAAGAGTACAAGTATCTCGGGATGTTCATAGCAAATAGCGATAGAAAGTATATAGAACTATTAGAAAATAAGGGTAAAAAATCATCATATACAACAGCAAAAACACTTAGAGAATTTGGTCACGTTAATGGAAAAATCTTAAAAGATACTTTTGAAATTTTAACTTTATCGCAGATGAGATACTGTGGCGAATTCCTTTTCTACAAAAATCTAAAAGACCTGAATCGTATATTGTACAACTCCAATTTTATAAAAGGTTCTGCTATTTGAAAAGTTCTACCGCGAATTACTGCATCATAGGTGAATTTGGCATAAAGCCCTTCGAATTTCTTTTCTACAAAGCAGCAATTCGACTATGGATAAAATTAATTGATAACAACCAAAACAGTCTAAGTTCTAAATTATATCAAAGCGTTTTTAACAAGGTAAATTCAAGAGAATATGCCAATACATGGATACATCAAATAAGAAAATTATCAATGAAATTGAATCTGTCAAACCTTTGGGAAAACCAACTTTATTGCAATAAAAACAAATTTATTAAGATAGCCGATGAGAGAATACGATGCTTCTTTAGAGAAGAATGGATTAATAGCGCCAAAAACAGTCACAAAGGCAATAGATATCTTGAGTTATGCAGGTTCGACAACGATTTAAAATCATATCTATGTACCGCATCTGAGATGAGCGAAGACATGTTGATTATGCTAAAGTTCAGAACAGGAAATCACAAATTGATGGCTGAAATAAAACGATATGGTAATAGACGAGATTATGAAGAATGCTTTTGTCCTCATTGGCCTGACGAAATAGAAGACACTTATCATTTCCTGGTTCAGTGCTCACCATAGAAGTAGACTTTCTATGGTATTGTTAATTTCTATGGTGCTCACATCTTAGCAAATTACGTCAAAGATATCTAACTGAATTTATAAACACCACCAGGACAGAATTTAATCTCATGTTGGACAACAGTAGCGGCAGTATAATGAAGTCAATATCTATGTTCATTAAAGAAGTCAACAAGGATAGAGCTATCTTGCAATGTTAAATGATGATCGACTTAAAGAATCGATGAAGCATGAATGACTGCAATGATAATACAAAGTGGAATCGATAGCTATGCCGCATAGATAGTGGTTCCCGTGAAACAATACATTCTCGGTACATTTTGAAATTGATAACTAAAAGGAGATGCGTAAGTTAGAATCGACGTGAGTCGGAAAATTTAACAGGAGTTCTTATAAAACAATAGATTGAATTGATATCAACTGTCACAAGCGATAGCTATGTCGTGCAAAGTAAAGCACGACTTGATTATCCACAACACAACAATATTATCTTTTCAATTTCCTATGTTAGTGTAATACGTAGACGTTACAAAATGAGACGCTATTGTTAGCTTCATAAAGAACGCGTCCAATGAAATTATGAATATCGATCAGCCGATAGTATCAATGTGAAATGATTAGAAAATTCAGACTGTTTCGTAAATCAACTGAATAATTACCTAATCAAGTCGCAAGCAAGGGCCGGATCAGCTTCATACATATACATTTTACCAAACCCTCAAATCCTTTGTCATTACAGGTGAGTTGAATCATTGATTCAAATTAAAGTAGCATATTCTTAACTACATTAATTAACATTTCGTGACTTTTTTGCTGTCCTATATTCGAAATTCATTTTCTGCCGGCCCTTGCAAGACGACTCTTAATAATAATAAATAATGATTGTGGACGTGACTGACCAGATTGAATTAATATTAAAATAACCATCAAACAACATAACTTTTTGAAAGCATGATTTGAATGATTCCTCCTCTCCTTTTTAAATATTTCAAATCCCGGTATACATTGTCAAAAAAAGTCATGCATTCCGTCATCCATGCTAACAATATTTCTATCTTCATTTCACTCATCATGGTATTTTCATAAACTCTGAACTCATTTCATTGAACACTGCAAATTCACCTGTACATGATTCCATTCAAGTTACGTATTGACTTTCACAAATAGGCTGTACATCACTGTACATTTACTTGGGTATTTTCACATGAAAATAAAACCCCTTGAATTTTGAATTTTGAGAGAGAGAGAGAGAGAGAGAATCACGAACAGTAATTTTATCTTCTACTGACTTAATGTGGTCAAATTGCTTTCAGACAATGATCGGGGAGGGGGTAATTCTGACGACAAAACATATAACATAGCTGTGTTTCATAAAATAGTACAAGCAGTTAGAGTATGAACTCTGTATGTATTTCAAAATTTTAAAGAAAAATAAGATGGTCATCCTGCGCATTATTGCCTCTGATCTGGCTCCTAAACGGTCCCTGTTGGATTTTTCTTGCTAATTTCTCACTAAGCTGTAGCATTGTTAATTTCTCTGATACACACTCACCTTTTCACTGTTTGTGTTCGTAGGACGCTCATTACCTCAGGAACGGGTGGACCAATGCCTGGATAAGGATTAAGATTCACACTAGGCGGAGGGTAAACGATTGGTCTCTCTTCAACGATTGAAATTATTTGCGAAGCAAACGCAGGATTGGAATAACCAGGATCATCAGGAACAAGCTTCTTTTTATCATCATGTCCCGCATTTGCGTTCCCAGTTCCATGTCCACTTCCTGATCCAACACCACCTCCTGAACCGATTCCACTACCAGATCCAATCATCGCTCTGTAGATAAAAGGGTTCAAACAGATTATTGGACAGATTTATGAATTTTAGAGAAATGATTTTTTAAAACATGATGAAAAGCTTTGGAGCGATCGACTTAACACGGTTGTTGTGAAAACTGAAGTGTGATGGTCCCTCCTACTGACATCGGTCGCACGCAAGCAGCCGCAGCTCAGTTGATCAGAGAGACAGTAAATAATGTGGGGTCGAAGGTTGAAATCCTGCCAGTCTTGTATCTTGTGCATGACACACTGACCCTTTTCGTATGTCATTCATTGTACAATTACCTCCGGTTATAATGAAATCCTAGGGACCAATAAATTTCATTCGTTATAAGCGAAATTCCTTTATCCAAAATGCCAAAATTATTAAGCCTGAATTCTACTAGAAAATAGTACAGTACAATATCACTGCCACAGAATTAAATATTTTGTTTATCTGCTTCGGTTTGCTAGAAGTGTGATTTATTCGAAATCGTCGGCACATCACGGAGCTTACGAAGTGGGCAAAAAGGAATTCCTAATACCTTACAGAGATTGGAAAAAAGTCGTGCGTCGCTTGCGGATTGCAAAGTGCTTCGATTGCCACAATCATTTAGATTCAAAGAATTCTGTGCGCATAAGTTTTCTCTATAATGTTGGCCCTTTCGATCAGTATCAAAAAAATAGCAGGCGCACGAAAATTATTTCACTTGATGATTCCACCATCCTCTTCTTAGCATTCCTCACTGCATAGTGTATACCCTGAATAGAATGTTAGCCAGACAGCGATGTGCGTTTTGGTGTGTGCAAAGTGATATGACAGCATGCACGCCTCTCTCACTGGCTCTAGGATCTCCTGCTGACAGCTTATTGTTTGCCATTTCCAATGAGCGATACACGAAGTATCCATTCGAGAAGGAGCAAATTGTCTAATTCTGTGATGCGCCATTTTGATTTTAAGGTTTGATACGATTCTTCCATTCTAGAAACCGAAGCGCAAGCAGATGAATCTAATTCTGTGATCACTGCAATACTCTGTATGCTTATTAACAATTATCCATATATATAAATTCAATGAGGCATATTTTTTCAAAACAATAGCAAGACAAAGTATAAGCTCATAGTACTATAAATTATGAAACACATGACATATAATGTCATGAAATACACATACCACATGTGCAAGTACGCATTCGAGCGTACATGTACGCATAATAAAGTGCTTTTCTTCAAAAAGCAAAATCGCACAAAACATCTGTCTAGTGTCGTTTGCTTTGAAACCTTCACTCGTGTTTGCATCATGCTGTTATCAAAAGTAGCAATTTTCTCGTCACCAATGCCATTCTGGGTAGCAAAGATTTTCAGGAGATCAATGGCCTCTTTCGCCTACGTCGTTGATGCAGGCATGTGAAGTAATAACTTTGACATTTTCTGGCAAAAAATGTTTCGCTATATCCGGAATTATGCATAGTCCTCATTAGTTAATAATAATAGCCTTTATTTGTCCTACAAGAATGATTCTGTAGACGTACAATATTAGCACAATTGAAATTAATACAAGTTTTAAATTACGCGACATGTAGACGAACCACAAGAAGTCAAAGATACACACAAAAATTTATCTAGCTAACGAAGCGTATAAATGAGTTGGCTAAACGGACAGTCTTTGCCTTGGGTGGGCGTAGTGGGCATGTGTTTCGTAGGCACCTGCCCCGTGGAAGAAAAAATCCTCTGAGCGGGTGACTAGAATCATCAGCAACTTTACGAAAAAGGGACATACAAATTTTGTCAACGACTTCAAATAATGCCGGGGAAATATCCTTGCCAATAATTTTAGATACTCTTTTCTCAACACCAGACATCTTCTGATGCAGATACTCCGGTGCGTTAACAAACATTGGGTAGCAATATAAGATAATGGACCGGATAAATGCAGAATACACTCTCTTTAAAGTAAAATCATCACAACCTGACTTCTTCAAATTCCAAATACTGAACAACCTCCTTGAGGCACAGGCAACAATGGTGTTAACATGCTTGTTCCATTTCATATCGTCAGATATGTGAACTCCCAAAAGTTTCAGGTGCGATAGGGTTTGAATAATGGTTCTATCTGTCAGCTCAATTGGGAGAACACTTACGTAGAACACTGCATAAATATACAAGATTGTACGCTGTACGACCAAAAATTAAAATATTGCAAAACACTTGATTCATTGTCGATCGATTTCGTATCGTTTATTGATACATCATCAGGGCATCAAGTCAAATCAGCAAAATGAGGTTTATATACAAATTAAAATGATCAAGTAAACACAGTTAAGAACAGCTAAAATGAAATTTACAATAGAATCGAATGGAGAGGTAATTGCGCATTTACAATTACCTCTCTCTGTAGTACAATTAAAAGATATGCAACGGAACAGAAGAATCGCATTCGTTCAATAAATTATCAGTTTCATGCATTTTAATCAATATAGATTCAGCTATGCGAGAGTGTTTAGTACGGCAGACAATAGAAAATTCATTGGCTGTCGCTTTATGAATGTGCTTTGTAATTTCAGAATCTTGCGGTCTGCCTTTGATATGCTCATCAAAACGAGTAATCAGGTGTCTACGAGTCTCACCAAGGTAGCAACTGTCACATTGCCCACATTTGAATTTGTAAACTAAATTAGAGATGAGACTCGTGGGCACCGGATCTTTGTTGGTAAAGTCCGACGGTTCTATTTCTGACCATCAGTATTCTCAGATTCGTAGTTGCGGGTCTCAACCCGCTAGGCTCTAAGGCCTTGCTAAGGTTCACAAATCCAAAACGAATCCGCCTTTTCGCCCTATTTTAAGCATGACTGATGCTTATTGTTCTAAGCTTAGCAGTTGGCTCGATCGAATTTTAAAGCCGTTCATTCCCAAACACTACAATCTCAAAGATAGCTTTTGAGTTTGTCGACTCTGTGAGAAATCTGAATACATCTGAAAGTTTCATGGTGTCTTATGACGTTCAAAGCCTATTTAACTAACGTCCCTTTGAGAGACACGATAGACCATATTAGTGGTTTGATTGACTTCGGCAATTTTCCTATCAGCCGCATCACCTTGGAAACATTATTGAATCTAGCCTGCAAAGATGTTCTGTTTCAATTTAGCGGAAAGTTGTACACTCAACATGATGGAGTCGCTATGGGCTCAAAATTGGCTCCTACTCTTGCCATGCTTGCCATGAATATGATAGAGAGCAAATTTAATCGTGCTCCTTTGTACTACCGTCGTTACGTTGATGATGTTTTTGCCATCTTCAAAAATGAAGATGAAGCTTCTAACTTTTTGAAATATCTAAATACCCATCACAAGAATATTCAGTTCACAATGGACACTGAGAGTGATAAAAAACTAAGCTTGATGATGGTTTTGGAACTGAGTGGGCAGTTAAGTCGACTAACACAGATGTTTATACTCCGAAGGAGGCTTTCTTCCCGTTCAGGTACAAAACTGCTGCCATCAGGGCTTTGATTTATCGTGCCAAGCATCTTTGTAGTAATAATCATTTTTATGAAAAATCGTTCGAAAAAATTCTGTCTATATTTATGCAAAATGGCTACAATCAAAATTTCATCAACAAGATCAAACAAAACGTTGGCAATGCTATTTCGCAAAACTCTGGTCAAAATTCGAATTTGAATATTTCTTACACTTTTTGGAAGCTGCCTTACGTGAAAGAAAAAGAAAAGGAGACATTGAAAACTGTTCATGTCGTCAACCGTGTCCCACCAGAAAACCACAAACTTTCCGTAGTTTTTAAAACCTTCAAAACTCGCAGTATCTTTCCCAACAAAGATCCGGTGCCTACGAGTCTCATCTCTAATTTAGTTTACAAATTCAAATGTGGGCAATGTGACAGTTGCTACCTTGGTGAGACTCGTAGGCACCTGATTAGGCCTACTCGTATTGATGAGCATATCAAAGGCAGACCGCAAGATTCTGAAATTACAAAGCACATTCATAAAGCGACAGCCAATGAATTTTCTATTGTCTGCCGTACTAAACACTCTCGCATAGCTGAATCTATATTGATTAAAATGCATGAAACTGATAATTTATTGAACGAATGCGATTCTTCTGTTCCGTTGCATATCTTTTAATTGTACTACAGAGAGAGGTAATTGTAAATGCGCAATTACCTCTCCATTCGATTCTATTGTAAATTTCATTTTAGCTGTTCTTAACTGTGTTTACTTGATCATTTTAATTTGTATATAAACCTCATTTTGCTGATTTGACTTGATGCCCTGATGATGTATCAATAAACGATACGAAATCGATCGACAATGAATCAAGTGTTTTGCAATATTTTAATTTTTGGTCGTACAGCGTACAATGCTATCTTTGGGCTCATTATCTTATAAAATATACAAGACTTAAGGGCGAAGTAAACAGACATTGCGCTTTCTTAAAGCAGAACTACATTCAATCAACTATTTCAGCAGGTAATTCCAAAGAAATATGGAATGCTATTAAGTTCGTCGCAAGATGTGGAGTCACTAAGAGTACTCCTTAGAGAGTAGTTTTCCAGGGACCGGCAAAATTCTTTCGTTAGAACCGGAGTTAAGTGTAACTTCAAATAATTAGTAGATCACTTAATCGCACAAAACATGGAAAATTAAAATGAAAAATGAAAATTATCAAATATGACAATGCATGTCATACTACTTATCATTATACTACCGGACGCCAGGAATAAGGAAAATCTTCACCCCATTTCCGTTTCTTTCCTTTACTCACCCCACACCAGTTGCAGCAAACGCAGCGGCAGCCGCAGCAGCAGCAGCTCCTCCGAAAAGTAGGAACGGAAAGGTGAACCGAGCTATGAATAGAAATAGATGAATATGGCTGGTCAGACTATTCAATAAATATTGTCTTACTTGCGAAGGGAAGAAGTGGAGGTAAAGTCGAAGGAACCGAAGTAGACGGAGGAGCGGTTGTTGTAGCAGGATAGCCTGAAACAGAATGTAGTGATTCTCGTGTTCATGGCGTGCAGTTGCATGTATGATAATTCAATAACTTAAGATAGAAAAGGAATCAGACAATCATTACCAGCGATATTTGTTGATCATCTAATTTCCAGAGGTTATGCAATTACTGCAATTGAAATGTATCAAGAACGCAGTCATTTATCGATCGTGATAGCAGGCCATATGCAATATGGCAAGATAGATCTTTAAGGTTAGAACATGTCAAATCATTTTGGTCTTGCTCTCGGTGAGCATCTTTATTCATGCGTAGATGACATGCATAATCTTTTGATCAACTCAACTCCCTAAAAAGTGATATCAAATCTATTTTCTCTTAATGAATAGATACTTAGATGCCGCTTTACATCATTCCTATGTTTAAAAATTTCCTAAACAAATTCTTCCTGTGATCAATTAAGATGCTGATCAATAAAACTTCATGACCTGCAGTTCAAACATCACACAGAAACAACATGCATTCTATGCATGTTGTGAAGCAACCAATAGAACCTCAACCACAAAAATTGATCATAATTGCATGGTCACCAATACATGCAACATCCAGTAAATACATTTATCAACACTTACAGACTGGACAGTAATCCCAAGGAGGAAAATTAGTTCCGTTATATCCTATGAGATTCACAAAGCACCATGGCCGCTCTTGCCGTTGACTTGCAGAGGCCTGACGACAATAGTTACCGGCAGCAGCTACTGATCCATCAGCTAAGAGTGTTGGATCGACATATCTCGCGTAAAATGCGACAGAATTAGTCCATGGCATGCAGGTGTAATTATTGATTGTTGTCGACTGTGTTCCTCTGTAGGACCAGCCATTTGGAGTTCCATCGCAAGTGTTGGCTGAAAGAAAAGAAGGAAAAGATTTGACAATTGTTATGCGGATGAGCACTTCGGAATTGCACTTTATCTTTATATAATTACAATTTTATTAAATACAGCACAGACACCATGCATGCAGGATATATACAGGGCCTACACCTTGCACCTGTGCATTCGGACGTACGAGTAAATGGAGTTTTCAGGAATTCATGTCAAACGAATATATTCATATAAAAAGCAGATTTTACTATTCATCGTGATTGAGTTATCTCAATATTCATCATTGAGATGTTAACCGGCGTCGGGATCTTGTCGTTTAGAGTGTCCACTTTGCGTCCGCGGGACTGAGCTCAAACACAGTACACGCGGTATCTATATTACGACCACATCTATGTTTCCAGCCCACGTCATCGTTCTCCGATCTGGACATTTCTTGCTAGAACGGACGCCTACTGAATTTGCTTTGCCTGGAGACTGTTGCCAGTTTTAATGTACATGTATGTTAGGTAGACCGTAGGTATCTGAGAAAGGAGATTTATTGGAGGATTGGCCCAAGCAGACAGTTCCGAGAGCCCGCTTTTTGCATTCGATAGTCTTCGTTGATGAATAGCTGAAATATGAATGCACTAGACAACATTCAGAGACATGCATGACTTTAGCCGTGGTCACTGCTGACCAGAAATCACAACGCTCAGTCTTAAAGTCTGAATGTGAGAAAACGCCTGTGATGGAGCAGTTAGATTAATTTTTCATTCACATTTGATCTTGCATGATAATAATGGCTAACTATTGCTACCGTGTAGATCTACATTCAATGTAGACAATGCAGTGCGATTTTCCTTTGCCTGAATTCAGTAATGCAAGTTGTTTTTGATATTCACATTAATGTTGATGATGTGTTGTAATGATAGGCTTATGTCTTCATAGCTTATCAAGAACTATTATCCTTTCGCCTTTTCTCAAATTGTAGTCCGCGCAGCGATTACAACAGCTATGTATTAAAATTGCATCTTTTCTTCCATTCTACTTTGACTATTCAAAAGATTGTACTGCTGAGAAAAAGGAAATATCAGAAATTATTTGGAATGAATCTTCTTCAACTACTGAGAGAAGTTTCAGCAGTTGGATTCATGGCTTTATTAATTTTCATGGTAAGCATATGTACATATCGTGAATAATGTGCGTAATTTAAGTATATAAATTATAATTTCGTATATAAGCAAAAATTAGTATATTTTGTATATATATATTGTTTTGTTTACAAGTGTTGTTGCACAGTTGGTCGTTTATCAATTTAATGTATTTATGTAAAGTTCTTTCTGTTTTTCTATATAATTGTTTTCCTTTGTGATCTGATACTTTGAAGGCGATGTTAGAATACCATTTTATAATATAAAATTGATCGTTGGGCAACGTTTCGGACCAACTCATGCTTATGAGTAGCTCCCATAGAAGGGAATGAAACCGGTTGGAATATCATTTGACTTTTCCTTGAGTTTATATCTAATTTATTACTTATTTATTGGCATATTGATTTTTTGCATTGTTTTCATTATATATATATATATATATATATATATATATATATATATATATATATATATATATATATATATATATATATATATATATATATATATATATATATATGATAAAGAACGTCCTCAAAAATAGAAAGATGTCCTAAGACTTGAACTGAACAATTTAAGCACAACAATTCCTTGGCAGCCGTAGACGCTGCGTTTCGCCCTACAAGGACTCGTCATTACGGCTCGGAATGGTCCAAAGTAACTTAAAACATCTAGAATGGCTGAACAAGTCCGAGGGACTGCACAGCAGGCTGATCTGCGCTTGTTTATCCTGGGTTTGCCTTGCGGCTAATAATCATGAAGATTGCATTGTCAGTTCGCCTGAGTAATGAAAAGAAGCATGTCCTCAAACTTGAACAATTTAAGCACAGTCATTTAAGCTAGTTTGGGCCATTCCGAGCCGCACTGACGAGCCTTTATAGGCAGCGTCTACGGCTGCCAATGAATTATTGGGCTTAAATTGTTCAAGTCCCGCTTCTTGCGTTCGATCGCAATCATTTTTATCGAAGAATCACGTTCCTTATCAAAAATTGTTTTCAGGACAATTTCCAATCATTTTTGGCCGATGAAGATTTTGATTTTAGAGAAAACAATGTCTTGAGTATTTGATCTTTGTCAAAATATACACAAGTGTTGGCACTCTCGTCAAATACACATCAATTACGACGTCATTAATGACATACGATAATCATAAATGCGGGACTAAACTATTTTGGCAACCTGAACAAGTTTCTGCAGGGAATGAGGCCGTAAATGAGAGCATCTCAGAATAATGTCGACCCTATGCTTGCTACGCATCTGCGCGTCTGATGAGTTCTAGTTAATTTCTCCTCTAATCAGACAGGATTAAATAAAAACACAGTTAATCCAATGGAACGCAGATGGTAGTTTTTGGCTAAAATGAGATTTTCTATGTTTTCTCTTATCTACTGAAAATTACTATGTCTAGAGCCATAATATTTGACATGGAATGTCTTCAGATCATTTCTTATCATGTTCTAGAATTTTCATCTATGAAGCTTTACACATTCAGATTTGGAAAGCCTCCTACTGTCGGCAAACACTAACATGTTGGCCCACTTTATCCACATTGAACCACATTCTCACATGCACCGCCGATCAGAGGCATGATAATGCATATAATACGAAATAATTTGAAGACATATAACGCAGACAATTATCATTTTCGGCCTCGTTCCGAAACTCGTTCAAGATCTGAAAGTGCCAAGAAAATTGAAGAGTGGGTTTAATAAACAAAGATCGTGCAACATCAACACGTCGCTAGAGCAAACAACAGTCGTTAGAGCTGGAAATATTCCAGTTATCAGTCCTCTATCAAATTCATCATTTCAAACTCCTGTGTTGCCTTTTCATGGAAACTATGATCGCGACGGCCATTTTATGAGGCAGACATTTAGCATACCTAATGATAAAGCATTTGTGAAGAAGCTTAGTTTCACGGAAGAAACTGCTTTTCACTTCCAATGCGTTTCACAGATTCTGAACAAACAACGTCAGTAGCCGATTTTGCATTCATTTTTTCCGACAGAATTATTGTTGCCTTTATTTGATTCCGGCACCATTCAGAGACTGACACGGTCAATTTGGTTAATTTTTACGCCGCATTTCGTGCTATCACCACTAAAACTGCTCAAAGATACTTTTGGGAACGTAGACATCGAAAATGACAATCGACATTACATTCTTTTATTTGCCGCTAATTTTGACTCACCATGTAGACATCGCTTGCTGGGACAACTTCTTTTATGGTGACAAAGATAGCTGATATTATTTACTAATTGATTTATTTGTTTCTAGGTTTGTTCTGAAAGTAAAGTTTTTTCAACTCAGCAAGTCACAGCGAATGTAGTGTCCACTCGGGATCCTGCTCAGTCTTCGACAGTGAGTTACAAAACTAACAATTGCATAAGGCTACAACTTTATGCAACTTTCACACCTGCTCTATTCCACTGCACGATTGGGAATTCGTCGGTTGTCCTCATTCCGCTTCCATATATTACTCTTCGCTAGACTGCCAATGTCATTCAATGCGCATTCCCTCAACTGAACAAACCATGTCTCTGCTTGGTCTTCTTCCTCTCAGCTTGGCTGCTTGTCTTCTACTACCATCCAACTCAGCACAAATCATCAAACCTGGTCCTTGTCCCAGAGTCACACTGAAGCCCACTCTTGATCTGCAACGATATCTGGGAGACTGGTATGAAAATAGACGATTCTTTGACATCTGGCAAGTGAACAACAAATGCACAATGGCCAACTATAGCTTGAAGCCGAATGGTCGGGTCAAGATTCTCAACACAGGCCTAGATATCAACACAGAAGAAAAGCTGAGCATTGAAGGAGAAGCCTACGTTCCTAACCCAGACACCGCGCCATCCAGTCTTCTTCTACGCTTCTCTACGATGAGTCCATGGGGCAACTACTGGGTGTTGGACACTGACTACACCTCCTTCTCACTCGTCTTCACATGCAGTCAACCGTTGGGACCTCTCTTCAACATCCAATCAGCTTGGATCCTAACACGTCAACCCAAACCCGACCAATCATTAGTGGACAACGGTGTTCAAGTGTTCCGCTCCTTCGGTGTTGATGTGTCGAAGTTTCGTGCCACTGATCAAGATACGTGCGGACGCTGAGCAAGTTTGTGATGTGTATTCTAGCACATTCTGACAATTGTGTGAAAATATCAAACTGCTTATAAACTCTGAAGTTGTAGAGATCTCTTGTATAAAGTCATACGAATACATGTAAATACCTGAAATACAAATAAACCTTGAATAATTCATCAATATGTTACTGCTGCGTGTTTTATATCAATTACAGCCAGTCGATAGCTTTTTTTGAAGGCAAATAGTGTCTTAAAATTTGCTACATTTTCTAAAAAGATAACATTACTTCAAGAAAAATATTTCTTTACGATGATTGCTAAAAATTTTGATACACAGGTGACGCATTCAAGATTTTCAATAAGAATACAAAACGCATTGATTGATTATTGATCATCATTATCATGGGCATGTTTTTAAAGTCGGTCACACCTGCGAGAGATTCAAATTCGAAGTGACTTCGCTGCTTTCATTTATAGCTTCGACTTCAACAGAATCTATAATTAAATTATGCAGGAATTCAGAAAGTTAGCTCAATTCTAGAGGTTTAGCATATTCAATCGACAAAATTATCCTCGGACTACGGAAACTGTGGTTTTTAAAGGTCTATGTATATATAAGAATTTTTCATGGATTTGAATATGCTGGATCACAAACATTGAATACCGTGTTGCAAATTCGAATGTTATGTAAATGCTGCGTGTTACCATTTTAAGTAGGCCTACGTTCATGTCACATTAAAGTAGTTGCTTTGTGGTTCTCCCTAATTATTTGAATTCCGTTTGAGGACAAGGATTCTGATAAGAATGGAAAATGAAGGAATATACCGAGGGTTCCAAAAGTCCTCGTCGCTAAAATAACGCTCTATAAATCACCTTTTAATTTCAAGTAAAAGTAACTAAACTTATTATGAGAAGTTTATAATTACGCAAACATCAAAGGAACACCTTTCTGGTATAAAAACAAATGATAAAAGAAAGAAAAGCAAGTCATCGAACTATAACAGATGTTCGATATGTGCACCATTTTCTTGGATACATTCACGACAGTGACGATAAAACCCTTGAAAGAATTTTGTATCATCTTTATAGGAACACTGCTCAACGTAGTTGCGATGGCGCGTTTCAGTTCGTTGTTAGTTCTGTAGCTACGAGCATAAACTTTGTCTTTGACATATCTTCACAACCAGAAATCTAGAAGTGTCAAATCTGGGGAATGAGGAGGCCACTCTTGAGATTCTCTCCGACCGATCCAAAGGTCCAGGTAAGTAATGTGATGATAGTAATGTTCATCTGGTACGAAGGGTATGATCATATTCTGTAGAATTGCAATGTATCGATCCTTAGTCATGGTGTGGTCTGAAATATCGAGGACAATACCGTCATCAAAAGAAACTGCTGCCCAAACTGCAATGCCAACTTGCTGTAATTGTTGAAGAACTCGTTTTCCGCAGAATGATAAAACAAATTGTGCATGTTGACTCGACCTTTCAGGTAGAAAGTGATCTCATCAGAAAACATAATTTTACGGCGTCATCTTTCAGAATGGGTCTGTATCCAATTACAAAATTCAAATCTCCGATCCGGGTCATCCTCTGCCAGTTATTGTACAAAGGTGTACTTGAGAGGCTTTATTCCAGCTTCTTTCAAACTTTTGTACACGCTTCCCAGTGAAACGCCAACTGTTCGCGAAATTTTTCGTTTTGTACAGCTAAGAATTTTCCGTTGCGTATTCTGTCACAGCAGTCTTGGATGCTTCATCGAGTGATGGACGACCAGATCGAGGCTGGTTCATAAGAGTTCCTGTTCCTAGTAATTTCTTCTTCCAAGTGCTAATTGTTGTCCTTGGCGGAGAAGGCATGGTAAATTTCTTTTCAAACTCTTCAGCTGCTTGTGTGCAACTACCCCTGACAAATTCATGCGCAACCAAGATAACTTTCTGTTCAATTGATAATTCTATGTCACCACTCATGTCTATTAGATCATAAAATAATGTAGTTTTGTCCGCAGACTATGTGCTATATATTCGATTGAAATATCAAGATTCAAATATTTGAATCTGATTGATTATCGAAGTGTTTTACCATGATATCTATCTCTGTAGATAACGATTAAAACACGAATGCAGCCATTAAATTGCATTGACTTTATAGCGACGAGGACTTTTGGAACGCTCGGTATATAAGAATATATATAAGACTATATATAAGAGTATCTTTATAAATATATAATATATAGATAATTATATAAAACAACAATTTATTAAATAAATACACAAATATATATAAGAATGGGAATATAATTTCAATGATTTCAATGATTTCAATAATCGAAAAGTAAGAGACAGTCCTTTCAGTCATCACATTCATGAGACATCATATAAATGAATAGTTGATAGCGAATTCTTCGCATATTTTAAATCTTTCAAATATGCAATATTCCACTCTTTATTGAATACGAAGCATGTATCAAGTAAAGTTCAAGAGTCTTACAGACGTTAATTGTAGCAAAATTGTAATAACCTTGTAGAAACAGGAGAGGAAACCATGATCAAAATCAATATAACACGTTTGTTTGTTTAATTCCGAAAAACATGCTTTTTGCCAACACTGTTGGCAACACTACTATCCTGCACTTTTAGCGAGGACCAAAAACCATCTGAGCATGTCCATCTAAGAGACACATACACCGCAAAACTGTAATGTACAGTGTTGAATACGATTGAATGCAGGCCTATATTGGAAAATTTACACAGTTACAACTCACAGAAGTCAAAAACCAATAGTTGCCACTGGATACTTTATTATTTTGCTGTAAATGTATCCTAAGATGACGTTGGCAAAATCTTGGGCTTTGGACATTTTCAAAAACCTACGGGACTCCGTGATTCGAAAACCATGATCCCACGATTGCAATCCCTAACAGCTGGCGAGTACTTCAGGAGATTATTTCGGCTATACCAGGGATTGCAAATACCCGGGGTTTTGCGAGCACTCGCATCCCGGATCCGGATCTTAGACCCAGGCACCCTGGCGGATCCCTGATCTTATTATCAAAAGTGATTAAATTGCATGTAATTCACTTTCATTAACCTGAAACATTGAAGTCTGGTTTCTGAGATTGAGTTAAAATAATGCGTTTCATAATACATAAAAGTATACTAATGAAGAGATCTTGAAATCCTAGGATTTTGCTATCGCCAACTTCATTCTGTCATTCTGGTTATCAGTTGTTATAATCTTTTTACAAATTATCATTACTAAATATCAATAGATGATTATAAGTATCTAAGATATCGGTATTACAATTGAGACCGAGCTTAGAGAAATGTGTACTCTTTCTTAGCACATGATAACTGAAACTGAATTTCTGAATTAATTAAGTTTAGGCCTATATTTACCATGATTGTCAATCAAAAAACAATTTCAATAACGATAAACAAGATTTCAGTTTAATTAAAATAAAGAAAATACAGCAAACCTGCCTTTATTTGTGCTTATTTAACTAATATACACATATCCAATTATTAGACTTACTAATAATTGCAGCTATTGTTCATTGTAAGTATAAGGTAGTCGGATCAATACCATATGTCTGGAGAAGTACAATGGATATTTCTTTATGTTATTAACTTTGGAGTTCATGGATGCAGCGGGTGCAGTGGTTACAAGTCTACAACGGTAACATGACAATTCGAATAAACGAAGTATGAAAAAGCTACATCTCTTTTTGTACTCATACATTAATAGATGGTCATTCAATATCGAGCTACAGACATTCCTGGATAAAACATTTCTATTAAGATTTATATTCGCATTCTTGGTTGCCACTCCCAACTCTAAGTGAGTAACGAGAAAAACGAGCTTGAGGCTCTACAACATTTATAGCTTCTATCGTTAAATAGGATTTTCCACATCATTAATAACCATCAACATCTTCTCATAAACACTTCGCTGGATCCGGGATCAGGGCGGATCTCATACCGGATCAGCCGGATCCCGGATCCGGATCTTGACCCGGTGCAATCCCTGGGCTACACTTCATTGACACGATAATGGAAATTGTTATTGCTGCATTTTACTCATTGTGTCCACTGAACGCTATGCGTTTAAGAATACATATTCGCAATAATGCAAAATCGTTCAACACTGCTGTCACATTCACCGATTACTATTATTTGAATCTACGTAGATTGCCGCCAACTTCGATATATGATGTCCCTTATGCTATTTTCTACTTTTTGTGTTTCTTTAGCCTTTTATTTGTTTCAACCCAAAATGCAGAAGTATCGCAAGCTCAATGAATCATTGAATACTATTTCGGAATCACATTTAGGAACAAGTTAAGGTAAAACTTACAACCCTCATGGCAAGCTTCTCCCGTCGAATTTTCTGAATAGGTAAAAACGGAGAAGCCACAGAACTGACAGAAGTCCATATATTCAGTGAAGATAAGCTTAGAATTGGTATACTAGGTATTAAGAAGATCATGTTGAATTAAGCATAATAATCACGAGTAAAATTTTAATTCTGCATAGAAAATTCTGAAATGAAATATATACAGTTGGCCACAAAACATGGACGCTCATTTTCTAACTCTTTTCTTTCTTGAATATAGAGACACTTCCAGACCTGTTCGAGTGCAGTCACGAAATCTTGACTGCATTTGGGCAATACCCTGAAGTTGTCATTTCTGGCTTCACTTTTGAACAACAATGTTTCTTGGAATTGGTCGGTCCAAATTATTGAAAGCACATACATCATTTTAACGGGATGCTTTCGCGAAACTGTGTTTACACTAATAATGGTTTTATTATAACTAGGGCAGTTTTTTTTGGACCTATAAAAAGCAAATTTTGACCTTGAAAACGAGAAAATTTGACAAATTTTGACCTTAAAGAAAACGCGAATTTTCCAATCTAGAATCATATTCCATTACAGTTTATTGTAGTACATACACAAATAGTTGCATACATTTTCAGGCAAGAAAGGCCTGCTGTCCTTGCGCAACAGCTTACCCAGCATAGAAAAGGATCGTTCAACTGCAGCAGAAGTTGGCTGACAGCACCGAAGTTCAGCGTACACGGCTGGAGACACGTTCACTTGTTTTCATTTGATAATGTTGTCAACGTCACGGTTCTTGATCATGCGTTTTTTATGTAAGCACCGATGCCCACACAGTCCTGCTTCAAGTTTAGTGTCGCTATATCGTCGTGGGCTTCTTTGAGAGTGTATTTCGAGCTCTCCATTTTCTCGATCAGTTTCGGAAGTTCCTGGTAGTCGCGCTGAATCTTCACGAGGGACTGTTAGACTGTGGCATCATTGACAGCAGCTTTAGCACGACTAACAAGGATGTCCGTTCCTTTGAAAGAATTGACGATTTCACGTACCTCAATTTGTGTCATTCTTTTAGCTAAAATCCTGCAGTCATAAATTTTGACTTTTTTTACCGAACCCATATTTTTGACAAAATTTTGACTTTTTTTGACAAGTCAAAAAAAACTGCCCTAATTATAACCATATATATATCTTATACCATCTATATATATGATATATATATATATATATCTTATACCATCTATATATATGATATATATATATATACAAGGTGTTTCAAAAGTAGGCTAACAGTTGATTTTGCCCTAGGAAATCTATGTTGACCGTTCTATTGGCGATTTACACCTGAATCAGTCGATGGATATCCATGATCAGTCCAACATGAGCCATAGACTTCGAAGTAATTGCTACTATCATTTAGAAGTCTATGCAGTAGCATTCCATTGGCAAAGGAATTTTGAAATCTATCATGGACAAGATATAGCACCAATCTGACATTACGTACATGGATATGTTCAATTAATTTGATTTGAATCAAACACTGTTAGTTTGACTTGAAGTGAATTAAACAAGCTTGAAGCTTTTTTGAATTTGCTGCTTCTGTCATGTCAGGTCATCTAAAAGATGATCAGAGAAAATGGATTTTGAAATCCTTTTGGAAAAACAAGAATGCTGAAAAGGTGCGAATGGAATGGAGAGATGCCTTTCACAGCAATCCTCCATCAAGATTTGCTATTTATCGCATTCGAGATAAATTTGAAAAGACCGGTTCGGTAGAGAATGCACCGAAGTCAGGACGCCCTCGATCAGTTTCAATAACATCAAACGAGGAGCTAGTGGCCCAAACATTTGTTCAAAGTCCGAAGAAGTCAACAAGAAGAGCCTCATTGGAGTTGGACATTTCTCTAAGCTCTACTTGGAGACTGATGAGGAAAGTTGAGTTGAAACCATACCGACCCAGACTGTTGCAGCACCTTCTACCGGATGATGCTGAACGACGCTTGCAGTTTGCTGTGCTCATGTTGTCGGAAATTCGGGAGAACCCAGATTTGCTTGACAAGATAGTTTGGTCTGACGAAGCCAGTTTCAAACTATCAGGTAACGTAAATAGACATAACTGTGTATACTGGTTCCCTGAAAATCCGCACATGGTATCAACAAATGAGCTGAACCAGCCTGGCTTAACCGTCTGGGCCGGTATGTCAAGCAACGGTGTGATTGGGCCAGTATTTTTTGAAAGAACTGTGACGGCTGAGGTGTACCTTCAAATGCTCCAATCCTTTGCGATTCCTGAGATGCAGTCACTGAACAACTTCAATGAGCTGTACTTTCAGCAGGATGGTGCACCAGCGCATTTTGCAGTGAGTGTCAGAAGCTATCTGAATGACACTTTTCCAGGAAAGTGGATCGGGAGATGTGGTAGCATCCTTTGGCCTCCTCGCTCTCCCGATCTAACTCCGATGGACTTTTTCTTTTGGGGCGTTGTAAAGGAGAAAGTGTACGGACGAAAACCTCACACACTTTCTCAACTCCGCTCCTACATCACAGATGCCTGTCAAGAGATCAGTGATGACAGGAACTTATGCAGAACTGTGTGCCACAGTGTGGCCGAAAGACTACAAGAATGTGCCGATGTCCATGGTGGACATTTTGAGCATTTGCGTTCGTGAATTTTTTGCAACTTTAAGTTGATTAATTTTTTGATATGTTGAATAGGCCTTGGTTATTCATTTGTTCATTTTTTTGTTAGGAAACCAAGCAAACAAAATGGTAGTTGTTTTAATGTTAATACCTTTATTAATTTCAGCCTCCTCTAGGCCATCGTCAGAAGCTTCTGACGATGGTCTAAGAGGAGGCTGGAATTAACAAAGGTGAAGGACATTTGGATGTCAGCTGTTCTTCCTTCTTCGCCTCCCTGTCTTGTGTTGACTACAGCGTCTTCGTGCACCAGGCTGAGGGGCGCGGAGGACATTCGAATGTCAGCTGTTCTTCCTTCTCCGCAGTAACACTGAAACAACTACTATCTTGTTTACATGGTTTCCTAATAATTTTTTTTTGATAGATGTTGGATAGTTATTCGACTTCTCATGATCGGTATAGATTCAAATTGGGTTTTAGTGAAATATGTAGGCATGAAAACACTGGAGATCATGAGATATTTTAATATGATTTACGCGATGTCAAAGAGTATTGAATTTTTGCCCCTTACGAATACAAGGCATATTAGCTATCTGTGGCATCGTGAAAAAGATTATTATGACATAGCTTATTAATCTATAGCATTAAGACATAGCTTTTCAAGGCCAATTTCTACTGTTAGCCTACTTTTGAAACACCTTGTATATATATATATATATATATATATATATATATATATATATATATATATATATCATGTTAACTGCACTATGAAGATCGTATGTAGCGTGAAACTCTAAGTATACTCGGAGTAGTGCATAACAACATTTTTTGATTTTATCAAAGCTCTGACACCCATTGAGCACTCTACGCAACTGTATATTGCATATATAAAAAAACCGTATATATATGTATATATATATATATATATATATATATATATATGCATATGTGAATAAATAGGAAATTTCCGGCTGTATCATAGCATGTAAAAGTCATTCTGATGCGATGACTAGCCGAAGAGCGCTTTCATATTGATTGCAGGCAATTGTTTTGAGTTCAACTTTTGGTATCGTAAATTTGATGCAAATTAGAAGATATGGAAGCCATCTTTTTCAGCGCCATGTTAACATTTATCATTGTTACTGAGTAAGTAGGGTTGTCAGCCGATATTTCACATGTCATTTTTCTATGAAAGTCATTTATATATCTCCAATTCCAAATTAGACGGCCTTAATTGCTATGATTAAGGCCGTCTAATTTGCTATGTAATACCATTGAGGTAGGAGCATTTTAACCATCCATCTTCGCGTTCCCAGTGAAAATGGCATTGAGGAGATTCCTATGGTTTACAATTATGACTAGTAGATATCTCATGTTTGACATGCTTTAATGTTCTGAGCTGTATGGGTTATGTAGAAAATCATCATAGAGTTTAGTCATTTACAGATCAAAATCTTGGATTTTTGATGTTATAAATTTTTAGTTCAGTAACAATGCATATTATTACCTTTCAAAATGATCAGCCTAAATCGTCTGGCGCTGCGCGCCGACGATTTAGGCTGTCATTTGAAAGGTAATATATCTTCATTAGCATTACGTGCTTCTCGATATCTTTGAAGCAGTTTTAACTTTGCAGCCCTAATATCTCTATCTCTATTTAAGACATAGAAATTAACAATACCATAGAAATTAACAATACCATAGAAAGTCCTAGAATGGAAATTGCATGAAAATTATGGCACACGCCGGGGGAACTTAGTTGGGGCAAAATGCAACTTGTGCGATCTGGCTTCCATGTTATTTGATTGGCATTTATATTTATCAGGCTAATTCTTGATCTGCATTGTTGGCCCTTGTCCAAAGACCATGTACTCAAAAGCAATAGTGAATTTACAAAATGCTGCGCCGACAGGATGACAAAGAAGGAAATCCTTTTAAACGTTCTGTACATTCATCATTTTGAAATATCGCTCCAATAATCTATCAATAGTATAATCAGACACATATGCAACTTGTAATGTCGATTTACAGAACATGCATTGGTCCATCTTGAAATCAGAGGCCAAGAAATCTCAGAGTATTCATTTTATTTTAAAGGGTTCCCCTGTTCACTAAATTTGAATAATTTTCAAAATCTCTACATACAGTCGCGGCAAATGAAATAAGACCACTGTGGAAATTATATATTTCTATAATAAATTTGACATATTTTGTTTTTTATTGCATATTTATTGTACAGTTCATCAATATTCTATCCATAGGACTAATTTATACTAGAATAGGCAAAATTAAAGGAATATCAATTCAATATTTCGTAGTACCCCCACGATTAGCGATGACAGAAGATAACCTGGAAGGCATCGAAGACACAAGTTTTAAGCACAGTTTATGAATAATTTCATGGGTCCAAACAAATAAAATCGCCTCCTTCAACTCACTAAGTGAACGTGGGGATTTCTCAGAAACTTTTTTCTTCATTACGGTCCATAAATTTTCTATTGGATTTAAATCGGCAGAATTTCCCGGCCAGGGAAGAACCGAAATTTGTTGATCACGAAACCACTGCTGACACTTTTTAGCCACGTGGCACGGTGCCGAGTCTTGTTGGAAAATATTAGTTTGATGAATCGTCATAAAGCAATGTAATTTTTCATTCAATATCTTTAAATACTTCTCTGCGTTTAATCGTTCGTTTGGTTCCAAAAAGAAAAGAGGTCCACGACCATAGGCTGAAAAAGAAGCCCAGACCATGATAGATGGAGAATGTTTTACTGTTGGAATGACGAATTTCTCTTTGTAGCGTGCACCAGAAGGCCGACGAACTCGAGTTGCTTTTATACCAAATTGTTCAAAATTACTCTCGTCCGACCACATGACCTTCTTCCAATCTTCTATGGTCCACGAAACATGATCTCGTGCGAAATCTAGGCGACGTTTCTTCATCAACGATGTTAAACGAGGTTTACGAGCGACTCTGTACGATTTCAAGTCAAATGAGTTTAGACGATTTCGAACGGTCCTGATTGACACAGAAACACCATGAAGTGTCACCTGACGTTGAATTTCTGTCGCAGGCAATAAAGGATCAGATAAACACAATTTTCGAATCAATCGATCGTCACGGGGTTGAGTAATGCGCTGTCGTCCAGGATGAGAAGATTGGAAATGACCTTTCGTGAGAAAGGCTTGGACGGCTTGATGAACTGCGGTCTTTGAACGTTTCACTTTCCTTGCAATTACTCTTTCACTAAATCCACATTTATGATAAGTCACAATCTGTGCACGTTCCACTGGTGTCAGCTCTTTTCGACGTCCCATCATGAAAAATGATAGTGAAATGAATTTGTTGTCACTCTTTCTTCCAATTGTTATAATTTTAGACGCATGGGATTCCCAGGTCTATTTTTAGATTTGACTTAATAGGAAGGTAGACGAATGAATAATCCACTTGCATTTGTGTTGTTTTTGACGCGACAAACAAGTTTACACTATAGATTCTCAGTCTTAATGTCAAACAATCAAAATATTCAAAAATATTCGTAAACTTCATGGTGGTCTTATTTCATTTGCCGCGACTGTACATTCGAATATCAGCTTCCAAAATATCACATGTGTCATTCAATGAATAATTGAAAAGTTCCAGCGACATTTTATTTATTTGAGAAGTGATTGTCGGTAAAGAAACTTTCAATGTGTTTGTTCCAGAAAAGCGCCACGTTTCTTAGCCGCTTGAAGAAGAAATTATCCAATAATTAGACTTTCTATCGGTGAATTCTTCAGATGCTCTTACAAACAGCACACTGACCACTTTCAACCATGACTTTGTGAACCAATTTTTAATTCTCATTCCAATATTGAAAAATTGGAAAATAGTAAAATAGTTGTCAGTGACTGCTACAAATAGACACACTATATTAATCCATGGAATAGTAGGCTATTTCACATGAAACAATGCCGCCATCTCACTTGCAATTCTCTTCATGAAAATCCTGTAATTAGGTGTCAACAACTTCCACAACCAACGGCGAATAGTTTCACTATGATACAATGCTTTAGATCGAATCTGATCTACAAACCATAGATTTTTCCATGTGCCATCATTGTACATAGACAAGATATCAAACTTCCATTCTAGTGTACTATTATCTACTTCTATGCCCGAGTGTGCCATAATTTTCATGCAATTTCCATTCTAGGACTTTCTATGGTATTGTTCATTTCTATGCCTTCATCATGGTTTAGCTAGCAAAATAAATCGTGAATGTAGAGTCCCAATAAGAAGAGTCTGTGATCGGAATGGATATTGATGTCGATAGAGACATCATGGAAGAACGACAGTAAATCACGTGTTTGATCGAATGGCGTAATTAGTGTGATAATGGCGATAATGGAGAACGAGGACTGACGTCACGGGTATCTCCTAAAATTAATGTTTGATTTTAATTTTGTTAATTATTTTATCTATTTGTAATTTTTAACAATTTCAACAAGAAAAAGACAAATTTTAATTCAAATGTAACGTATGACAAAATGAAGAAAAACAATTAATGCAACTTAATGCAACGTGTGTCCATCCCTAGCCTGCATAACTTGCCGCAGTCTTCGTGGCATCCTCAAAATGAGATTCTGAATAATGCTTTGTGGCATTGCATCCCATTTTGCTGTATAGCTCTTGCTTATTTTGCAAGACTGGCAATGGGAGGATTAGGAAGTCTAATATTTCACCCAATTTCATCCCATAAATGTTCAATGAGGTTCAGATCAGGGCTTCAGATCAGGCTGGTCACTCTATCCGTCGTATTTCAGTTTCCTCTTGGAACTGTTGGACAACACGAGAACGAAGGGGAACAGCGTTGTCATCCTGTAGTCTCCATGCCGTCTCACGAGGTTCAAGAAATGTATATGCTTTCACTAATTTGGACCGACCAATTCCAAGAAACATTGTTGTTGAAAAGTGAAGCCAGAAATGACAACTTCAGGGTATTGCCCAAATGCAGTCAAGATTTCGTGACTGCAATCGAACAGGAAGTGTCTCTATATTCAAGAAAGAAAAGAGTCAGAAAATGCGCATCCATGTTTTGTGGCCAACTGTACATACCGGTATAGATAATTGTCTATTATCTTTAATCATATATCTCGACCTCCTTGGTTAGTCTTCGATCTATATTTTCTGTAGATTTATAATGTAAGAGTAATAGCCATTGATACAGGGCTTTAATTGCAATAATCCGTGCCCTCGGGTTATTGCAATTAAAGCCCACTATCAATGGCTATTATTAATATTATATGCCTGCTTCATTTACTGCGCATTAATGACATCTTTAATGATCATCTTCGGCACCCATAAAATTTGGCGTGGCAGACGTCAATAGCTGGTGAAGCTCTCTGTCTAGATCGGTGAATCAATACTTCAACCAGTCTCCAACCCGTCTTTGCTAAGCGTGGAGTCTGTAAACTCGGCAAACACTGCAAAATGACTGAAACAGGCAAAACTTCACGGCCTTCGGTACCCAGCAGCGTAACCACCCAAGATCAGCCAAGATCCGTCAGCAGTTGTGCAGAGGGTCTGAAGAATCACTGGGCTAGGATCATCAACGAAATCACATTGCAACTGGCTACATTCAACGTCAGATCAATCTGTTCGGATGATAGGATTGATGAAATATAACACGATCTCGAATTTACAAATATGAAATGGGACATCATCGGCCAAAGCGAAAAGAAACATAGAAATTGTAGACAGACATTGCTTAAGAGTGACTCTCTTCTCTGTCATTCAGACAGAACTGTGGACGGCTACCAAGGTGTGGGATTCCTGATTAAGAGCAACTGTATTTCAGAAGCCGAAAATTTCGTAGCTACCTCTCCACGCATTGCAAGCCTAATAATAAAACTGAATAAACGATGCAAAGTCAAGATCATACAGGCGTACGCGCCAACATCGGCTTCAACAGAGGAAGAAACAGAAGATTTTTACAACGACCTGGACAAAGTCATGAACACAAGAGAGCACTTCAAGCTTGTTATTGGTGACTTCATCGCGAAGATCGGTATGATTGACGATCCAAGAATACATGTCACAAGACTGTGCAGTCTGTGTCAACGTAGCCATCAAAGTACTCTATTGGTCGAATGGGTAATGTCACATAACCTCTACATAACTAACAATTTCTTCCAGAAAGAGCAAACTCGTCGATGGACCTGGTTAGCTCCAAATGCACGAACAAGCAACAAGATTGACTTCATCTTAACAAACCTCAAAAGAACGGTACAAGATGCATCTGTCGTCGATTGCATCAATTACGCCAGGCTGATCCGCGCGAGGATGAGACTCGACATCAAAGCTGAGCGAAAACGCCTTGTGGAAAGCAACCAAGAACGAAAATGTCTCTATGATGACCTAGCCAGTAAGACAGAAGAATTCTAAGTAAGGCTTGCAAACAAATTCTCGAATTTGCGTCCCAATGTCATGGAAAACATTGACATCGGAGATGAAATAATTGCTAAATCCCTGAAGGAAACAGTTAAAGAAGTTAGTCCCCAGCCAATATGTTCATCAACCTCACCCAAGATATCCGAAGACGCAAAAAGGCTGATAACAAAACGACGTGCTATTTCAAGGCAAAATAATGCAAATATCATCGAGCGAGCAGAGTTGAACAAAGCTATAAAAAAGGCTGTAGGACACGATAAGTTGTACAGAAAGAACATATTTTGAAAGAGACAATCGATAGTAACCGTAGCCTTAAAGGTGCCAAACGCGTTCTATCTGAAGGGACACACGTAATGACCTCATGCAGAGACCGCAACGGTGATCTGCTTTACAGTACGAAGAAGATTCTAGAGATAATAAAGTAATTCCACTCAGAGCTTTACTCTGGTGGACCGCCGCCACAATTAAAAGTAACTAACAAAGAATTCGAAAGCGAAATTGAAAGTGCCCTAAAACGTTAGAAAATCGATAAGCCATCTGGACCAGATTCCGTTAAACCTGTGCTACTAAAACTAGGTGGAAAACCTATCAAGAGTGCATTAAAGAAATTGCACTCCTCTTGTCTGAAACAAAAACGAATACCAAAGAGCTGGGAAGCTGCAAAGATGATGCTCCTCTAGAGAAAAGGCGACCGCAACGAAATCAATCATTATAGACTTATCTGTCTGTTCTCAGCTGTTTATAAGCTCTTCGCTAGAGTGTTACTCAACAGAAAGCACAACAGACTGGATGAACAGCAACCGGTCGAACAAGTTGGCTTCCGTCCGGGCTTCCCTACCATCGGTCACCCACATTCCATATACCATCTTAAAGAGAAAACACATGAATTTTATATTCCGATATATCTCGCCTTCATTGACTACGAAAAGGCCTTTGATTCTGTCCACACCAAAAGTATGCTGGACTCGCTGAACGCCGAGGGCGTGGAACCCGGGTATGTTGAGCTCTTGCTCGATATGTATCAAGGAAGCACAGTGCAAGTATTACTGCTTATAAAAAGGCACACATCCAAATAGCAAGAGGCTTTAAACAAGGAGATGTCATCTCACCGATACTATTTAATGTAGTCCTCGAAGAAGCATTTAAAAGTCTGGAATGGTCCCAAAAAGGTATCAGCGTAGATGGTAAACACTTGAATCATCTGACGATCTCGTGTTGATCGCATCAACACCCGATGACCTCCAGCACATGATCAATGACCTAAATCAGAAAAGTAGAGAAGTAGGGTTGCGTATTAACATCCAAAAGACTAAAGTCATGATGAAGAATCCAGTTAGCATAAGCCTCAGTAGTCAAACAGCACAAAAAGTTGATCAATGTATACCTTGGTCAGTGTTTTGGCATAAAGATCCGACTCAAATGGAGGAAGTCAACGGATGGCTGCATATGGACGCTGCAGAGAAATATTCGCTAGTAACTTTTCCATCTCACAAAAGCGTCAAGTTTTCAACCAGTGCATTCTTCCTGCCCTGACCTACGGCGCAGAAACGTGGATATTCCACAAAGGAATAATGGACAGGATACACGCTAAAAGAAAAATCGAGACGTGTGCTTGGGATTTCCTATCTAGAACGACGAAGGAACACTGAAGATCAATCAGTAAAGTGAAAGATGTGGCAGAGCTCAGTATGATACAGAAATGGAGATGTGCTGGCCATACTAGTCGGTACCGTGACGACAGATGGTCTAAATGATTAACCGAGTGGAGCCCTCGACGACAGCGCAGAATCGACGCTGGTGGAAGTCATGGGGCAAGGTATTTTCCCGAACCGACGGGATAAACGCAGGCTGCTCTGAAATAAGTAAGTAATGATATCTTTTGCATTAAAGCCAAGTAAATTTCCATTGGTTTGCATGGGAAATGAAAATGACATTAAAGGCAAGTATTTTTTTAAAATCTATGACTTTGGATATCCATGATTAATCTTCGCAAATGTATTATTTCCAAAGACATGACAATGCATTTATAACGGCAACAAGCTGAATTCGAATCATAGTCATCGGTGAATGCTACAGTAATGGTAAAATTTTCAATTCCGTTTGTGAACTGTATAAAGATGTATTCATCCATTTGTGAACTCATTAGTGGAAATAAAGCTTTGACATTTTCATCACTGCTAATGCAGTAAGACCGCAATGCACCAATTCGACCAACTTGCGACAGTATGATTATCTTTCAGTGACTTGGCATCATCGCATTGATGGACTGTAGCTGAACTGATGTCCCACAGTGTTTATGGACAGTGAATAATAGATGTGTCCTAATATATGGAGGTGCCGATGAAAAACTTACAGATGACGACTAAAAATGTACGACAGAAATTCACCGAAATATAGTAATCAATATTTTGCGATTGATTCTGAAGGCATGCGATTATTGGATCTGTTATAACATCGGACTCATAAAAGTAAAAGAGACAGTCGAATATATAGTCCGAAATAAGACCCTATTTATTGACCGTGTCATTCTTTTTTAAAACCTATTTATTTGGTCAATGGCGAAAATTATTATTAATATGAACTATTGAAAATTTGAAACTTAAGTTTGGCATTCGTAACAGATGGATGCAAGTAAAAATGTTTTGAATGAGTATACATGAAGCGAATACTTGCACGAGACGGCTTGAGCAAAACTTACATAATCGCAGTTATGTCCGAACTCATGTCTGAGAAATATTCATTACCTGAAATGCAAACTGTGAGAGGACACTAACAACAATAATCGATCCAGAGATGACCGTGCAACCGCCTTCTTGCGACAACGCATAAGCATGGCTATACAGCGTGGCAATGCCATCAGTGTGCTATCCTGTATGCCCAAGTACGATGGCCTTAATGAATTAAGTGCCCTAATATGACTTTCATTTATCTTTACTTTTTTTATGCTTCATCGTCCGTGTAAAAGATGCGATAATGAACAACCCCGAACAAAATAAGTAATAATCCCATCCCAGGCGCAAGCGCAAAATGAGCAACGATGAGTCATCATGCTGACTCAGCCCCCCCTCTGGAAGGAAGGGAGATGGCCAAGGATGTGCTGGGAGGAATGGGTCCGAGAGAAGGTAACTGTTCCCTACCCCCCCTGGAAGGAAGGAAGGAGTTTTCCAGCAAGGGATAGGAATGGAGAAGGGTAGGAATGTGGGAAGGATAGAGTGAGAAAAGGTGGGTTTTGGTGGTTTTGGGATGAGAAAAGTCAGAAATCGTCATGAAGGAGGGTTCAGATGGAAAATTGGAGTTTAGATTCGGAATCTACGTGAAGTTTTGGGTTAGGAAGGAAGGCAGGAGTTTTCCTGAGAGGCAAGGGGTGGAATCTCTGAAAACGTCAGAGTTGGAAAAGGGCGGGTGTTGGATGTTTTGGGATGAGAAAGTCCATTTTTCGTCATGAAGGAGACCTCGGATGGGAAAACGGAGGCCAAATTCGGAATCTACGTGAAATTTTGGGTTAGGAAGGATGTTTCCAGCGAAATCGGAGAGAAAATATTTCGAGGACGTCCCCTTCCCCTCCTGTCAAACTTCCAACTTTGGTATTAGAGATCGTAGAAAGTCGTGCAATAGCTCATTTGAAAGCTAAGAGTGAGGAAAATCCAGTGGAAAGCTCAGTTTGGTCCTATTTTCCTGAGTTTAGGGAGGAAAATGGCAGGAAAACGTCAGAGTTGGAAAAGTCAGGTTTTGGATGTTTTGGGATGAGAAAAGTCGTTTTTCGACTAAAGGAGGTGTCCGATGGGAAAACGGAGGGAAAATTCGGACGTTTTGGCCAATGTTGGGTCTAGAAACTTCTTTCCAGCTCAATCGGAGAGAAAAAGTTCTGACCTCCCCCCCCTCTGGAACGAGACTTCCAACTTTGGTGTTAGAGATCGTAGAAAGTCGTACAATAGGTCGCTTGAAAGCTGAGAGTAAGACAAATTCAGTGGAGGAAACGGCTTGTTCCTATCTGCCTTCGTTTAGATGTGAGATGCCATTGAAAATTTGGGACGACAGAGTTAGAATTTTTACGAAAGAGGGTGAGTTTCAAGTCAATCGGAGAGAAAAAGTTGAAATTTTTCTTCACAATGGGTCTCCACATGAGATTTTTTCGTGAAAATGTTAAATTGTGGCCACCTTTGGCGGTCAATAGCGGAGGATTGGAAGTGAATGAAGAGCTCGGATTTCTTTTAAGGGCAAGACGGCACTTTGTTCTCTAGGATCCTATCTTATCGGATGCGTGGAAGGTTTCGTTTTTAAATGAGAGCCAGCTAAAAATCGAGTTTTTGCGCATTTCCCAAGATTTTGGAACTTTTTGAAGAAACGACAGAGATTTTCAGTTCGGCTCCGGGTCATCGTAGAGGGTCGAGGGATGTCTTAAATGAAAAGGGAGAGCGAGAAAACATGGCTGTCAAAATTTGGAGTCAATCGGAGCACTAGAACCGGAGAACCGGAGATAGACGGGTTTAAAGTTTTTGGATGATGGATATTACGTCATCAGCTGATCGCCACAAACTATATAAGTGGAAACTCTGCTTGTGGAAATCAGTCCTCCTCCCGACTGGGTTGCGGTAGGTGAACTCCGGCGCTGTGATGATGGCATTTGAGATCTCAAAAACCGGGTTTCTGTAAGAAACCGATTTAGAAAATTTCATTGCTGATATCAGCTAGGGCATCAGACTCCAGGAGATGGCAAGGAGATGGCCTTCGTCACCAGACCATTAAAGACTCCAAAACTTTAAAGGCTTGTAACTTTGCCTCTACAAGTTCGTTTGACTTGATTCAAAAAAGGTTCGGTCGCTATTGACCTGCCTAAGTGATAGACTACTTATAAAATTTCATAAGTAGTGCTAAAAGTTGAAAAATTTAAATTCACTATTTTTGGAGGATTCCTGACAAAAGACACGGAGAGCTTTGCTGTAATATTCCAATGACACGGTGTTCCTTCGGGACGGCGGATGATGCCGTAGTGATAAGTGTGGCAAGAGAGTGTGTCATATTTTAGACCGAAACCGCTGGGGCAACTCATGTCTCATGTTGGGCATTTGACACAGTTCTCAACGTAGCACTTTGAACGCCAATCGGTTGAGTCTTAGCTATCTTGTCATGGGTGGCATCTTAACATCTCCATTGCAAAACGCTGGGGAATCACGGCTTGCTATCCCTCTCTACGGCTTGCTATCAAGCTGATCAAAGCAACGACTTGGGATGTTTCCTCTTGTAAATAAATCCACCGGTTTTTCATGTCAGGCTATCAAGTCATTGACGGTGCAAGTCATGGAGATTTTATGTGTCATACTTCCTGTTGGTGGGCGTTCTTTTGAGACAGTGGTGAAGTCCGTAGCGATGAGTACTGCACGGAACGTTGGCAATGGTAATCCTTGTGAAACCTCTCTGCGTCATGTTTCCAAGTGGTTGCCTTTCTTCTCAACGTTGTACTCTGACCGCCAGGGCGACATTTAGCTATCTGCCACAGGTGACCTCATAAAATCTCCATTGCACTTGTCTCCCGATAGTTGGCCAACCATGGGAGAATGAACCATGCGTTCTACTCACCTCTATCACCGAGGCTAAATGATGAAGGGATGAAACGGGGGGCATTCATGCGCCACACGCAACCACACGCTCATTTCTCTCTTCGCTAGTGAACAAGCTCTTGTCAGTGTAGTCACAAACTTTGTCACGTTGTACAAAAGCAAAGTTTAGTCAAATAGTTTGACTGCGACGCACGTTCGTGAAAGTAAAGTTTGATCATCGAAGTTTTATTCGCGAGTGTCGTCGGAAAGTGCATCATGGTTTGCAAAAGCAAGTGCAGTCAAATAGTTTTACTGTGACACACGTTTGTAAAAGTAAAGTTTGATCATTGAAGTTTTATTCGTGAACGTAGTCAGAAAGTGTATCATGATATTTTATGAAACACAAGTTTATGAAATGATAATGTAGTCTGAAAGTTAATGAAACACATCACAAGTCCTAAAGTTCGCCATCCAGGACTCAGGTTTCCTACGACAAGATGTAAGGAGGTAGCACTTTATAGAAATTCACTTTTCACTGAGCATTGTTACAGTGTAGTGATCCTGCATCATGACAGAGACAGAAGCTGAATTAATGATTCGTCAAAAGAAAGAAAAGAACACAATCATGGAGTTGTCAGAAAGGTACTACTCCATGGCAATCAAGACAGGTGATCCAAAGAAGATTGCCGATTGTCTAGAAACGATGAAAGATGGGTGAAAAATTGATGAAATGAAAGTATAGTTTATCATGTTGTACAAAAGTTTTACTTCAACACAAGTTGATGTATAGTTCATGGTCTGTAGCAAGAGAGCTTGGCTATTTGTTGAAGGCTATAGAAAGTGTTACATATGTAAATTAAAATATTAAAGCTGGCGCTTTAGTTGAAAGACTAATAGATCTGGATGAGCATGCTATGAATCATCATTTGGATCGAAGATAGATAGATGATTTTTCCATGCTGCAATGTAATGATAGTGAAAATAGGATGAAATTGGTGCAATCTGGAGTGAAAATTGCAACTGATTTGTCAAGTGACTCTACCAATAAAAGTGACTTTAGAAAGAAATTGGAAGAAGAGAAGTTTAAATTACTTGTGAACGGAACTGCATTGAGTGTTTTAAAAGGGAGCGGTCCCTTCTCTTTTTACCATGTTGTCATTCTGTTATGTGTTCTACGTGCTATGTACCTTTGGAAACTATGTTGTGTGTGTATGTATCAAGAAATAATTTCAACAGTCAATGTATATAAATGATTTTGATTCAATCCTTGTCGATTTTAGAACAGTCATCCATGACCATGACACCACTGTATCACCGTCTCATTGAAAAGAGAAGGCATGATTTTACAAGGCAGTGGATATTTGTGTCGGAAAAACTATTATCATCCAGTGATTGTAGAGAGATGATACATCGTTTGAGTAATGCTATCATCATTCACGCAAACTGTGAAGATGTTGAGTATATGCTATCTTATAATTATTAACCAAAGCGGTTCACGAATACACTTTCATCACTGTTACGTCATGATTTTCTTTCATTACCTTGCTTGGAGTTATGTATTCTACAGGTTGCTTATGGGAAGCCTTTTCCACTTAAGCACAATTGATGCAAACGTATTAAAATTTACAAGCATCGTCGTACAAACAGATTGTTCATGTCTGGCTCATAGCATATCAGCAAACGACACAGCTGAACTGTTTCCATTGAACTATAGTACCTCACTGAATGATACATTACAGCTACCCACACATGTATCTTCTTCTGAGCATCCTACTGGTATTGTGGCTGTTCTCAGTGTATTGCCTTTTACTAGTGCTGTACTCAATGTCTTCCTCTATTTCATTGCGTTTACGACGGTAATGTTTCGACGCTGCTGTCGTGTTTAAGCAAAGAACGCTCTAACATCCACCTGTAAAAATGGCTAGACGTCGTTCATCTCACCGTTCGCGCAGACAAAAAAGTCAATCAAATTCAAACAAAAAATTCTGTCTCACTCTTCGTCGCTTATTAAAATTAAAGCCATCTCATCGATGTGAGGCAATGAAGCTGGCAAACGATGCCTTCATTCGTAAAATGTGAGCGGAAATACGAAAAGTGCGCTATATGACATTAAATAGCAAAAAGGCCAATGCAATTGCCAGGCATGGTAAAGTTCTTCGCACCTTGAGCAATCCAAAAACATCAATTCCTACAAAGCGCAAACTGATATCATAGCGCGATGGCTTCTTACCACTTTTAGCGCCTATCATCATGGCAGCTGCTGGTCCTGCTTTGGGAGGATTAGCTGGTGCTCTTGCGAATAAAGCCATTAATGGATAGATACTAAGTTAAATGGTATGACTTTTCATCAAAATCAACATGGATTTCCGTTTACGCTGTAATCGCACTATGTGCATCGTAGGACCCTCTCATAGTGGGAAGACACATTTAACACTGCAATTGTTGGAGCGTCGTAATGAGATTTTTGACTGCATACGGAATCGCGTTGTTTGGTGCTATGGAATTGATCAACATAACTTACATCGTCAATTGGTTGGTAAGGGTTACTTGGTTCAACCGGGGATTATCAGCACTGCTGATATTCAACCCTATGATACTATCATTCTTGATGATTTACTTAATGAGAGTAAGAACTCACAAGAAGTAACTGCTATGTTAACCAAGGCTGTTCATCACAAACCATGCTTTATCATTCTTATTATGCAAAATCTTTTTCCAAGTGGAAAGGAAGCACGGACTCGAAGTCCAAACACGCACTACTACATCATCTTTAAAAATCCTCGCGATAAAAGTCAAGTGGAATTCCTATCTCGACAAGTTCTTCCTCGCAAGTCAAAAGCCTTGATTGAAGTATTTGAGGCTGCTACGGAAAAACCTGATAATTATTTATTTTTGGACTTTACCCAGGAGTGTCCTGAGGATTATCGCTTACGCAGTCATCTCTTTGAGAAACCCATGATCATGTATAAATTGTTATGAGTGGTTTTCAACGCATGATTGCTATTCCACAAGAAGAATATATACATCTGACTACAATGCAGAGTGTTCATCAACCTTGGGCAAATCATGTCACAACTTAATCAGCAATATGAACAAGAAGCTGTACAAAGTAAAAATCGATAGGATCGTTTGATAAAGCAGAGTTCTACCTTAGAAGAAATGAAACAATTGAAAGAAAAAATTCGCAATGATCTTTCGCTTGGTTCACCCAAACCTTATCGCAATCGCGCACTGAGCTTATGTCGAAGTCTCGAACCCAACTTGAAAATCACACAACGAAGTGAAGTGGTAGGTGATGATGATGCAGTCATTAGGGACTCAAGAATGAAAGATTTAATTAATCATGCTGTTCGTGATTGTCGTCGTCACTTTACACCTACAGGATGGGAGTTCTTTTTAAAAAGTATGAAGAAATTCAATGTCCCAAAAGTAATTCTTGGTCGTGATACCTTACAGGAAATGGAAAATGATTCTACACCTAGGAAGAGAAAGTTGCAAAATGTAGAGAGACCTAAAAAGAGAATCAAGCAAACTTAAAAAACACCCGAGAAGTTGCCGAAGCGTATACCAAAACCTTCAACACGTTATCCATCATTTGATTTTATCACAGACTTTTAATGAAGAATCTATGTTGAAGAATCCCATGTTCAGAGTTGCCAAACATTCATGTGTCATTGAACTGCTTAAGTGCATGTTGTAAAAGTGATTCATACAAGACGGCTCAAAAAAGTAGCAAAAGCAGGACTCAAACACAAACGCAAACCCTAGCGGAGAAAAAGACTGATACTTTGAGGCAAATAAACGATCCCTCTTAATAGACGATTGATGAACATCTGAAATCAATTTACTATAACCCAAAGCATTATGCAGGTTATGATGCTTCAGTGAAAAAGTTGTCACAAGCAAGTGGTTATTCACAGAAACAAGTGAAGAGATGGTTAAAAGCTCAACCTGCATATACATTGCACACACAAGCTCGAAAACGTTATCCTACTCGTTCTTATATCGTTCATGATATTGATGAACAATGGCAAGCAGATTTGGCTGATGTTTCTTTATTAGCTAAAAAGAATGAAGGCTATCGCTTTCTCCTAACTGTCATTGACTTATTTTCTCGTTATGCTTGGGTTCAACCACTCAAGACAAAGCGTGGTGAAGAAGTGGCCGAGGCTTTCCAAAATATTTTCAGTGAAGGACTTATTCCCACACGTATTCAGACTGATCAAGGGAAAGAGTTTGAAAACAGACATGTGCGTGCTTTATTTCGCGAACACAACATTGAGCTGTTTAGTGTGAAAAGTGCATACAAGGCTGCAGTGGTCGAACGCTTTAATCGTACGCTGAAAACTCGTCCATGGCGCTATTTCACTGCAAAAGTAACACAAAAGTGGACAGATGTATTACAAATTACTGTACACGCTTACAATCATTCTGTGCATCGTATGATTGGTCACAAACCTGCTGACATAACTCCAGACATGGTGGATACAATTCGTGAAATCAATGCTAAACGCAAGCAACCATCACAAGGTAAACGTGACATTCAGGTTGGTGACAAAGTTCGCATTTCCAAGGTGAAAAGCGTGTTTGCGAAAGGATATCTTCCCAATTGGACGGAAGAAATATTTACTGTCTCTGAGGTCAACAAGAAATTCAAGCCCACTACCTACAAGCTTCGTGATTATCATGGTGAAGAGATTGAAGGGAGTTTTTATCGTCATGAGATAACACCCATCACCAAAGAAGATGATGACTACATGATTGAAAAGATACTTCGTCACCAAATGCGACAAGGGGAAAAGTGGAGCCTGGTGAAATGGGCTGGCTATCCTAATTCAATGAACAGCTGGATTCGTCATTCTGACCTTTATCGTGTTAGTCAACGTTCCTAAGCAAAGTAATGAATTGTGTAAATATAAATAAATAAATACCTATGGATCAAACTGCTACGTTTTATTCTGCCTCCTCCTATGCTAGTCATAGAGCTGGCTTTCCCGTTTATGCTGGATCGAGACGTCAAAAAGGGGGTAGTCTATTGGGTGCTGTCAAAGGTATGATGCTCCCCACTATCGCAAATGTGGGAAAATCAGCTTTAAAGGAAGCTGTAGGATTAGCAGCAGATGTAGCAAGTGATGCGCTTTCAGGAAGATTGCCGATTCGTGAATCGCTAAAGCGTCATGGAATACAGCGTTTGAAGAATGTCGGTAAGGCAGGTATCAGGTCTGTCATCAGTCATATCAATCCACTCTCTACTTCAGGCAAACGTAAGCGAAGAGCATCTCGTATACCTCCTAGCAAACGCAGACGACGTGGACTGTTTTAATTATGGAATGTAAAACCACATCCCTTTGCTTATTTGATAGAACACCTATACAGACGGATATCATTAGAAATTATGTATTCATTCGTTATCCACAGACAAGTATCGATTCTGGTAGTGTCATTGAGTTTTTAATACCAGGAAATGATGCTGAGTACATCGATGTAAATGACATCAATCTACATGTTAAGTTTAAGATAGTAAATAAGGACGGCACAAACCTTGACGACAAGGACAAAGTAGCTGTGAATAACATGGCAATAGCAACGCTCTTCAAGGATGTATCATTGACCATTGGTGAAACTCGGGTTGAAGGTGGTCAACACAGTTATCCCTATCTCGGTTATTTTTCAACAGTCATGCAGTTCCAGCCACAAGCACAAAAGAGTCACATGGCTGTTATGGGTTGGTGTAAAGATGAAGCTGGTAAATTTGATAGTGACAAAAACAAGGGATTTGTCACTCGTGAAAAGTGGACTGCAGAAAGTAGGGTGTCTGAATTATATGGTCCCCTAAACTTGGACTTTTTCCGATAATCACGTTTCTTAATGTCAAAAGTAGACATGCGAGTTCATCTCTTGCCGAACGATCCTAAATTTGTATTGAATTCTTATGTAGCAAAGACTGAATTTAAGATTGTGTTTGAAAGTGTTAGACTTTATGTGCGACGAATGACAGTTCATCCTTCGGTGATTAATGGTCACGATATGGGTTTGAAGAAGTATGATGCTCTTTATGATGTAAATCATACTGAGATCCTCAGTTTCACCATTCCTCGTGCGCAAAAGAGCTTTGTTAAAGATAGTTTGTTTCCTATACAATCACCAAAAATGATCATTGTGGGATTGATTGGAAATGATGCATACAATGGTAATATATCGAAGAATCCCCTCAATTCTGAACAGTTTGGTTTAAATCAAATCGGATTGTATCGCGATACTGATTGCATTCCTGGTACTCCTTTTTGCCCAGACTTTGCTAATGGACATTATTCTCGCTCATATCAAAATACTATGAAGACCTTTAAATACTGGAATACTGATGACACCAATGGTTTGACCTATGATGAATTTGCTAAAGGTTATACACTAATGCATTTGATTTGACAGCAAACAATGAAGCAGGTGCTTCTTATCGTCCGGGCACTGCCACGAAGGGTCTTAAACTAGAATTCTTCTTTGAAAAAGATTTGACGAAAACAGTCAATGTACTCATCTATGCTGTGTTCGATTCCACCATTCGAATTAACAGGCTACGTGACGTTTCCGCTTCTTATACAAGTTAATGAGTTGGTTATCTGATGCAGAGTTAGAGAGAGTCGTTCAGGAACATGGTGATGAACGCACTGTTGCAGCATTTCGAGGTGTGTTTTCCATTAATAATATGCCCACAGTTTTACCAAAACCACCCTCATTCATTATCATGAATACTGATACAGCACACTTACCCGGAAAACACTGGAAAGTTTTGTTTATTGATAAAAACTATTGCGGTGAAATCTTTGATTCATTGGCCTTACCAAACTGTGATTATGTCACACGCTTCATCAACCGACATTCACGAAAATGGATTCGCAATGCTTTGGCCTATCAACATCCCTTGTCTTCAACATGTGGAGCCTATGCCCTCTACTTTGTAATGCAACGACTACATTATGACTCTTTACATGACATTTGTAAACATTTTTCACATGATACCCTTGTCAATGAAAAGCGCATTCGTAACTTTTATAAAAGCCTTCAATAAATAAGTACGATCAAAATTTGTTTTCTTTATTATACTTCAATGGAAAAGCAGATGATGTGATTGAATAGGTAGCATTTAGTCATCAAACATGAATAGGTAGAGATAAGAAGACATTGTTCACTTGTCACATTCATGCTTATGAGTGTTGGTTTGTTTAAGGTAAGTCATTATGCGAGGATGTATACGTTCTCTATACTTGTTCCAACTTGAGGATGTAAAATGTATAACACCATATTGATCATGAAGATCAATGAAATCTCGTCGAATAATGAATAGACGTCCACCTAGAGGGATATAGTACATTGGATGATGCATGATATGTAAAGCATCGTGCAGGTTATCCATTTGAAAAGGGGATAAACTTATTTTAACGTGTCGATGAGTATCGTAAAAGGTAATGCGTCGAGCCTTCCATGTAACGTGGCACTGAGAAGAGAGCTTGGCAATCATGATTAGTTTTAGACACATCAAAAACGTTTGCTTAGTCTTCTCGTTTAAGCAAAACATTCATAAGAAATGGACGAAGTCATGTTAAGATTGATCATAGTATTATCATTTGCAATAGTGACATTAGCGGGACGAGGATTAGATGATGCAGTTCGCCTCATCAAATCACCTATTCATGCAACAAGACCTATTGAAGATGTAATTCTTTCCGGCATAGCCGATCCTTGGCAAAATCATGCTTACAAACTTCAGACTTTACGTCATCGAATGGGTCATGCGTGAGAAATGGTGTTAACAGATTATGGCTTTAAGCGATCGCCTGTAGGCGGCATCGATTTGATCAATCCTGTACGTCGCATTGCAATGGAATTAAAAAACAGCTGCCGTGTGAGCTCATCAATAAAACGCGAAATATTTCATACCCTTGCAGATTTTAAACGTAGAAGACCAAGATATCAAGTCATATTTGATTGTATCAACTATCGCAATATGAAAGAAGGCGGTACAAGCATACCTAGGTGTGTGCATTATGTGAAAGGGCAATCACTCTTAACCAAATTCCTAGGACGACAGAAAGTGCCTACTGTGAACAGATTGAAAGCAGCGGTTCGTCATGTCATGCGACATAACGCCTCCGCAAACGACGCTTTATGTCGATACTTTAACATGGAGTTTACAGCAGTGTTTCCCAGTAATGCTCAACCTAAGCGATATGAAAATACAGCTGCCGAGTTTGAGACTGATTTAACACAGCCGATTGACTTAAATGGTGATTGGGAAGTGGCCCTGCAAGATTTGAGCTATGTGAATAATATAAGAATCATTGCAAATGAAGAGATTACATTAGGCACTGCAGCGAATCAAGACTTATACTTTCCAAAACTAGAGCGAAATGATAAAGTACATACCTACAACTTGAATGAACATGCAGCAGAGTGGAATTCTATTCCTACAGTAAACACCCGTCGGGGAATGCGAGCTGTTGATGAGATTGTAAATGGTCCTACTTTAATTATCACTGCAGATACAGACATACCCATTGCTAAAAATGCTTCACCCCTGAAATGGAAACAACCTACAAACCCATCATTCCGTCATCGTTTAGAGCAATCATACTATTATATGAAAATTCAACGCCTATTGAATGTTATGAATGATTTGGCAAAGGATCTATGGTTCTGGCAGATGGATCCAAATCTACATAAAGTTACACTCTACATGAGACCGACTACTATTTCCCATGGATTTTATGTGAGTGGACCTCTGCAAAAGATATTGAATCTTAAATCACGTTTCTTTCTACCTATCGCAAAATTTTCAGAAGTAAAAGGAGGCGGTGCCTTCCCTTTGAGAGCTCAAGTGTCCATGAAAGCATCAAAGCAGATTAAGAAATATCCAAATTGGCACAGGAAAAAAATTAATATTACCCTTCTTCCCCTTGATCGCATGCATGAGCGCTTTGTGCTTTTTAAATCTGGTACTGTTGATGACTTGATCAAACAGGTGAATGAAATAAAAGGATTTTCTATGTCCATCACTCGAGTACACAATAAAGCAAGGATTGAGTTCCGAAATGATTATGAGCGTTCACACATTGGATTTGTTCACATCAATTCTAAATTTCGCGATTTGCTCTCTTTAAATACAGACGTCTTATGGTCATACCATGAATGGGGGAATGTGAAAATAACATCTGAACAGCAATCCGATTGTCGAATGGTCCTTTATTTCAAACGCACAGACCCTGTTTTACGTCCCAGTCTTACATGGAAGCCAAATGAAAAGTTACCGATACCTCCAAAGCATTATAGCAATGGCTATGATGTTTGTACATACTTGAACAAGGGCGTATCAAATCTACAATCATATCATTTTGACTATGATCCTAAAGAAAATACATTCTGTATCAGTGTACATGGTAAAACGGTCATTCACATTTCAAAAGAGTTGACAAAGATTTTAGGATTCAAACGTGACATATTCTACGACGAGAAGTATTGTGGCTCAACATCCTTGCTCGATATGAATATCAATCACTTTTACATTTACACTAACTTTATCCATTCAACACAAGTTGGTGGTCAAATGGTTCCCCTTTTAAGATATATTCCTATTGACAGTGGCGACTTTGGTGTGACCATGCACAGGGAGTTCCTGAACAAGGTATACATTCCAGTCAATGTATGACGATGATCCCATTGCAAATTTGGTATCTATGATGATAGTGGTAATCCTATTCAATTCATTGGTGGTCGTACTATCTTAACACTTCATTTTCGTCAGATAACATCAAATCACAAATGTTGCGTGTGGAGCAGTCAATGTCTTTTCTTTCTTGATTAGGTGGCCGTTAAGGCCATGGTCTCATAAAGACCGTTTGGGGCATTCTCTGGTCTCATCAAGGCTTTTCACTCCTGAAAGTCAGCCTCGTTTATGAAAGGCTCACTCTCAACCGTTTGTAGAGTGAGATGCTTGCAGCCTTCAATCATTTGTCTCTCTTCCTCTTCCTCTTATTGTTGAAACTTTCTCTCAACTTCCTTCTTCGTAGGAGTTGAGGTAGCAAGAGGTGTGAATGTTTCCTCTGTGTCGGACATGACTATGATAGTGAAATGCAAAACACTCTTCTCTGTATATGAGAATGATGCATTGTGATTGATAAATGGCTGTCGTCTAATGAGAGAGCGTGAGGCAGGGAGAGAGAATCTATATAAGTGCGGTGCAAGGACCATTTCCTCATAATATCATTAAAATGGATACACCACCGAACACCTATGCCTTACTCATGCACAATGCCTCACGCAAGAGGCAAGTGAAAACCATTTACGATGGTGAGGTCGAGCCGCTGCAGTTGGATGAGGAAATTATCATCATTTCCGACGATGAAGAGGATGGTACTGATACAATCAGGGCGGCCTTCCTGAGTGTATCTCCAAAGGACGTCATGATGGAGCGGTGTGTTGAGACTCTCCGGAGCTGGCTAGACCTCTTCTCTCCTTCTAGTCAGCCCCGCAATCAAGATGAGTTTGACTTGGTAGACGTCATGTACCGTCTTATTACAAAGAGTATTGCTTTTATTTCTTTTTAATAAATGTGTATCATGACAGTGTTGTTTTTCCTTCGTATAAACTGCATGACCTGGAAATGATCATCGAGTAAGCATAGTGTCGATTGGGAGCTATTGTTAGAATAAGATATCCTATCATCTAGACACTTAACACAGTTACTAGAAATCATTCAACATATGAAACATGATTTTAGATTAATCAATTGAGGCAACGTTATCAACCTAACCCCATAGCTAAATTCCTCCATTTATTTCCATTTCCAGATAAATACATTGCAAAACAAAGACATGTGGTATGTAGGTTTATTTATCAAAGTTCAGTGGGACTGGTTTCAAGTCATTATAAATCCTGTAATATGCCATTCGCTTTGGTGCATCCGGCACTCTTCTGAGTCGCGTCGTATTTGGTGTGAACTCGCCCTCACTCGATACAACTTGGGTGATGTCACTTTTGCTACCACTCTTCTCCTCGACATTAGCGATTTTGGGTTTATTGTCACTGTTCACATCCTCGCCCCACTCGTCAATGACTTCAAATATTTTGTTAAAGATCTCTAAGGCAGAAGATATACCTTCCATCATGAGATAGATGAGAATGAGAAGTGTTTCAATTTTCTGACTTTTATATGTTTTTCAACAATGGATTCCTCAACAACCAATCAGAATGAAGAGTACATTATCACTTTATCAAACTGTGTTGCAGTAAAAACTTTTGTAAAACTTGATACACTTTCTGACTACGTTCACAAGAGCTTGTTCACTACTAAATAGAGAAGTCTGGTGTGTTGCATGTGGTGCAAGGCTGTCCTCCCATTTCATTCCATTTCATCATTTATTATTCCCCTCTGCATTCCAGATCTGAAGATATGTAGCGGGCTTGGGACCGCTTTAGCTGCATTAGAAGGTAGCCCTTAAGAGGGCTCATGGGACGTTTTCGGGATCGTAATCAGTCACCTTACTTTAGACCGATTCTGCTGAGAGAGTCTTTAATTCTCTCTATGGTAGCAGCATCGACCTCTACTGCTACTAACTGACTACTTGGGGGTGGTATATAGCCCCACTGAGTCATATCATCATCATCACCGCAATCAGATGCGCCTATATGAGCAAGATTGTTAAAAATCTTTTCTCGCTCTTCAGCCCGCTGAAACTCTTGAAATAGATTTCTCGGCTTCAACCGAGGCTTGTCAGGAGAGCTGACCAGAGTGTTCGGCGTCTGCATGATTGAAATGAAATTAAATGAGAGTCGGCGGTTTATATACCCAAAGAGCACAAAGCCATGATTCAGACCTTCCTTATTTGGCCATGCATTTGACATGACAACAGCGGTTTTACCATGTATGGGCATCGGCAGTCACCGTGCTTTCAGTTGCCAACTCCCAACACAAAGACGGGTTACCCTATGACGCGAAAAGGTTTGACGTCAATGCCTGCAGTAACCGTCTCATTTTTACCAAGTTACAATGACAAACGATAGACGTTGCCAACCCTGAGTTACTGAGGCTAGACGAGATTTCACAAAGGCCTGATAGCAAGCCAGCAACCGTTAAGGTGTTAAGCTCTTGAATCCGTTACAGGCATTACTCAGAGGGGATCTTATCCCAGCTCCAAGGCCTCGACCCACAAATCCAACCTCGAGCGGACAGAGCGTGCGTCATGTCACTGTGTTGGTATCCGGGCCCCGATTTTGACATAAAAATCGGTGGAGTTATTTACAAGAGGAAACATCCCAAGTCGTTGCTTTGATCAGCTTGATAGCAAGCCGTAGAGAGGGATAGCAAGCCGTGATTCCCCAGCATTTTGCAATGGAGATGTTTAGATGCCACCCATGACAAGATAGCTAAGACTCAACCGATTGGCGTTCAAAGTGCTACGTTGAGAACTGTGTCAAATGCCCAACATGAGACATGAGTTGCCCCAGCGGTTTCGGTCTAAAATATGACACACTCTCTTGCCACACTTATCACTACGGCATCATCCGCCGTCCCGAAGGAACACCGTGTCATTGGAATATTACAGCAAAACTCTCCGTGTCTTGCTCGCTTTCAGTGAAAAGCTGCTTGTATCATGGTAAGACATGAGAAGACTGGCTCAGACATCATTACAAATCCTTTAGTTGACTTCAGCATGGTCGAAAACCCCGGTTTTTGAGATTTCCAATGCTATCATCAGAGCTCCGGAGTTCACCTACCGCAACCCAGTCGGGAGGAGGACTGATTTCCACAAGCAGAGTTTCCACTTATATAGTTTGTGGCGATCAGCTGATGACGTAATATCCATCATCCAAAAACTTTAAACCCGTCTATCTCCGGTTCTCCGGTTCTAGTGCTCCGATTGACTCCAAATTTTGACAGCCATGTTTTCTCGCTCTCCCTTTTCATTTAAGACATCCCTCGACCCTCTACGATGACCCGGAGCCGAGCTGAAAAACTCTGTCGTTTCTTCAAAAAGTTCCAAAATCTTGGGAAATGCGCAAAAACTCGATTTTTAGCTGGCTCTCATTTAAAAACGAAACCTTCCACGCATCCGAAAAGATAGGATCCTAGAGAACAAAGTGCCGTCTTGCCCTTAAAAGAAATCCGAGCTCTTCATTCACTTCCAATCCTCCGCTATTGACCGCCAAAGGTGGCCACAATTTAACATTTTCACGAAAAAATCTCATGTGGAGACCCATTGTGAAGAAAAATTTCAACTTTTTCTCTCCGATTGACTTGAAACTCACCCTCTTTCGTAAAAATTCTAACTCTGTCGTTTTTTCGCCAATGTCCCAAATTTTCAATGGCGTCTCACATCTAAACGAAGGCAGATAGGAACAAGCCGTTTCCTCCACTGAATTTGTCTTACTCTCAGCTTTCAAACGACCTATTGTACGACTTTCTACGATCTCTAACACCAAAGTTGGAAGTCTCGTTCCAGAGGGGGGAGGTCAGAACTTTTTCTCTCCGATTGAGCTGGAAAGAAGTTTCTAGACCCAACATTGGCCAAAACGTCCGAATTTGCCCTCCGTTTTCCCATCGGACACCTCCTTTAGTCGAAAAACGACTTTTCTCATCCCAAAACATCCAAAACCTGACTTTTCCAACTCTGACGTTTTCCTGCCATTTCCTCCCTAAACTCAGGAAAATAGGACCAAACTGAGCTTTCCACTGCATTTTTCTCACTCTTAGCTTTCAAATGAGCTATTGCACGACTTTCTACGATCTCTAACACCAAAGTTGGAAGTTTGACAGGAGGGGAGGGGGACGTCCTCGAAATGTTTTCTCTCCGATTGAGCTGGAAACATCCTTCCTAACCCAAAACTTCACGTAGATTCCGAATCTAAACTCCAATTTTCCATCTGAACCCTCCTTCATGACGATTTCCGACTTTTCTCATCCCAAAACCACCAAAACCCACCTTTTCTCACTCTATCCTTCCCACATTCCTACCCTTCTCCATTCCTATCCCTTGCTGGAAAACTCCTTCCTTCCTTCCAGGGAGGGGGGTAGGGAACAGTTACCTCCTCTCGGACCCATTCCTCCCAGCACATCCTTGGCCATCTCCCTTCCTTCCAGAGGGGGGGGGCTGAGTCAGCATGATGACTCATCGTTGCTCATGTTGCGCTTGCGCCTGGGATGGGATTACTACTTATTTTGTTCGGGGTTGTTCATTATCGCATCTTTTACACGGACGATGAAGCATAAAAAAAGTAAAGATAAATGAAAGTCATATTAGGGCACTCAATTCATTAAGGCCATCGTACTTGGGCATACAGGATAGCACACTGATGGCATTGCCACGCTGTATGGCCATGCTTATGCGTTGTCGCAAGAAGGCGGTTGCACGGTCATCTCTGGATCGATTATTGTTGTTAGTGTCCTCTCACAGTTTGCATTTCAGGTAATGAATATTTCTCAGACATGAGTTCGGACATAACTGCGATTATGTAAGTTTTGCTCAAGCCGTCTCGTGCAAGTATTCGCTTCATGTATACCCATTCAAAACATTTTTACTTGCATCCATCTGTTACGAATGCCAAACTTAAGTTTCAAATTTTCAATAGTTCATATTAATACTAATTTTCGCCATTGACCAAATAAATAGGTTTTAAAAAAGAATGACACGGTCAATAAATAGGGTCTTATTTCGGACTATATATTCGACTGTCTCTTTTACTTTTATGAGTCCGATGTTATAACAGATCCAATAATCGCATGCCTTCAGAATCAATCGCAAAATATTGATTACTATATTTCGGTGAATTTCTGTCGTACATTTTTAGTCGTCATCTGTAAGTTTTTCATCGGCACCTCCATATATTAGGACACATCTATTATTCACTGTCCATAAACACTGTGGGACATCAGTTCAGCTACAGTCCATCAATGCGATGATGCCAAGTCACTGAAAGATAATCATACTGTCGCAAGTTGGTCGAATTGGTGCATTGCGGTCTTACTGCATTGGCAGTGATGAAAATGTCAAAGCTTTATTTCCACTAATGAGTTCACAAATGGATGAATACATCTTTATACAGTTCACAAACGGAATTGAAAATTTTACCATTACTGTAGCATTCACCGATGACTATGATTCGAATTCAGCTTGTTGCCGTTATAAATGCATTGTCATGTCTTTGGAAATAATACATTTGCGAAGATTAATCATGGATATCCAAAGTCATAGATTTTAAAAAAATACTTGCCTTTAATGTCATTTTCATTTCCCATGCAAACCAATGGAAATTTACTTGGCTTTAATGTAAAAGATATCATTACTTACTTATTTCAGAGCAGCCTGCGTCTATCCAGTCGGTTCGGGAAAATACCTTGACCCATGACTTCCACCAGCGTCGATTCTGCGCTGTCGTCGAGGGCTCCACTCGGTTAATCATTTAGACCATCTGTCGTCACGGTACCGACTAGTATGGCCAGCACATCTCCATTTCTGTATCATACTGAGCTCTGCCACATCTTTCACTTTACTGATTGATCTTCAGTGTTCCTTCGTCGTTCTAGATAGGAAATCCCAAGCACACGTCTCGATTTTTCTTTTAGCGTGTATCCTGTCCATTATTCCTTTGTGGAATATCCACGTTTCTGCGCCGTAGGTCAGGGCAGGAAGAATGCACTGGTTGAAAACTTGACGCTTTTGTGAGATGGAAAAGTTACTAGCGAATATTTCTCTGCAGCGTCCATATGCAGCCATCCGTTGACTTCCTCCATTTGAGTCGGATCTTTATGCCAAAACACTGACCAAGGTATACATTGATCAACTTTTTGTGCTGTTTGACTACTGAGGCTTATGCTAACTGGATTCTTCATCATGACTTTAGTCTTTTGGATGTTAATACGCAACCCTACTTCTCTACTTTTCTGATTTAGGTCATTGATCATGTGCTGGAGGTCATCGGGTGTTGATGCGATCAACACGAGATCGTCAGATGATTCAAGTGTTTACCATCTACGCTGATACCTTTTTGGGACCATTCCAGACTTTTAAATGCTTCTTCGAGGACTACATTAAATAGTATCGGTGAGATGACATCTCCTTGTTTAAAGCCTCTTGCTATTTGGATGTGTGCCTTTTTATAAGCAGTAATACTTGCACTGTGCTTCCTTGATACATATCGAGCAAGAGCTCACCGATTTCGCTGGAAACATCCTTCCTAACCCAAAATTTCACGTAGATTCCGAATTTGGCCTCCGTTTTCCCATCCGAGGTCTCCTTCATGACGAAAAATGGACTTTCTCATCCCAAAACATCCAACACCCGCCCTTTTCCAACTCTGACGTTTTCAGAGATTCCACCCCTTGTCTCTCAGGAAAACTCCTGCCTTCCTTCCCAACCCAAAACTTCACGTAGATTCCGAATCTAAACTCCAATTTCCCATCTGAACCCTCCTTCATGACGATTTCCGACTTTTCTCATCCCAAAACCACCAAAACCCACCTTTTCTCACTCTATCCTTCCCACATTCCTACCCTTCTCCATTCCTATCCCTTGCTGGAAAACTCCTTCCTTCCTTCCAGGGGGGGGGGGTAGGGAACAGTTACCTCCTCTCGGACCCATTCCTCCCAGCACATCCTTGGCCATCTCCCTTCCTTCCAGAGGGGGGGCTGAGTCAGCATGATGACTCATCGTTGCTCATGTTGCGCTTGCGCCTGGGATGGGATTATTACTAAAATAAGCAAAAAAATCAAGCGACCTAATTTACAACTACCTGAAACATCAAGGTTCGAATGTGCTGATTCTAGATGGTCGTCGACATCAGAGCGAAGCAGATTGAGTTTCAAAATGAACAATTTGAAACAAGGGAGTGTTCCTCAAACTCAAGTCCATCAACTCTCTCAAAATCCCATTTTAAAGGCTGTAGATTAAAGAATTGCTCTTTTATCAAGTTAGTCAATTTGTACCTTTAAACATTTCGATGTGTCCACTTAAATCTCTGTGAGTGATATGAACTTTGCTATGCATACCACAAGGTTTAATTACTACAGTCTGTTGAATTCAAGTTTCCATTCATTGAATTCAAGATTCGATATCCAATGTTCAACTTTCGATAACACAGACTCATGTTTCGATAACTATGATTCAACTTTCCATGATGATAGATTCAAGATTCCATATCATGGATTCAAGTTTCCATGATTTTTTTATCAAATTGCTTCACACAATTCTTCACATAATTTTCATTTCTATGAATATATGCGGATGACTTGGATCTCTATAGAACTTCAAAATTTAAAATTTAAGAATTATGTGCGAATAAATTGATAAATAGACATTTGATTCACTGAGTTACAGTTATCATCGAATATAAAAATAAAAAATGAAGAGAGGCTACAGCAAAATATCAAACCATGACAAGGAGAGATTATTGAGAACCTACCTCCATGATCGCAATAATTTTAAGACTTTTTGTGAGACAATGGGAATCAAGTATAACTCTGGTCATCGAACAGTTATGAGAGCATTAGAGCAGGAGACACATCTCGTTTCACCTAAGAACTGTTGGGGAGGTAAACGCTATCACAAGATAGAAAACGAACACATTGACTTTTTGATAAATAAGCTTGAGGATGATCCGCTGCTGGATCTGAACGACCTGAAATCAATTTTATCTGAAGTCAGAAACATCGAAGTAGATAAGTCAACGATCTCGCTGCATCTCAAAAATCGCTCCATTTCATACAAAAAGTGCTACTCGCAGCCAATAACAAGCGACACTATTTTCACGAAAGAAAAGCGCTTTGAGTATGCTCAACGCTACATGAGAGACATCTCCAATGTGGACAAACGCATTTGGGTCGACGAAACTAATATTGGTGTTTGGAGTTACTGCAGTCGAGGAAGAGCTGCAGTTGGAAACAAGGCTGTAATAAAAAGGACAGCGAGCAAAGGCGCAAACCTGAACATGATAATGGCCGTCTCTCATGATGGCATTGTCCATCACACTGTGAAACTCGGGTCATACAAGAAACATGATTATCAGACCTTCATTGCAGTGTTGCATGAAGCAGGGCAATCCACTATTGAGAGTTTCTTTCATCATGGACAATGCATCTATTCACAATGAACCAGATTTGTTCATTGATAAATCCGTGTTCCCAAACATGAACACTCATAAATTGAGTCCATACAGTCCACAATTGAATCCAATTGAAGAGTCTTTTTCAGTCATCAAGCATCACGCAAAGAAGTTCCTGAACACAAGCCGCGACAGACTCCTAAACAAGCCAGAATCAGTAACTTGGGCATGTCACAAGGAATCTGTCTTGACCAAAGTAAGACTTAAACACTTTGGTCTTGACAGATGCTATGAATCATGGTCTGAGCCACTTGACAGCTGATGTCATTCAGAGTCAAATAACGCATATGAACAAGTTTCTTTTAAAAGCCATCAATCGTGAAAGCTTCTTCTTGTGATTTCTGGCAGTGTTCCATAGTACCGCACAATTGCATGTTTATATTCTGCATTACATAGCATGTACTTTCATGAATTGTTTTATAGACACAAGAATCATCGCATGGAAAGATGAAAAAAGGAACTGCATGGGTTAGAAAAAAAATTAGCAAAAATATAGCAATTGGAGCTAAGTGCAGATTATAATCAAATAAATAATTATTTTACAAATTTTTTGAGAAAAGTAGCTGACATGTAATTATCGCAAATAAGTATAGAATCAATTATCAGCAAGTCAATAGTCAACACTCATTCAAATATTAAACGCATATAATATTCAAATATACTGTTATCAAATGCTTGAAAGACATTTGTACACATGTGCCAATGGGATGGGCCATGGAGCTATAGACCTTTAAGGTTAATATACCTTGAATCAAAAATTGACGAAGCTCCCACTAAATTGACATCCCAAGACTGTGTCCATTCTTCCCAGCCGTCTGAACGGGTAAAGTCTAAATCCTGGAACTTGACCTTCTTGTGATTTTTTTGCTTGTGTTTTCTGTTTGCTGTATTATACTTGAATTTGATACATATGATAATATATAATATATAATTATACATATGATAATACAGCAGTCTGCTCTGTGCTTCATATGACATGAAACTGCGAATATAATTAATGAAATAAAATATTTATAATCAAAATTTAAAAATGACATTCATCTTTTTGCTATACAGTGGTTTAAAGATGAAAAGTAGCAGTAAATTGACAATTTCTGAAGTCAAAGTTAAAACCCCTGAAGTCAAAGTTAGAAGTTCTGAGATCAAAATCAAAAAATCTTAAGGCAAAGTTAGAAGTTCAGAAAATGAAGTTAAAACTTCTGAAATCAAACTTGAAAAAGGTGTAGACACTGCATTGGAATTCGCGCGCGAAGATGATTTTTTGACAATATATTAATTTTGAAGTTCTATAGAGATCCAAGTCATCCGCATAATATGCGGAATATATGAATATGAATAATATATGAATATATTATATTCATAGAAATGAAAATTATGTGAAGAATTGTGTGAACCAATTTGATAAAAAAATCATGGAAACTTGAATCCATGATATGGAATCTTGAATCTATCATCATGGAAAGTTGAATCATAGTTATCGAAACATGAGTCTGTGTTATCGAAAGTTGAACATTGGATATCGAATCTTGAATTCAATGAATGGAAACTTGAATTCAACAGACTGTAGGCATTAATGTCTTTTCTTGATTATACGAGATAGATTGAACATTTCTATGACACCATTCCTAAGAATCATGACAACATTCACACCATTTCTAAGAATCATAGATCTAGAACAGCAGCAGTAGAACATGAAAAGCATCGGCATCTATCCATCTCTATGATTTACTCATTTAAATGGTGTGCATTTTAGCACACTGACATAGACATAAATTTCTCTGGACAGATAGGTTGAAATTGGCTTACTACATGATCATGCCAGAAATCCTAAATTAGACTACCTTCCAAATGGACTGTCATTTAAGCATTATCAAATTTTTTCCAGCACAATGCATGTCAAGCACAGTATGCATGTATTTATAAGCATCAGGTTTTCGAACGCATGAGCCATGCATGCTTATGCGTTAAACTCGCGTGTTGCATCTCGGCGTTATTTGGTTATTCTGCGATTTTTCCTCTCACAACTTTCTCAGAACTAAGGCATCTTAGATTTATGAACAAGTTTCTTCTACATGATGTTGAAAAATTTCACTGAAATTTCGGAAACTGATCGTCCGTATGTACAACGAGATTTGACGAAGAAGTAATTGGAAAAATCATCAAGAATCATTAAATAGCTATCGATATTCTGAGCACTGCCCTTTCAATTTTTTAAAGCAAAAACCTATTTTCTAATACTATTCAGCTTGATCTCATAGATCACCCTCCAATAAAGAATATATAGTTAAAAGATTTCTTTGGTAAAGAAAAAGAGAAGACCCCATGAGTGATTTCATTCAAAACTTTTGCAGTTTCAAGGAAATCATCAATGTCGAACATTGTAAGGTGACGCATGGAGACAAAACAATTTTCTTCACTCCTTTGACCCATCCAGCCAAACACTCCTCAAGATGATCCGACTGTTCTTTTCCGAGTAGCCTCAGAAGATTCTCCAACACAGGTCGGATTGTTTAACATTTGTTCAGACGTCCTCAGATGTTGCTGCTCAGGTTGGGAATGCTTATTGTGTCTATCATCCTTGTTTTCATGAATGTAAATGCAAAGAAGGATCCTCCGTGCAGTTCACTTCTCTGCCCTGATCTCGTTTCTGTTCCCTTTGATTTCAAGACATTCATAATGTATAGGATTCGGCCGCTTCTCTTTTCCTCTCGAAATTGTCCCTTACCATGGTCTATGCTATGGGTGGATCTAGCGTAAATTTTCCATCTGTTGACTTCGGTTTCACCAGCAACCTCACAAGCATTTCCCAAGTATAAAATATTGAATCCGATCTCGAATTTCTTTTACTGGCTGGTCATCCAGAGATTACACAAAAGTCATCAGATTGATAACTTTGGAAACCTTAGATGGTGCTTGTTGGAGTGGATTTCTCTCTGTGATAGATGCGAACATTCGCAGATTTTTCGACAGTCAATGATGCGACGACACTGAGGAAAAGATTTCAAGTCATGATCGCCATATTTAGTCCATGGTCGTTTTGAGATATCACAAACCCAGATAGAATGATTTTTTGTAGATTTTAGACAAAATTGTCGTAAGAAGATATTTGATCTATTCCAATGAAATCTTCCGAATGTGTTTCCATTGCCAGGACATGCACTTGAAAATATAGCCATACCGGACACCATACGTAGACAGATTAAGGAAATTTGTTTACACTGTGCTGTAAATTACACGTTTTCTTTTTTCCATTTTGTTTCCGATAATGATTGACGTCCCTCATAGTAGTATTGAAGTCAGATTCATGGAAGTGAAGGTTACACAAGACGGAATGTTTAGTTGGGGTATAATACTTTCTACTAAGTCGATGCAAATTCAAATTTCTGTGTTATCCAGAGGAATGTATTGATTATTATACATATTGCATTGATTATTACATCATTTCATTTCGACTGACAGCCAGAAGCCGTATGTACAATGTACCTGCATGTTTGGTATTCTGCATTGAAATGAATCACACAGGAGACTCATTTCAAATAGTAATTTATCACTTCGATTAGCTAAAAAATTCGATCTTTTGTAACACAAACGTTGTTTGGCCTGAACATGTAGTAAATGATTTCAAATTTTGCTCACCTGTCTGTCCAGACAAATGTAGAAGTCTATGTATTTGCCATGATAATAGGTATAATCTTGGTACGATTTTCCTGCATGACAGAGACCATATAATTCCTTATCTTCTAATCTATGCATATTCCATATCTTCGTCACTATGCGCCCTAATTTTAAATCCCATATATCTATTGAAATTTTATCCTGCCATTCCCAGACGTCAGGATAAATTTTTCTGACGGCTGGCGCCTGGAAAAACATAGCACGAGGTTAGAAGATTAAATATTCTTTCTCAAAGCGCGAGGTTCAGTGGTGATAAATTACATCTTAGCTAACAATCAAGTTAATTGCCATAAAATCATTGATGATGACATGGCTAATCTTATGTTTTTCGAATACATTAACTGCACCAACGTTACACAGCTGCCACCGACATTGATGGTGTATTCCATTTTTTATGCATCACTTCAGTTGTTCGTGATGATAACAGTTGCCATCGTTAACATCTACGCCATTAGCTACTTAAGAAATATCAACAAAGAAAGTGTTTACAATCGAATAATTTATTGGATCACGGTGAACAATATGATGTCTTTATTATTAACTGAAGTGGACACAATATTGCACTTTATCAGTCTATGGAACATAAAGATGAACGTCGAAAGTGCATACGCTAGTGCTTTAATACACATATTCGTGTTGTCAATGAGCTATCTAAGTAAAAGCTTCTGCATGGATCTTCTATTATTCATCACAATGAGAAGTCTAGTTTTGTTATATTTTCCTTACATGAAAATTGATAACAGCATAGTCAAATTGATAGCTGGAATAGCAATTATTGTCACTTTAGTTATGCTAGTTTGTCTTGTTGTGCCACAGCGTACCCGCTATTGTGCTTTCATTATCCAGTTCCATTTATCTGACGAATACGACACCTATACATTGGTTTTCACGGTGTATCAAATATTTGTTTTTTGCACTGTTCCGTTAACGCTTATTTCGGCGTCAATTGCTGTAATGCGGAAATTGAATCAAAAAGAGAAACTTATGCATTCTGCATGTTCTGGGCGAATTGATACATTTTCAAGATATATCATAAGACTCAATGTAGTCGCAGGTATTTTCTACTCAGCGGTCTTTCTGGAAGGCCTTTGGTATCTCTACATAAAAGACGAAGTTGTCTTATTGTTCCCCAGGATATTGTTTGATTGTGCATTTACGGGCGCATGCGTTTATGTTTATTGCTCTCTCGACAGAAAATTTGGAAGAGTGGTCAAGTCAGCAATGACCACCAGTCTATCAAAACATTCAACAAATAGCATGATTGACTACGGTTGTGGTAAGCGAAAAACATTATCTCAAAAAGAAGCATCTGAACCTATTTCATCATCCTCTTTGATTTTCGCTCCATCAAGATAATTTTACTTCGTCTACTAAATATGTTTAAATTTTAGTTTATTTGAGATCACAAATATTTATTTCTTAAACAACACATGCTTTCTTTTTGTGACTAATCATCAAAATATCGAAGTGCAAATATGATTGCAGAATGCGATAGAATGACATCGTCATTATTTGCTGCTTTATTTCAAATTGCGTGCTTTATTTTTCCACTTATATTGCAGTCTGATTTGTCACAAATACCACGTTTCGCTTTTTTCCACTGCTAAAATTGATTTAGTGACGCATTCTGGGTCAAGATATGATACTGAATAAGAAGAAATAGGATCGCATCTTTTTATCGGCAATCGTAGTGTATTGGTGACCGATTCAAATTTTAGATAATTATAAAAAGCAATATAGCCAGCGTTGCCGTTGGTATTGAAATTTGAGTTCCCACCCAACCTCATGCCCAAAGAAATACCTGTGGGTATCCCCACAAAATCCCCATGCCCGCACAGGATGAGATACCTACAGTTGTAGATTTTATGCCTTTTTTCATCAGGTAAAATAGTTGATGCCCAATATTTCAATCTGAGTAGAACTTAAAGCAAAACCCACTTTGATGATTGGATTATACTAGCACAGCCGAACTCAGATTGAATGCACGTGCATTGAATCTGCTCTTCAAAATTGCCAGGTCGCAGAGAGCGGGGTATAAATTGAAATCATTTATACTTGGCCAAAGGGTGTGGTCCCGGTCAAATGGTTTCATGAAGTACGCTTGTCCAGGTCACATAGGAATGTTTTGGAGTCAGCCCATCACCCGTGGATAAAATTTTCATCAGAATCATTATCTGCAGTACTATCCTTCTTGGTAATCACATGGAACATCGACATCGCTCACTGATGGAATCTCAAAATGAAGACGATATACACATGGTCTACCTATTATGGTGACTATAGAGGTTGAAGTATTGAACCCTGGGACTAACAACGCCTGGTACATTTCAGAACTACCAAGCAGTGATGAATTTAGCACCCTAATAAATGTCTTCATTTTCACTATTTATCAAGGTTTTATCTTAGTATACATTTTGATTATATAAACTATTTCTTTGTTTCAATTTGAATCATATACAAGCCAAAATTTATCTCATGCTTTTATGCACATTTTCATAATGCATCAAGAAATTACAAAATGTAAGTCAATCAAATTATATTTACAATAAAAAACTTGTTTTATTCAAAGCATTCTTCAGCATGGAGAGTCTCACGGTTGCCAAAGAGTCCTTGCATTTAAAACACTTCCTCTTTCTGATTTAAATTGCATGTTCTAACGTTTCGTAACTTGTTGACAGCTTTTCAGTGTCGCGACATCTCTGACAACTTATGTAGGCCTACTTTCTCTGCTGCAACAGGACGCCGTAGCTTTGAGAATTTGCGCTCTTAGTCGACCGATGAAATTGTTCCATGAAGGAGATATTTGAGTCTTCTAGCCCTCAGGTCGTGCAAATCGAGTAACAATGCATGCTATACTCCATTGTCAAGCCTCTGGCTAAATCTCTCTAACATTACCATCTCTGCTTCATGATGTGGATGACCGGGCAAATGATAATCAAGGAAAAAGTCAGGTTAGTATACTTAAAAGATATTAATACACAATAATGAAAATTACACAATAGTTAATAATGTTGTCAGTCCTAAAAAGGAGTGATGGGCGTTCACGCCAGTCAGTGGGTAAGATACTTGTATACACTCTTACATATAAAGAATAAAACATTAGGCGCACAGAACAATAAAGCGAAATATACAAGATGTGAACAGTCCAGAAAGGGTATCAAAAATCGAAAAGAAGGGCCTCATCGGCAAGATGGCCAGCTAAGTCGCGTTTCGGGTCCTTAAATAGTCATAAGCTTTTTACAGTGATTTTTGAGATATCCATATGATCAAGAAAATGCACCATTGGCCACCATCTGTTTGAACACCAGCAAAACTAAAATTCTTAAAAGCTATTACTACACCATTTCCATGTGTAATATAAAAGCGTCAGTTGTAATATAGAAGCATGACTTTGCAATTTAGAAATTGCATCTGCAATATCAAGAATGTCAAATGTAATATAGACATCGTCATTTGTAACATCGAAATGAAAATTGTAATTCAGAAAAGCTCAATTGTAATATGGAAATTTGCAACTGTAATATGCATAGGCTATCATGATTTGTAAAATCGAACTTTAACATTTTCTTTAAGTTTGTTATTTTCTGTACGTCTCAAGCGATGCTTATTATTGTCATTTGTTATGTTTGTTATTTGGTATTGTTTGATTGCACTATTGCACAAAGTGAAAGCTCAGACAATTGCTAATATGTAAATTCATCAATACATGCAAGTCAAGGTAACCTTACAAAAATTGCCACACTTAGCAAATGCAGGATTGAAATTTGTCAAATACCAACTTGCAAGTCTTCCAGGTTCATAACAGCTACATGGTACGTTGCGGTATGTTGGTAAACTCTGACACACTGAGCACTTTTCACTGACGAGATCGCACTTTGCATTATATCCAGATGTTTCAGTCCAGTCTTTGTTCAATTACTCCAGTCCTGCTATAGGTGGAATTCGCAAGTGTTGCTTGATAAAACTGTTGATAACACTCCAAATGTATTCGATTGGATTTAGCTGTGGCATGGTCTGAGTCGTATAGTATAGTTACTCCATCTGTTACTCTCGATTCAATTTGCAGGTGACATAGTGCGCTGTCACAGATAATAACGATGCTGCCTGGATTCTTTCCCATAGGCCTACTTTGAATTTCGGCACTGAATTCTTCCAACCATTCGGCTATTCCTTCTTCTCTGTAGGATCCGCGTTTTTTTGTTATTTTCACAATTCCTTCAGTAGATACTGTACCTAGCAGATGGACGGTAGGTCCACGTGATGAGGGCAACGTTCTTTCAGCCCGAGTTCCCTTTCTCGATCTTCCAACAGTCCTATGACAAAACAGATTTACGTTCGAGTCATTCATTGAAATCAATTCTTCACCATCTCTAATTAAATGATTTAGTTTGATCAAATATATATTCTCGCCACAAAGTTTTGTTTTGAATTGTGTTCATATTTAATGGAATATGATGATCCATAAGTTGGAGCGATTTTGAAAATGAACTTTAAAATCAAAACTTCAGATGTTTTCATATGACCACACTTGTTCTCTGGGTATGTACAACAAGTGAATGATGTCCAACGCTAAAAGATAAATACAGCTCTGTGCGTATATAGGTTCAATGTCATAACAGTCACATGCTTGATCACGTCATGCACTTAGCGCTTTAAGCTTTGATGACACATAGAAAATGGACGATCATAGACACTACTAACAAATAGGTGACAGTAAAGTTCTACGTTAATAAAATAGATAAGGAGAATAAATCAGAAGAATTAATGATAAAAGTTATGAAAGACGAAGGAAAAATAAACGATCCTTTTGAAGACATAGAACTGTATTCAAATGTCGGATCGCCACACTTTCACAAATCGCAAGGCTCAAAGCATTTCTTGCCTGCTTAAAATGCATGACGTGATCAAGCATGTGACTGTTATGACATTGAACCTATATACGCACAGAGCTGTATTTCTCTTTTAGCGTTGGACATCATTCACTTGTTGTACATACCCAGAGAACAAGCGTGGCCATATGAAAGCATCTGAAGTTTTGATTTTAAAGGAATATGATGAGTCTTTTTAGTGGCACACACTGATAAATCATGAATTTCCGAAAGGTAGTGTTATACATTCAGCATGATGTGTATGCATGCAGTTAGTTGAGTATTGTAGATTGCCTCTGGTCAGAGCAAAGTGTTGGTCAGAGACTTTAACAAATTGAACAATTTCCAGTGACTCATAATTTCGTATGACGGAAAGAATAAGTGAGTGATTTATGAAAATCATAGCAATATAAAGTTCAGATGCTCATTATAATTCCTTTGAAATTTCAAGCTTCAATCATAGCAATCTATAGGCAAGGAGGCTGCAATCATTGTTGAGTATTTCGATCAAAATGTTTAAGTTCGATTTTACAAATCATGATAGCCTATGCATATTACAGTTGCAAATTTCCATATTACAATTGAGCTTTTCTGAATTACAATTTTCATTTCGATGTTACAAATGACGATGTCTATAGTACATTTGACTTTCTTGATATTGCAGATGCAATTTCTAAATTGCAAAGTCATACTTCAATATTACAATTGACGTTTATATATTACACATGGAAATGTTGCAGTCAACATCAAATGTGACCAATTCATCACACATTTGTAGTCCTTAACATGATCAAAAATTTCCCTCCATCACATAATCAGATTTTAACAAATTTCAAATAAATTTCTATGAATGATTATCACTGTTAAAATCAAAATCTCGAGAAGGTGCGATCAATTTATCTACCCTTAAAGAACGAAAATTTGTTAGTATGTGATGCCATCAACTGCCGGTAGGATTTTATTTATTCATGTCAAAAGCCATAATAACTTTGACTCTCTTTATATGACTACAATAAACCAGTCAATGAAACCTGTCGCAAACCACGGAACTGCATATAGGTGTGATGAATCATGATTTATGCAGCATATATTTCGAAAATTCGTTAAAGTGATTCTGTAATACATGTCATAAAATCCAGTATACTTAAAATATTTCTGCAATAAGAGTCACTTTATCTTCCATAGGCTCTCTCAAGAAACACACGCACAATTCCAACGCGCCCTGTCGATATAATGCAGTAGTGTGTTAGAATTGTATATGCGAAACATGCAGCGATTGCCCAAGTAAACGTATATACGGCAGCTACTTATTGTAGTAATTACAGACAGCCAACAAACAAAGAATGCAGCGGATTAGATAACTGCATAACAGCTGCAGTAGACAAATGCAGTGAACGCCTCCAACTATAGAATGCAGCGTATGTGAAGAGCTCCCATAAAATGTGAAGTAGACAAATGCAGCGTAGCGCCTCCAAACACACAATACAGCTGATTGATGAGCTCTAGAACAGCCCTTTAGACAAATGAAGCGGCAAAATGGTAACAACTATTTGGAGCTAGGAGACCCACCCAAGGAATGGAAAGAAATGAGGGAATTCCGACGATGTATTAAGCTCATTGGTTCACAATATAATGACAATAGATTTTATAGTGACTTTATGCATAAAGTTTGAATTTTAGTTTTGATATTTTCTCTTCTCTCAGCTATGTTTCCATTTTGTGCAGTATAAGAAAATCTTTTTATCGCTTTTTCGTTGCTACTTGAGGAAAGGGGGGAGCGCCACTCCCACTGCTCCCCCTGTCCACGTCCGTGACGAGCATACATTTCATTGTTGCTTTAATTGTTTGTTCCACTGAATCATGAGAGGCTAGGTACATTATCTCCGATTCCAACTCCAATTGCACCACCTTGCAATGCAAGTTGGTGCCTGTGGAGTGAGGATCGTAGGTAATGTATATAGCTAGCCTCTTAATGATTTTGTGGAGCAAATAATTAAAGCAACAATGAAATGGTTTGAAAATGCATGCCCGTTATGGACAACATCAATTTAGTCATAGTATCTGATAATATATATAAATATGAAACAACAATGAAAAAGATGCGAAAATTACAATTAAAATGCATCCTTCATTACGGATAACAACTGGTTACCCTTCAAAATATGCAGATAAGCTAATGCGTGGTCTTGGATACTAAGCAATAGCAGCTAAGTGGAAAAATAATGCACGCAATTATAAGAAAGCAGCAATTATTGTTGATCATGTGAAATTCAATTCAGAACATGCCCTATGTCCACAAAACTATGAATTTGATAAGTGTAATATAGTAGCCTGTAACTGCAACTATATTCCAAATATCAATGCCCTGTTCACAGACAATATGTAAGAAATGTATAAAAAATGCTATGCGACCATAATGCACCTTTAGGCGAAGAGTCCATGAAAGTGTTTGGAAAGTCGTTGGACAGTTGTTTTTGTGTATATGTTTATAGGGATATTTGCATTTTATCATCAAGTGGTATGCATAGAGCTTCCGCTTTTGAATCTTTACATAGCTCACAGAGACCTTCTTCGTACATCAATCGATATTTGTAACTTTCTCTAATCAATGGAACCTAAATTTCAGTCTGATTTTGATATCGTTACAATCGGCATCAAAGTTTCGATATGCTTTTAAATCGTTTTCAAACTGGCATGATTGTTGATAGCTCAGATCAGGATAATTATATTTTGCTCTCAAAGTCCATTTATATGAAGATAATGAGTTAGCTGGTATCTAGCAAGCTGTAAATATAATTTTCCATCTTCTGACAACTGGTCATCCTAGAATTTTGGTAGATTAAGCTTTGTTAGCAATTGCTATAAATGGCACAGTAATATTCTTTGATAACAATAGAACACGTTGAGTATCATGGATAAGTCTTTATAGTTCGAACATGCAATCAAGTGTGTTTAACACTGGTACATGCAAGATTTGAATTTCTAAAACTGCAACCATGGATATATGAGATAGGTAAGATAAAGCATATGGATAAAGCATGGACTCCATGGATAAAGTAAGATATCTAGCGTGTAGATATACATAACAACATAGATTTAAATTGAAGTCATCACAGGCACCTCCATGTGTTTATATTTACTGTGATGTTCATTTGCTATTTTGTAGGTCAACCTTTCGTCATTCGCATAGAAGTGGATAATAGTACACTAGAATGGAAGTTTGATATCTTGCCTATGTACAATGATGGCACATGGAAAATCTATGGTTTGTAGATCAGATTCGATCTAAAACATTGTATCATAGTGAAATTATTTGCCAAGTTGGTTGTGGAAGTTGTTGACACCTAATTACAGGATTTTCATGAAGAGAATTGCAAGTGAGATGGCGGCATTGTTTCATGTGAAATAGCCTACTATTCCATGGATTAATATAGTGTGTCTATTTGTAGCAGTCACTGACAACTATTTTACTATTTTCCAATTTTTCAATATTGGAATGAGAATTAAAAATTGGTTCACAAAGTCATGTTTGAAAGTGGTCGGTGTGCTGTTTGTAAGAGCATCTGAAGAATTCACCGATAGAAAGTCTAATTATTGGATAATTTCTTCTTCAAGCGGCTAAGAAACGTGGCGCTTTTCTGGAATTAACACACTGAAAGTTTCTTTACAGACAATCATTTCTCAAATAAATGAAATGTCGCTGGAACATTTCAATTAATCATTGAATGACACATGTGATGTTTTGGCAGCTGATATTTGAATGCATGTAGAGATTTTGAAAATTATTCAAATTTAGTGAACAGGGGAACCCTTTAAAATAAAATGAATACTCTGAGATTTCTTGGCCTCTGATTTCAAGATGGACCAATGCATGTTCTGTAAATCGACATTACAAGTTGCATAAGAGTCTGATTATACTATTGATAGGTTATCGTAGCGATATTTCAAAATGATGAACGTACAGAACGTTTTAAAGGATTTCCTTCTTTGTCATCCTGTCGGCGCAGCATTTTGTAAATTCACTATTGCTTTTGAGTACATGGTCTTTGGACAAGGTCCAACAATCCAGATGAAGAATTGGCCAGATAAATATAAATGCCAATCAAAAAACATGGAAGCCAGATCGCACAAGTTGCATTTTGCCCCAACTAAGTTCCCCCGGCCATAATTTTCATTCAATTTCCATTCTAGGACTTTCTATGGTATTGTTAATTTCTATGGTCATTCGCGATTGTCTTTATACCAACTATGCACAGTGATTCAATTCTATTCAATTTATTGTATCTACTACCGATTGACCTATTCGTTTCTAAAATACCTTTGTTCGTCTTTACTTTGATCATTAAACATTTCCATATCAAAGATATCGGTTCCACTGTATGTCACTGGTCTCATATGATGACTTTTTTATGAAATTGTTCTTGCTTTGCTACTTTTTGCTTTTAATCCTGTTCCTAAGTTAGTTTACATCGGAGAGTGGCCGGTGTAGACAACTGGTTGCATTATTTGAGAAGATTTAAGAATATCTGATATTGATCCTGATAAAGGAAGGTAACTAATCGCAAGTAGTAAGGAAGTGACAAACACCAGATAGCGCAAGATGGCCGCCATCGCTGACTCCCCCCCTCCCCCCTCTGGAACGACAGAGTGTCGTGGTCGGCCGCCGTGGTGCTTCGGGTCTGACTCCCCCCCTCTGGAACAACAGAGGTTGTAGTCTGTCGTGTTGTGCCGACCAGGTGGGTCCACGTTCACAAAATGTTCGCTGACTCCCCCCCCCCTCTGCAACGACAGAGTGTGAGACTCGGGTGAGTTGGTCCGACCGCCTGGTTGACGTGGGCGACGTCCAGGTTGACGTGGGCGACCGTCTAGGTTGACGTGGGCGACCGTCTAGGTTGACGTGAGCGACCGTCTAGGTTGTCGTGGATGTTGAAATGGCTGCCAAATTCGGATTCAGCGTAAAATTCTGCATCTGTGGTGTGATTTCCAGCTCAATCGGCGAGAAAAAATTTTTCTTCAAGATTTTAACAGAGTTAAAATTTGGGACGTTTCGGTGTGTAGCGCCAAAACGAACCATCGGATGAGAAAACGGAGGCCAGATTCGGATTCAGCGTGAAATTCTGCATCGGTATGGTGAATTTGAACGCCATCGGAGAGAAAAAATTTTCGCTGACGTCCCCCCCCTCTGGACAGCTCGCTTCGATCTTGGCTTCTAGTGGACGGATTTTGTCGTGCCATAGCTCGTTTGAAAGCTAAGAGTGAGACAAATTCACTGAAAGGATCGGCTTGTTCCTATCTGTCTTCGTTTAGATGTGAGACACCATTTAAGATTTTGGGACATTGGCGAAAAACGACAGAGTTAGAATTTGGGACGTTTTGGGCTGTAGCTTCAAAATGAAGCATCGGATTGGAAAACGGATTTCAGATTTGGAATCAGCGTGAAATTTTCTATCTGTATGATGAGTTTCATGTCAATCGGAGAGTTTCAAGTCAATCGGAGAGAAAAATTTTCAACATTTTTCGGAAAAACGAGTTAGAATTTTTGCGATGGCTGCCTACTGTAGAGCCAAAACGAAGCATCGGATGGGAAAACGGAGGCCAGATTCGGATTCAGCGTCAAATTCTACATGGAAATGGTGTATTTCCAGGTCATTCGGAGCACTAGAACTGGAGATAGACGGGTTTTTAGTGTTTGGATGATGGGTATTACGTCATCAGCTGATCGCCACACACTATATAAGCTGGGAACCGACAGAGACTTGTCATTCAGACGAGAGCGATTGTCAGAGGTAGGTCGTCTCTCTGAGCTCCGATGATAGCTTCGGACATTCCAAATCCCGAGTGTCTGTAAGAAACCGACTTAGAAAAATTCATTGCTGATATCAGCTAAGGCGTCAGACTTAGAGGTTCGCCAGGAGATGGCCTTCGTCTCCAGGCCATAAATGACTCCAAAAATTTAAAGCCTTGTAACTTTGCTTCTACAAGTCCGTTTGACTTGATTCAAAAAACGTTCGGTCGCTATTGACCTGCCCTAAGTGATAGACTACTTATAAAATTTCATAAGTAGTGCTAAAAAGTTGAAAAATTTAAATTCACTATTTTTGGAGGTTTTCTGGGGTTTTCGACCCTGCTGAAGTCAATGAAAGCATTTTTAATGATGTCTGAGCCAGTCTTCTCATGCTATAAGCGGCTTTTCACTGAAAGCGAGCAAGACACGGAGAGTTTTGCTGTAATATTCCACTGACAGGGTGTTCCTTCGGGACGGCGGACGATGCCGTAGTGATAAGTGTGGCAAGGGAGTGTGTCATAGTTTAGACCGTAACCGCTGGGACATCTCATGTCTCATGTTGGGCATTTAACACAGCTCTCAACGTAGCACTTTGAACGCCAATCGGTTGAGTCTTAGCTATCTTGTCATGGGTGGCCTCTAAACATCTCCATTGCAAAACGCTGGTGAATCAAGCTCTCTACGGCTTGCTATCAAGCTGATCAAAGCAATAACTTGGGATGTTTCCTCAAGGTTTTCAAGTATGCTAAGTTCAAATGTGCTATCAGATTTCAAATTTAACTAAGTCTAAGGCAGCTTTGAGGGGTTAGATCCCAGCTACTGTTCACTACCTTTGACTCGGCGTTGCTGTTACCACTTCGGGGCAGTGACAATGATGTCTTCAGCTGTAAATAGCGGGTATCGGGGAAGATCTCTCACTTCCCTAGTGATCAGTACAAGGCCTTCGGGCTGTCGACGGGATCGAGTGCCACTCACTATACTCAAATCTATCATTCCTCACTAAGTGTAAAATCATTGTTTTCCGTTTTTCGCTTCAGAAATGCCGAAATACAATAATATGAAGACCAGTTTCAAACTGTGTCAATGCCGGAAGGTATTCCGAGCTGACGCCTTCAAGAAGCACGCTTGCACTAACAAGAAACAGATAGGGGTCGCTCGCTACTATTGCGGAGCCCACAAAGTCAGTCGCTTAAGTGAGCGGCTGGAGGATTGGCACTCACAACACAGCGAGTGTCAAACAGGCGAAGTAGGCGAAGAAGAACGGAGTTCACTCTTCGCCACTGAGCTCCGTTCTTTGGAGCTACAATCTGCCAACGAGCAAGAACGGAGTTCACTCTTCACCACTGAGGCCACTGAATTACAATCCGCCATTGAAGCGATTGCCGCTGTATCCTCGCTTAGTAGCGAGAGCTCGCTGTCCAGCAGCGATAGTGAGGAGGAGGAGGGAGAGCTACAGTCGCAATCTATCGAGGACGTCGACCTCGATCGCGAGACCCCTACAGCCGTAACTGCGAGCGGAATTGCAACACAATGTCGCAATTTTGTCAAGCGCCCGCCGGTGATCGCCGAACGGGATAGACTAAAGAAAGAGGTGGAGAAGTTGAAGGAGGAGGCCTTCTCATACAAGGCAAAGTATGAGGACCTAAAGAACGTGGCCGAAGAGATGAAGAAGGTGAAGGAGAGATTAAGCGAGCGGGATGGCGAGTTGGAGCAGGAGAGGCTCAAGACTCTCGAGGGGAAAGCCAGAGAAGAGGCTTTGCTAGCAGAGAGGGAAAGTAGGGAGAAGGAGATACGAAGGTTGAAGGAGGAAGTGGAGAGACTCCGTGTGCAGATGGCTAAGGTTGTCGAGACGAACCACGAGCTGCACCGTTCGGCGCAGCTGGTGGATCGCGATCGAAGGGTGCGTTCCAGTCGTCTGCACATCCCTATTAGAAAGGGGAGAGTAGCAGAAACTCCTCTCTTGTACGAGCGTGGAAGAGGGGAGAAATGCTACTCTCGGGTGAAGAAAGGGGTGGAGTGTCTACACTTCACCTTCGATCATCGTGATCCGATCTCGAATTTCCTTTATGAGGAAGCGTCCGAGAAGATCTGTAAGTAAAAATGACTAAATTAAAATGTAAGATGATAACTCACTACTTCTTTCTTTACAGACATCCAAGAGAAGCGACCACCCGCCCCGTTGCCGGAGCCGCAGTCGAAACATCAAGCCTGAGTCCCTACCACACACCCTGAGAACGAACCACCGGCTCTCTTAAGGGCCACCATGGGGCAAGACATGATAGAACCTCCACGCGGTTTGCCCTGGGCAGTCTTCGGACTGGCGAATACTATCATTAAGTTGAATCTGCTATCAGTCAACTTGAACGTTGCAAATGAAGTTCGGTGTAATACTTCCTTTCGACGGGCGTTCCTGTAAAGGACGGCGGTGAAACCCGTAGCTATGTATACCGCAAGGGACATTCGGCAATGGTCAATCTTGTTAAACCTCTCTGCGTCATGTTTGCAAGTGATTGCCTCTGTCTCAACGTAGTATGCATTCGCGCCAGGGCGACATTTAGCCAACTGTCGAAGTTTGCCTAAAACTTTCCATTGCATACGTTATGAGAACCATGAGTTTTACCTGTCTCTATCAATGAGACGAATTGATGAATGGAATGAAATGGGAGGACACTCACGCGCCACACGCAACATAACACACTTCTCTCTTCCGTAGTCTAACAAGCTCTTTACACATGGATCGCAGTCGATTGCTATCCCTGTATCAGAAGTGTAAGCTATCTTAATTTTATCTAACACTATTTCATCTACCATCATCGCCCATATGAAATGTTATAAGAATTGCAAGTTAAACTAAGTGTGCTACTATTTCCAAATGAAAAAGTATACATGATTAAATCATCCACTGAAGTCCCATTCAAGTAAGTCAGTATGAAAGGAAAGATAATACAAAATAAAAATTTATTATGGCATGTATTTCAAAAGGTCTTCATCGTCAATATCGTCCCAGAGTCTGACTTCACATAGATAACAAAAACAGTTCAGTTGCTTTAATCGTTCTTCCACTGCGAGCCTCACTTTGTCAATATACTCCCACTCCGCCATAGTTCGTGGCTGGGAGTTAGGGGTGTACCACTCCCATAATTGGTGGAGGAATTTCGTGCTGGTGATCTCCATCACATCGTCAGTATCGTACTGGAGATACTTCCACCTCACGCCTGTTAAGTCGGGATACTCCTTCTCACATACACTCTCCTCTTCCTCGTCCGCTGGTAATGACAACTTTCTGATATTGTCCAGTCGGTACACCTTCTCTACCTTCCCCTTCGTTGGAGCGTTTGGTGCAACGAGCGCCTCTGGTGTTGAGCATGGAGAAGAGAATTTTGTGTTTGATGTTGTCGGAGGGCTTGTCATGTTGGCTGTGAATAATGACTTTGAAATGTTTTCTAATTCTTAAGTATCAACAAGCAACCAATCAGAATGAACAGCCAATGAATGATGAATATGAAAGTATATATGCAAAGTGACATTCGTATCATTTCACTCTGTCTTTGAGACGTATAAGTGAAGTGTTCTCTGGCGAATTCTATATTTGAGGCGTACAAGTGAATTCCAAATTTGAGTGAAGTCTCTATCTTGTTGAAGTATCAACCTTAAACTTGATTTCATTGAAATGGTAAGTTGAAAATTTCTTCACTCATCTCCCTCAAACGTGTGGCTAATAGCATTTTCCTCAATTTCAGGCATCAACTTCATCACCAACGCCCTCCCTTCTCGAGGAAATTTTAGAGTTATTGAGTCAAGGTAGGTTGTAACAATACACTGAGACTTGAACAGAGATGATAGAATGATTTCTCTTTCAGGTGATGTGAGTTCCACCTCAGAACTGTCGCGACATGGCAACGAGTGGGAATGTGCTGACTGTGGGCACATCTTCACGAGGAAATGGGATCTCACCCGACACATCAAGCGAGGTGTTTGTCGACCTAAGCCGGCATCAATCTCCGAAGGTGGGGATGATTCTGTTAACGTCGTCTCCTTTTCTTGCGACTTGTGCGCTCAGTCTTTCGAGACACGTTTTGAACTATCTTCGCACAGACTTCAACATACACACACGAACGATACCTACACCAACGGTACCTCCTCTATCCGACTCACTGAAGTGTCCATAAATAATTTAGTGAGGAACTACCAGATGGACTCCTCAGAAACCATTGCTAACTTTGAGGAATGGTTTCATCAAAATTCATCATTGATAGAAGCGCTCTTCAACAATTTAGACAATTTTAGGATGAAGGCGCTCATCTATCTTAAAATAAAATATGTAAAAATCGACCACCATACTGGACAAATAATAGAGAGGTTGGAGTTTCACATACCCTCCTCTCCTGCAACCGAGGTTGTAGACTATGAGTCTTGGATAAATTTTCACATCCAAGGATTAAAATTAAATATTGATAAATTTAACGAGCGCGATAGCGGTCTCATTTTTGACGGCATTGAGTCCGCCTTATTTAAAATCAGTTTATTAGGAAATCATAGTGGTCGAGGCTCCTTTAAACTTCCAAAAAATTTAAAAAACAAAACAGCAGTCATCAATGTCGATTGCGAATCGCAATGTTTTAAATATGCTGTCCTCTCCATTCTCCACTATAATGACATCAATGCGAATCGAAATCGCACATATAGCTATAGGCAGTGGGAGAATGAATTAAACTTCGATGACTGTAATAGTGACGATATGAAAATTAAAGATATAGAAAAATTTGAAAAATTGAAGAACATTAAAATAGTTCTCCATGTTTGGGAAAAAGGATTGAAGGGTGTGCGCTACAACTCGCGTTCGAGTTGTTATGAACGTACAGTAAACCTGTTATTAGTAAAACAGGATGATAGTGAGGAATGGCACTACTGCGGTATTCCCAAAATCTCTCGCTTATACCACCACTTAGAAAACTCTAGTAGAGAGTTATATTACTGCGACAGATGTATTCGCCACTTTAGGAGGAAAACTAAATTTGAAACTCATTATGAGTGGTGTAAGCGAGGTAAACTGCAAATGGAGCGCATGCCCAAATATAAGGAGTTTTCATATAGAGAGAATGGCGATGAACTAAGTCCTCTTCTTGTCATCTATGCTGACATCGAATGTTATATCGATGATAACATCCATCGACCAGCAGCCATTTCCTGCTATGAAGTATGGCATGATCACTTTAGGAGTAGGCAAAATAAAATGCACGTCTGGCAAGGTGAGGATTGTATTTACCAATTCCTACAATTCCTCGAACAGGCTGTAAAATTTCAACAAAAGTATGATGGTGAACTCTATCGCAGATCATTGCATATGACAGCAGATGATCAAGCAAAATTTGATAGTTGCAACGTTTGCCCCAAATGTAGGAAAACATTTGATGATGATAAGATTAAGAAAGTGCGCGACCATGATCACATCACTGGTAAATTTAGAAACGCACTCTGTTCAAAATGCAATTTTTCACTTAGGATGAAACGGCGTACATTACCCGTCATTTTCCATAATTTCAAGGGCTACGACAGCCATATGATAATAAAAGGAGGTTTAGGTCAAATGAAAGAGTGGAAGCTTGATGTAATAGCACAAACGAGAGAGAAGTTTATGGCCATGACAGCAAAAGTACCCGTCGATAAAACCAAAGAAAATAAGACGGTCTATTTTGATATAAAGTTTTTAGATTCCTACCAATTTATGACTGCATCACTGGCCTCTCTCGTACAAAATCTAAAGTCTCTTCCACTAACACAAAATCTTAAGAAACAATATCCAAATCTAACCGATGAAGTCATCACACGGAAAGGAGTCTTTCCATATGCATATTTTGATGCGATTAGTAAACTCGGCGAGACTTCTCTTCCGCCCATAGATAAATTTAAAAATGATTTGAGCGGTGCAGAATGTAAGACCGAAGATTATGATCATGCACAAGATGCATGGATAAAATTTGACTGCCATACATTTGCGAATATATGATTGCCTACCTTAAGTTAGATGTATTTTTGCTGGCTGATGTATTTCAGGAGTTTCGACGAGTGGCATTAGAAGAAGATAAGTTAGATCCCGTCCACTTTGTCAGTCTGCCAGCCATGTCATTTAAGTCTGCTTTTAAAATGACTGGTGAGACCATTCATCTCTTACAAGATCCAGAGATGTATAATTTATTTGAGCGAGGAATTCGCGGTGGTCTCACATTTGTAAATAAACATAGGTTAAAATCTGAAACAGTAGGTAATGATCATACCCATCTTAAGTATTATGATCAAAATAATTTATATGGTAGTTCACTATCCAAACCACTCCCTCACTCTGAGTTTAGCTGGTTAGATGATAGTGAAATTCAACATTTCTCCAACCCTTCTAACATACTAGCAATCCCAGATGAAGGTGATTGGGGATATTATTTTGAGATAGATCTAATCTATCCAAATAATATTAAACATAAAACCGTAGATTTTCCACTCGCACCCGAATCAGGTGAAGTGAGTAAAGATATGTTTTCCGACTTTATGAAACAATTTCATAAAGATTTAGAATCATGCGGTCAACCCGACTATAAGCCTTGCCGCAAACTTTTACTCACCCAGTATGATAAGGAAAACTATCTAGTCCACTTTAGCATCTTAAAATTTTATTTAGAAATGGGTATGATTTTAAAAAGAGTTCACCGCATTATTAAATTTAGACAGAAAGCCTTCCTCAAACCATATATTGATAGCAACAGCCAGAAACGTGCACTAGCCCAAAATAATTTTGAAAAAGATTTTTATAAATATAAGAACAACAGTCTATTTGGTAAGACGATGGAGGATGTTAGAAAGCGCGTAAACTACAAACTAGTTAATGATGATCAAAAGTATCACAAATTGACCTCATCACCTCTATTCATCGATAGAGACATTATCGATGAGGACCTTATAGGTGTTAAAATGATAAAATCTGAAGTTGAGTTGTGCAAACCCATCTATATTGGTCAAGCTGTACTAGATTACTCTAAGCTTGAAATGTACCAACTCTTCTATAAAATACTAAAACCGTGTCCTCTCGTAAAAGAGGTTCGTTTGTTGGGTGGTGACACAGATAGTTTCTTCTTAGGTATTACCACTCAAAAAGATTTAAATTTTAATGAAGTAGGAAAATCTTTAGAAAGATATTTTGATACATCAAATTATCCTACTGATCATCCACTATACTCCATCAAAAATAAGGCCAAACTTGGTTGTTTTAAGGATGAGACAGCAGGGAAGGAGATAGCTGAAATGATTCTCCTCCGCCCTAAAATGTATTCTATGAAATTAAAGGATAGTGATGATAGCATTAAGCGCGCTAAAGGCATATCAAGATCATTGGTCTCTAACATGAAACATAAAAATTTCAAGGGAGCCTATAGAAATAAAAATATAACGTTTGTCAATATGACAATCTTAAAATCTAAGTCGCATGAGATCAAAACTCATACTTTTAGGAAACGGGCGCTTTCAGCATGGGAGGATAAGAGGTGCTGGTTAGAACACAACATATCTCTTCCACATGGACATCCTGATACAGGCATACCACCACCCAAAAGAATTAAACCCACACTACCACATTCAGGAGACGTCTTAGCATAATCATCCTTAACTTAGTATTTTGATGTTGATTTCTGTAGATAAACATTGTTGTTTTATGTATCGCATGAGATTGTTTTTTCCTTGTGAATATGTGTCCACATCTGTACATTCCCCATGTGATGACTTTTCCACTGAAAGACATTTTTCCTATCCCTGTATATTTCCACCCTTCACGAAGTAAAAAGACTTTTTGTATATAGCAATGTTTATTGAAGTGTGCTCATGTATATATTTTCAGTGGATGTTGTATAAAGTCTATTGCTTCACATTCATGCACATATTTCAATAAATGTTGTATAAAGACTTCACTTTGTTTTCCGAAACACTAAAGTTACGAGGGATTTAGTATCTTTCACATGGATGCACTCTTGTAAACCATTGGTAATTTTGATAGCAATAGAGGGTATAGTTTGTTTGACGACGGGATGATAGAAAATAGATTCAAACATCTTCTCGACTATTCCATATGAAGCGTCTTTATCATGAATGAAATCACGTAAAATGTATTCTTTTTTCTCACCAACAGAAATAGGTAGAATCAAATCACTTTGAATGTAAAGGTGCTGTTCATGTTTATCAAGTGTCATTGGTGTTTCTATACCAATCGTATGCGCAGCAGCAAACACAGTTTGTAGCATTGAAAAACCAAAGAGTTTTTTCAAATTTTTACTCAATTGACATTGAATGTCATCACCCAGTTTCAGAACAACGCGTTGATTTTCAATTGAAAACGAAATGTGGTGTGTCTTTACATCATATTTACTTTTCATCACATGCTTCAACTTCTGTTGTATATAAGGATTTACTACATGAATGAAGCTTTCAACTGTATGATATAGACGCGGCATTATATTGATAGCAACTTTAGATTCTTCATAAGACTGGTAAATTTTCTTGATGCGATCGCCATAGATGTCCACCCACCATTCATCATTAACTGAATCAGCTTTAGTGTGATATTCATGAGAAGCATACACCACACCGCTTCCAATAATAGGTGTATAATGTCTTACAAAATGACGCAAGGTTGGAGAGAAATAAACTGTAAGTTTGTCATTATATTTCTGAATAACCAACTTATTTTTGTTCGCCATAATTTTCTCTCCATACTTCTTACCCACAGTCTCATTCCATCGTTTTACTAACTCAATAAGTGATAAAGGTTGAACACCACGCTTTTTCAAAATGATGCGTTCTTCGCATTCTACAACATCTTCATCAAATATTTTAAATCTATAATGAAATTTGTTGATTCGATTTGAATAAACTTTTTTAACATTTGCAGTAGCAATTGATGTTAGATGTAGTCCATGACCAAAACCAAGATGTGGATAGAATTCATTATCCAACCTCAGCGTAAGACCTTTAGTAAAAGAATGAAAGCGGAGGAACTGTCTCCCACTCCAATGATAGATAGTAAACTCATAAGCTTTCTGATTTTTATTCTTCATGATGGAAGTATTACCACTGTTGAATGCCTTAATAATTTTCTCATTCCCAAATGGTTCATAAGAATCTGATTTTATCTGAATCCATTCATAGTTCCACTTTCCATCTGATGTTAAATTGTATGGGAACTGAAATGTATTATTCATCGTTATTCCATCATGGGTGCGAGGAGTCAATATCATTTCTTCCAAATCATTCACATTCTGAATATTGCTATCATAGCAAATACTAGAAACGCCAACCTCCCATTCACCTTCTAAATGCAGTGGCCGATTTAATTCTACTCGATAGTCTGATGGTTTATTTTTGGGAAATTTATTCATAGAAGCATTACTGGGCAAGTAGATTAGAAACGAGTCCTTATTTTCACTTTCCATATTATTCACATTGGAAAAATATATTAGCATACTTTTGCATTAACTCTTCATTCGGAAATGGAGTGTGATACTTGTCACAGCATCTTTATGAAAAGGAATCAACGCACCAGCATCGTCATAAATGGCAATATCAATTTGTGGGATGTAGTTTGATTTCAGCTTTGTATAATGCACTTTCTTGAAAGTATGCTCAGATAAAATACTGCAGCTTTTTGGCTGGTATGGTATCATTGCTAGCAATGGAGCTTCAACATCTCCCACACGTACATCTTCACCAATATTGGAATATATCTGAAAATAGTTAATACGACGCGATAGCGACATGTCTGCGCTAGCTTTGGTTACAGTACCACTTTTAAAGATATTTTGATCAAAACCCAAAATGTCCATTAGAGTTTTATCCATAATTAGTTCAATACCTTTTCCACTTATAGTGAGAGACAAAGTACCTTCTTTTTCAGAAAATGAAATATGTTGGTCATTAATCACTTCATTTAAATAATCTACAACCAATTTAACCGAAGTAATAATGCGAGGCATCAACACTCTTGTTTCATGTAAGATACCACCTAAAGGCTCTACACACTTTCTGTATAAAGATACGGACCATTCTGTATCAAATTGATTTGACCTTTCACATGGTAAATGTTGCATATCAGATTTTCCATGAACAGCTGCAGAACGATGTCGTAAGAACTGATGAAAATCTTTTGAACAAACTAATACTAGATCATCATCATTTAATTTGCTTATTGCAATATGATTAGATGATTTAATATAAGTCAATGTTGCCACTTGTTTACCATCAACTCGAAGGAGATAATTAAATTTCTTCAATAATGTTTCAGGAGTCATGTTTGTCTTTCTTGGCTTAATCACAATCTTCTTCACCAACGTCTTCTCATTTCTTGGAATAAGATCTACATAATAAGCTTCCTCTCGATATATTAACTGTTTATGACCACTTATGTGGTAATTAACGTTAAAATTATCATAGCTTGTTAAGGCGCTAGCGAGGTAGCCTAAATCATTTCTTAAACTTGGACTTAAACCAACAATCCAATCTTTCTCAACTACATGATGTACATAAGTATAATCATCATTGTGCGGAGTAAATTGGACAATATGTTTACACGCTTTATTCAAGAAATCATATATAAACTTTTTACATGATAAGAGATCTTTCTTTGGCCACTGTGGAATGTATACTCGGCACCCCTTTTCACATTGGTAAGCAGCTGTACGCCTCATATTAATAGTCATCACCTCATGATCAAAAGTATAGACACAGTTGCTATAAACAAGTTGAGTGACACCCACTTCCCAATTTCCATTTAGCTGTTGTGCATGATCAATGGGAGTAGAAAAGAGTGCGGCTCGATTACTAGTAAATCTCTTTGTAGCCGCATTGCTAAGCAAAATATGATAAAACGACATTTTTATATTGCTGATCTGCAACTTTGCATAACATCATGAAGACTTGGATTTTGGACTCTCTACAATATATCAGAGTTGATCGTGATGGAAACGTACATTTCAAAAATTCTCATGGTCATACATCAAGAGGAATTACATTAACATGGCGACAATTTGTCAACCTCAATGATATCATGAGGGATTTGGAATATTTTGAAACATTAAGATTCATCTCCTTGGGTGATCAAGTTTGGCTTCAACATTACAGAAATGAAATTCAAATCTACCATTCTCATTCCGCAAACTGTTTCTCATTTCGCAAATACAATTGGGAGAAGTATAGAAGATATATACATCGCTCCATCATGACATTTATTCGTCGTGAGTTCATCGCCCTACTATGCAAATCTTAATCAGACATGACTACCACACATCATGAGTTGGAAATTAGATTCCCTACAACGTATTGAAACGGATCATGATCGAAACGTCTATTTCAAAGATTCAACTGGAAATGTGAGAAGAGAGTTTGCTTTATCTTATCGTCATTTTCAATCTCTACATCATATCATGAAGGACTTGAAATACTTCTATATGAAAAGACATTCACGTATTGGAAATCGCATCTGGCTGCGCGTCAACAATCGGCGAATTCAACTCTATCATTCCCAACTTCATACTAACTTCACATTTCATCAAGGTAGTTGGGAAAAGTATAAAAGGAAGGTACATCGCTCAATTTACTCATTCTTTCATCATGAAGCGCCATCGCTACACCATCGTCAACATTCTCCGTCGCTTCAGACTCTACACCAAAATCGATCTCACAACATTACACCAACAGCTTCCAAACAGCAAGTATTACCCGGGCCGTCCTCAAATGTTAGTGGTGAAGATGAACAATTCACGGAATCTTCAACTCTTCCCAAATGGGACTGTACAGATTCTCGGCGCCCTTTCTCATTCATCGGCGCAGTCAATGCGCTTAGAGCTACAAAGACTACTACGTCGGATATGGAAGAGGGAGAGGTGTGTGATGTCGAATCTGACTGTGGACAATATGGTGATCTCTACTCAATTGAGTGACAGTCTATCATTTTTGAAGATTCGTACCAGCAGTTACAATTTGTGTTATGAACCCGAACTTTTTCCTGCAGCTCTCATTAGTTGTTGGTTACCTGTGCATGTGGCAATCTTTCATAATAGTAAAGTGATCATTACTGGACTAAAATCTCATGTACAAGCAAATGTGATCCTAGACTATCTCATTGAGTATGTACGTACCCAGCGGATTGTAAAATAAAAAACAATTTTTCCAACATGATGTTTTTATTTCAAATCATGATAGAACTTACAAATCATTTTTTCATTAGAGGATGGATAATAGATGCAAATCGAGATACATGTAAACGTTTTAAGATGAAGTACAGTACAAAAGCACCACACGTTGATGAAAGTGGATGTTGTAGTATGCGTTCATTTCGCTGATATTGACGCGTATGTTTTCTCAACCACTGCTGTGTTGGTATATTTGGAGGTTGAGCAAGAGAGTCAAATAGTTCACCACGTCGGTCTTCTCCAATAAAGATCGCTTTCCAATGCTCACCGCCTAAATTCTGCGAATGAGTGTTTAGCACAATAAAGATGGGATAGTGATTTACTGCAGGTGGTAAGGTATCGAGTGAATAGACATTATCGAAAGATTTCAACGTCGCTTCGTCTGCATTACGCTGCACTTTAGTCTTAATATCGTCAGCAGTCAACCAACTCATTAACGATTATACTGAAGAATCACGTCACGATACTTTGTAATTTCAATATTTGAATCGAAGACTGCATAAATTAATACATTGATCGTCTCAGGTAGTGTTCTTTTGAACGTCAAATCCAAACGAATATTATGAGGCACGTTCGCTTGACGATAGGGTGCACTAATATCGCTGTCAGCAGTCAAATCAAATGCATAAATAGTATATCCACTCTTAAACTCTTTCATAGTCAGTCCGTTGGTGTCATCCGTATTGTAAAAGCCAAAGACATCCATAAAATCAACATAACTGCGCATAAATTGATCCGAAGCAAAATCTGGTTTGTAGGGTGGACCAGGATGACTCACACCATTTACACGTAAAGCAATTTCACTTAACTGATTGTGTTTAAAATTGAAAGGATTCTTCTTTATATTACCATTAAATGCATCATTTTCAACCATTGCCACCATGAGGAGCTTCGGTGCTTCCGATGGAAAGAGGCCATCTTTCATGAAACTCTTTTGATCTTTCGGAATTGTAAAGGTGAGAAGCTTTGTATGCTGAACGGGGTAAATGGCATTTTGGCGGTTAAGGCCTTCAGCATGCCCTCTAATGACACTTGGATTCGGTACTACTCGACGAATGTAAAGTGCAATATCTTCCACATGAATTCTAAAATTGTCAACTTTAGCAAATGCATTCAGCGCAAATTCAGGCTTATTCAATGTCAGCTTGAGTCGCATGCTGGTATTACACAGTAAAAACTTTGACTGTCTAAAGAAGTCTAAATTTCAGCGGACCATATAGCTGACATACTTTACTATCTTTAATCATAGCAGATCGCTTTACAAAGCCACTGTTTGTTTCAACATCAAATTTTCCTGCTTCATCTCTATACCATCCCATGGCTTCCATATGACTTTTTTGTGCTGCTGGATGAAACTGTGATACATGATTGAAATATGATTTATAGGGATAATCGCTTTGACCACCTTCCACCTGCTGCTCTCCAATCGTTAGAGAAACATCGCGAAGTAATGTAGTCAATGGTAAATTGTTCAGTCCAACTTTATGTGCATCGTCAATAGCAGTTCCATCTGCTTGCTGAATTCTAAACCTCAAATCAAGCATCGCATAACTCAAATCTATGTAGTCATCACTACCACCAGGAATAACAAATTCAATGGGACCAGCATTCTCAGCTGTTCGAGGATGATAATCTACAATACTTGAACTAAGAATATCTGTCTGTATGGCTTGTTGATCGAACAAACAAAAACCGGAAGTTTTACACTCCATGATTAGAAGTTATAGCAGCGTCGTCGTTTAGCGCCTGATGAATGATTAGAGCCTCTACGACGTTTGCGTGAATGCCTTTTGACTGAAGATCGCACCTTACCAGCTCCGCGATGTTTCCTCCTTCCTTTATTCATTCGTTTAGGTGATTTCTTTCCTTGAGTAACACCAGCAAAGGTCTGCTTCAATGTTTTTAAACCGCGTTCCTTCCCACGATTCAACAAACTGCTCTTAAAACTTCTACCTCTGGAAAGATCACTAGCAACATCACCAGCAAAGCCAACGGCATTACTTAAAACATTTCGTTTTAAAGATCTACCGACATTGGATATGAGAGGTGCTACAACAGATTTCAGTGCACCAAGTATGCTACCTCCACGTTGGCGGCGAGCGCCGATGTAAATTTGTCCTCCGCCACTTACATAGGAGGGTCGTGAATAAAATGAGGCAGTTGGATTCATAGCTCAAACCCTAAACATTGTTAGTTACAACTTTGCATGAATCACTGTCGATCACTTAGATGAAAGATGTCGGCACGACGCATCCAAGAGTTCATACTTGAAGGATAACCAGTCCATTTAACAAGACACCATTCTTCACCTTGCCGTTTTTTACATCGAATGATTTTCTCTACCAAATATGTTTCACTTTCAGTGACTACCTCAATCACATCGCGGTAAAAGCTACCCTCAATTTCTTCATTATCGTAATCTTTCAACTTGTAGGTGGTCGGAGAGTCTTTTTGATTAATCCTTGATACTGTAAATACCTCCTCTGTCCAATTCGGAAGGTACCCTTTAGCAAAAAACACTTTTCACTTTTGAGATACGAACTTTATCGCCAATTTTCACATCACTTTTCACATGAGTGCGTTTACGTTGGAATGATTCGCGCACTTTATCTACATTGTCAGCATTTACATCTACTGGTCTGAGTCCAATAGAACGATGGATAGAGTGATTGTAGGCATGGAGTGTATCTTGTAGAACCTTTGTCCAATTTTGTGTCAAGTTGGCAGTAAAATGTCGCCACAAGCGATTTTTTAATGTGCGATTAAAACGTTCAACGAGTGCAGCTTTATAAGCACTCTTTACACTAAACAACTCAATGTCATGCCTCTCAAATAATCTTGTCACATGCTGATTTTCAAACTCTTTTCCTTGATCACTCTGAATTCTTTTTGGAATGCGACCTTCTCGAAAAATTGTTTGGAATGCTTTTGCTACTCCTTTCCCTTCTTTAGTTTTTAAAGGTTGAGCCCACGCATAACGCGAGAAAATATCAATGACGGTTAAAATAAAATTATTGTCCGAGTTATGTTTTGAAATGGAGGCGACATCGCACAAATCTGCTTGCCACTGTTCATCGATGTCATGAACAATATAATGGCGGGTGCGGTACTTCTTTTTCGCTTGTTTGTGGAGTGTATAGGTAGCCTGACCCTTTAACCATCGTTTCACTTGTGATTGTGGAAGACCACTCGCTTTTGATAATTTCTTGATAGATGCAAATCCTGCCGGATGTTTTACATCATAATAGATTGACTTAAAACGTTCAGTCGATGACGGCTGACTCTTTTTCCTCCTTCTCATCTTTTTTCTTTCTTGCCTTTCTACATTTACAACAACTGCAGCATTTAGCTTTAGCGGTTTTGCGATCGTGTTCACATTGCTTAGGGGTTTCATTATGAGAGCTGGCGCAGCAAGTGCAAGTGACAACGACATTCACCTCTGGTGGCTCATTACATGGCAAGCAACACATCTGCTTCATATTAATAGTCTGAGAACATGTATTTCCTAGGAGGAGCTGTTTTACGTTTTCCTTTTACCAGTTTTAGTGGCGATGTAGATCTACGTCGAGTTCTTCCTCTTGTTTGCTTAGTGAGTGTGGGAGGGGATGTAGCAGGTGACGACTTAAACCAATTTGTTGGCATTTTCATCGCCTGAAGCATTGGAGTAGTAGCCACTGTTGAATCAAGTTCTTTCAATGTCTCATTATTTAAAGCAAATTTTGGCACATTATGCTTTTTCAATAGTTTAAGAAAGTATGACCAACCAGGTGGAACATAGCCCTGACGGCGCTTTCTACGTGTCGCATACTGAATCAAGTCTTCATAACGTGAAGCATCAATCACTTTATTTTCATCTGTAATGATTTCTCCTCTATCATTTACATTGAGATGGGGTTCAATACTGTTGAAAAGAGATATGGCATGTGCGCGAGATGCTAAAGGTGTAGCAGTCGATACAGAGTCACGCATCTTATTCTTCAAGTTTTTCAATTGCTCAACAGTTTCCGATTGTAATAATACAGCACGATGTGGATCTTTGATGTGAACATTTTGCTGATAATCTATTTCTTTCCTATACATTTGATTTGCAAGAGGTTGCTTTACTTGCTGCATGGCAGTCAATTGTGCATATTCATCCTGAGGAATAACAATCATGCGAGAATAAGAACTCATAGTTTGTAGATAATCATGGGAGTTTTCAAAATATCACTTCGAAATCTAAATTCTTCCGGACACTCTTGCGTAAAGTCAATGAATAAGTAACCGTATGGTTTTTCAGTAGCTGCTTGAAAAATTTCCATTAAGGCTTTTGATCCTCTGGGTGCAACTTGTCGCGCTAAAATTTCAAATTGACTTTTATCTCGCGGATTCTTGAAAATAGCATAATAGTGTGTATTCAGGTTTCGTGTACGAGCTTCTTTTCCATCAGGAAACAAATTTTGTGTAATATAGATGATAAAACACCTTTTATGGTGTGCTGCGCGAGTGAACATATCTGTAACATCTTTTGAATTCTTACTTTCTTTTAATAAATCATCCAATACAACAACATCATTAGACTGAAGTTTATCCACTGGAATAATTCCTTCATGTCGAATAAAGTTGCGACTTTGCAATTCCTGAAACAGCGACGGTTGATAAATACCATAACACCAAATCACTCGATTGATAGGTTCCTTAAACAACTCCCTTCTTTTATCCAATAAATTCAGCGTGAAAACAGTTTTACCTGCATGAGATGGACCTGATACAGTCAGAACTTTATCACATTGAAGTCTGAAATCCATTTTATTACTTTGAGACTCAACATTTGCATAATTAACGCTTAGAGCCAAAGATATTTCCCAATAGGTTGCCCACGGCAGGAGCTATCATTGGAAGTATTGCTGAAAGGAAACCGCCCTTTTGTGTTAGAGTTTTCCTCTTTCTTTGAAGGGCGACTTTAGGATTGGAGATGAACGCAATTTCGTAGCATATCGCTTAAGTAACTTTCGTTGTTTTGGCGCTAATTTCTTCGTCCTCAACTTCCTCACATGAGAAATAATTTCACAAATGAATTTATCGTTAGCATGTCGTATAGCATTGTATCGCTGATTTGCTTTCATTCGTCGGAGAGCTTGAATGGCTGAAGAAAACTTTGACTTTTACGTTTCGTCATTTTACGTTTCGCCATTTTCCGTGTTAGTCTTTGCTAAAACCTATCTTTACCACATTTGCATAGGTACTAACTATTGCGACATAGTGACACTCGAAATGAGCAATGTCACAGTGGTTACATTGGCAAAGTTGAATGCAATTACGTATGAAACAGCGTTGACAAAAAGCATGCTTACATCTCTTGAAGATGCGCTTTTCATTTCCATCCTTTCGCTTACATACATCGCAACACATAGTTTCACCGTTACTGATGTCTATAGCAAGTCTTTTGAAGATATGAATTTGCTAGCCTTTTCTAAATAATAGACGCATGTACAGAAGGAATATACTTCGAGAGTGAGCAGACATAGCTCGAAAACCAGTTGTGCTACAATTAAGTACCACTGCATTTTCAATTTTTCTTTATGGAAAGTTGAATGTGAATATCTGAAATCGCTTCAATCACTAGACTGCTACCATGATGGTTAAATGCGTTAAGACGTTCAGCAATTTTTATCATATGTCTTTTAAAAAATTCTTCGGGGTGATCTACCACTTCCATTGAATAAGAAGCAAAATGGAAAGAGCGACTTTCCACCTCTTCCTTTCCAAAATGACTAAACTTAATTTTCGCAACTAATCGCGCCATGACAATGCTATCAGAGAATGCATTCATTAACTCTAGAAATAGAGTGCTAGCATCATCGACCACTGCTTCGATGTCGGTCTCATCTTTATGAAAATTTATCACATAATCTTGAACAGCTCCTTTTAAACTTTGCCTATGAAAACGTAGTGTTCCGCAGTCGTTTGAGAAAGACATGATCGCCCTTTAACTAACCCATCCATTGCATGAAAACAACAACTCTTCTCATAGTAACATTTATTGAATAACGGTAACAAGCATGCATTATAAATCAATGGTTTGAAAGAGATAAAATAGATACAGCTGATAACTATCATACAGCGAGCAATGATAACCATACAGGACTTTGGCAGTGTTGAGGTAAGGAGGAAAGAAGCATTGGTTATGAACGTAGCTACTACAACGAACAGACAAAATAGGAACACACAAATCCTTAAAACGTTTCGTGACTTCATGATAATGTTGATTCACTCTACTATCCCAAGGCGGGAGCAAAATATCATCAATGATTAGATTGGGAAATACTTTCCTCTCCTTACCAGGATTATTACAAAAGATGCGTATAACATTGAAAGCAGCTAACCATCGTTTAAAGTCAATAAGAAGAGCACTTTCACAAGAAAGCCATAGTCTTGCAAATATTTCAGATTAAGTCCATGAATGTGTTTTCTCGCCCATTGATCAACATTGGGATCGCAGTTGGCATGTTGATGATAGACACTAACAATCTGATATGTCCAATTGTTCATAGCAATAGCACTGAGCTCCTGTACAGGTTCACCCTCACAATCCATAAAAATGATGATAGAAGCCTAAAACGGAAATTTACACATCTAAGGAAACGTTCTATAACATATTACAAAATGAAGAATTACATCGATGCTTTTCACGACAAAATACACAAATGATATGATGGCAACGAAGAAGTAAAATGTATCTAATAAGACCACGTCTACGACACTCAAAGCACATAAGCGAATTGTCATAGGGTAGAGTTAGGAAAGGACTAGCAATTCTCCTTCTTTGATTTGCGTTTTGATGTAGCATTCTTCTCCGACTTGCGCTTCGTACCACTGCTGTTAAGGATTTGATCAATTATGTCGTCCACGTTGGGTGGTTTCGGAATATATAGGATGGATTCCATATGCATGGAGAGAGAGGCTATTTTATTATCCTTGTGTCGACCATAATATAGCCCATTCACTTTGAAAAGGATATCCCAAGTACCTTCTCCGAGCTCATCACATCTGATGGGTATTGAATGATCTCCCTCCTTCTTATAGTAAGTACACCAATGTGATACCGGTAGGCAAATGTGATTACCATCCCAAATCTTTCTATAGGGAGTATCCTTGTCATCTCTCGCCTTCCACTCTTGAGCAAGAGGAGTAGGAATGTCCATATTTAATGTCACGTACTCCTCAATAATATCAAGTTGGTGGCGAATGTACGGACTCACGGGGATCAGTATGTAGTCCCCATACTGATTGTGCATTATCTTAACATCCGTGGAAGGGAGCATTCCCGTTTGGAGTACTACGCTATGATCATCATAACGCAAGGCTTGTTTAAATTTACGCTGTAGCGGTGTAGGATTATGTACCTTGGATGTTTCTTCCACTGGCCTCAGTTGTAGATGATCTGACCGTAGCGAACCTTGTAACGTTTGACCGCCATTTTGTCCTACTAGTGCAGCAGATGGAGTAGATGCCTGAAAATGAAAAAAGATTGTATTAAGTTTACGTTCAAGGGAGGAGAGGGAGGGAAGTAGCGACTTACCATTTTAGTTGGATAATAGAACAGGGAACTAGAGAGAGAGAGAAAATGTGCGTCCGTCACTCGTGTGATTCAACGATGGAATGATTCGCACTGTGGAAGGCTCGCTATTTATAAAGAAATGCTTGATTCTCATTGGATGATGATCCTCATTGGACAATAACATCAAGCTGATTCGAAATCTAACTCTGTCGTTTTTCGCCAATGTCCCAAAATCTTAAATGGCGTCTCACATCTAAACGAAGACAGATAGGAACAAGCCGATTCTTTCACTGAATTTGTCTCACTCTTAGCTTTCAAACGAGCTATCGCACGACAAAATCCGTCCACTGGAAGCCAAAATCCAAGCAAGCTGTCCAGAGGGGGGGGGACGTCAGCCGAAAATTTTTTCTCTCCGATTTCGCTGGAAACATCCTTCCTAACCCAAAATTTCACGTAGATTCCGAATCTGGCCTCCGTTTTCTCATCCGATGCTTCGTTTGGGCGCTACACACCAAAACGTCCCAAATTCTAACTCATTTAAAATTTTGAAGAAAAATTTTTTCTCGCCGATTGCCTTGAAACTCACCCTACCGATGCAGAATTTTACGCTGAATCCGAATCTGGCAGCCATTTCACCATCCACGACAACCTAGACGGTCGCCCACGTCAACCTAGACGGTCGCCCACGTCAACCAGGCGGTCGGACCAACTCACCCGAGTCTCACACTCTGTCGTTGCAGAGGGGGGGGGGAGTCGACGAACATGTTGTGAACGGGAACCCACCTGGCCGGCACACCACGACAGACCACAACCTCTGTCGTTCCAGGGGGGGGGGACTCAGACCCGAAGCACCACGGCGGCCGACCACGACACTCTGCCGTTCCAGAGGGAGGGGGGGCGCCGGTCGAGTGTTTGTCACTTGCTTACTACTGGCCTAAATATCAATGTCTGAAATGATGTACAATAATATGTGTTGTTGAGGCTTGGTTTCATAGATAATTTATAGCGTCTCTGAAGCGTAAAGTATTGCTATTAGTATCAGATGCTATAATTTTGATATAAAAGGAAACACCAGGTTTGGAGGACAACTTTGGTGATGCTTGAACATGCTGTAGTCTCTATTTTTGACATGTTCTTTAGTCCGTGTATGAAGAGAGCGGACTGTACTCCTGATGTTTGACATGTACATTTGGAATAAAATCCGTTCTCTTTATACACTCTCAGCACCAATGGATACGGAACTCTTCGGACACTATAAACGGATCATTTGTATACTGTCTGTATACCGCACTGTATACGGTATCAGAGTGAAATTGAGACTGAAATTCCCATAAAAGACATTCCTCGTCATGATGCAAGGCAATTGACGTTATAATATAGCAGTGTCAATGTAAAATTATGTAGCGGTGATTTTTGCGTCAACTTAATGGTGGCATAATGATCCTGCAACAATTAATAATATTGAGTACCAACGTTCATGAAAAATTGAAGTTCTATGCAATTATCCATGCAGTTCTATGCAAGTTCCAAGAGTTATCTGGTATTCTAGCGTTATTATTCCATCGAGCTTTAAGAGAGCTAGGCTATTGATCTGTCCTTATGATGTTTGTGACATAAAATCTAGGATTGGATGCCGTTTATTTCTGTTACTGCAAGAATAATAATGATAATAATAATATTAGTAATAACTTTTCGCAGAGAGAGCAACGTGTACGAAGTTAGCGGAACCACCCAGCGGGGACACTTTTATCTTTAAACTTGAAATCTCAATAACGACTGCTAATTTGTGGAATCTGAGCCGAGATTCGTGATCAGGAAGCTGAAATTGAGATAAAGTAGAAGTTGTCTAGAATAGAATCTTGCTGTAATAAATAATTGTTTCTCTGGGTGGTTCCGCTAAATACACATGAGAGAGCGACCATGTCCGTCGATCGATTTCGAGCTTACTTAAAACCCATCTTCAGAACAGTACAATGGAAGAGTCAACAGTTTTTATACATAGATGATATTCATGATCAATGCAATGCACTAAAAGATGCTAAAATTAGAACATGTGGAGAGATACAGATGAAGAGTTCTCATTTATTAGGACATTGACACTTGATCTGATGCAGTGTCACTGCGATACGGTTGTGAACACTTCTGAACAAAACTTAGAAGTCCTCTTGGCTAGCTTTATGTGGATGACAATTCACTTCGGTAGAGGCTGGCTTTCCTCTCAAATGCTCATTCACTCTCGTGATTTGTGTCTCCGTGTCTAGCCTATGTAGCAGTTTGAGAACTGTCTGCATATGTAATAATATATCACGTTGGATGCTAAACACAGAGGAACTTAATATTTATTAGGATAAATTGCTGAGGTCTTGAAAGTTTTAAAATCAACCTGTATTTTAGCGTCGTTTTTGTTTAAAATAGAATTACTTATTTGGACGCTTCTAAGATCTCATGCTCCTTTCCTTTATAAAAAAAGGAAGGGAATAAGAAATAGTTTTAGCAGTCTTTCCTCTGCTGTTGTTGTTAGTATTATTATTGGTAGACTTATCCTGCTGCGATAAGAAACTTTATTACCAAAATTACATACGCACTTTAGTCAAATGATGACAATGGATAACCATAAGCAACAAATGATAATGACAATGATAGCAATGAATAACAAATATCGAGAGAAGTAATTTTGCGATTTTTGATTCATGTCAGTGGATATTTTGATATAATTCATGCAAGGAAAATTTATCAACATACCACGTAAGCCAAACTATTTAGTTTTCATTTGCATGCGAAGTTCGAAGTTTTAGCGTGACTGAAAAACTATATTGCTACTACACAGTCAACTTTTGCCAACTGGAGCGCCTAAAGAATTTAACTTCTGAATCTATCATTTGAAGACTTATGAGAAAGCAAGGAAAGATACATTTTTAGATGCACTTTCTGCTTTCACTCCCTAGATTCACCAGCTGCAGCAGTCGCAATTAATTACTTGTCATCCACTCCTACTACTACTAGACTACTCCACTTGAATTTCAGCTACGTCTTCAGGTTTTATTATGAGACATTGTCGTTCATGAATTTGTGATGAACACATATCATGGCAAAGAACACTGCAGTTAACGTACACTAATGATCAATTATCATGAACTGATGATCTAGAACAATGTACATGATTGATTCTTGAACTGCAATCTCTAACAGTACAGATACAATGCTGTGCTCCCATCAACTATTTTGAACGAAGTACTTCATGATAAATGATGCAGGAAATGATATAAAACGATGGTAAAATTACTGCGCGGTGAAACGTCATTGAATGTCAGAGATGTTGAAAAAATAGAGTCTATATTTATCATGTTTTGAATTTAGTTGAATTTATCTATTTGACTACTTTTTTTAAAGGTCAATATCATCGTCAGTGTGAAAATCATGAAGATGAAATGTTAGTTTTTTGTTGAGGAAATGGGTTATCCGATTAATCAGCAAAAATATAAAGGTGGATCATTATTAAACTCTAATCATGCAAGCTTTATGTGTTTCAATGTAGTGCGAAATGCATTCAATCTAATGTCAACAGTTTCAAGTCCTGCCTCAATTTACTATTGATTTAAACCTTTTGGAAATCGGTTCTTACTGATCTGATGATGTGTCATTGCTAAATTCTATCTACAAGTTTTGTACCTCAATATAGTGGAAGAATAATTTGTCATCGGCAACAAGTAATACTCATTATTTTAAGTGATGGTGAGCAATTAGCACACTATCAATCATCGATTTGAAATAGGTCTCACAAAAATAAATCGTACACAGTACATGTATATCGCTTCAATTTTTTCAGTATCCAGTTCAGAAACACTATCAGGTAGTGTAAATATTTGAATATTTATGATGATTGATTAAACCAGGATATAACTTCGGTTTACCATTTCCAAAGCTTATGATATATATATATATATATATATATATATATATATATATATACCCAAAGTTAGGAGGAAAAACTCAGAACTCCTCCTAACTTTGGGTATACGTTGCTCCTTTCACAGTTGAGCACTTTGACGGAAATTGATTCAATTCCTCGAAATTATATATATATATATATATATATATATATATATATATATTGATTTGAATTCTTTTGATTGACTGTGCAGGCTCAATAATAATAATACAGTAATAATAAATCAAACTGGATGTTATATGCTACCATCAATCTTACTTTCTTAAATTCTCGACTAATATCAAATAAAATATTTCATATCGCAACTAACTGATAATGAGTAAATTATTTTGAAAGTGCAGTCGATTGTTATAAATTTCTTGATTGACGCTCTACACTTTGCTTTTAGTTTAGATTCACTATTACATGAGTTACGGTTCTCCCAATGTTGTATTTTGAATGTTGTGAAATATATATATATACATATATATATATATATTAGGCATGCACTTACAGATCGTTTCAAAAATAATTGCACAAAAAAATTAACCCATTTTCAAATGTAATTTTCGTGTTGACGTGTTGAAACCCTAGTTCAATTTTAATAAGCGATATACCATATGAGACCTTATGCTCCATAGATTATTTTGGCGCATATGTCATTTTCATAAGTGGTCAGTTGTGGTCAGTAGACATCATGAAAATAAATTGGACGTCTTCTTTGATACAGGATTTCAACAAGAAGACGACTGAAGTTTTTATGAAAGTTGGCAGACAACATGAGCTATCAGTCAGTTTCATCCTGATGTGCGTCTTTAGGATTAGTTGAATGTGCAGAAAGATACAATAGGGCCTACTAATAAGTTTACCGAAAAATTGTTGCCAAAAATGTCTGACACGATTTTTTCATTGATGAAGATGCTCAATTTCAATAACCTTTGAACCTTGTGAAAGGTTATGTTAAGCACCTTAATTTGGAAGAGCATTTAGGTTGTGTCTGGTCAGCTGTGGTCAGCAGACTCAGATCTATGAATTTTTGATCAAATTATTCACCGACACCTGCATACGAAATTTGTCAATATATAAAATTAAGATTATCACCATTGAAACACGCTTTTGATGAGCTTTCAGATGATATAATTTTCTTTCGAATTCCGTCAACATTTGCTATGAAATCACTCAGTTTGCACTTTTACCTGATTCTGCAATCTGCGCTATTTGTTGGGTAAAACAATGTTTTTAACTGTCAACTGCACACAACTGAATAGCTTTTGCTGTTTTATCGCTGGAGCTTTCAAGTTTGGATTTAGAAGAATGCTGGTGTCATCAGCTGCAAGAACATGTAAGTTTTATTAAAATCGGCCCATCCGCTTACTGGCAAACTTCAAATTTGTATTATTCCCATAGCCATAGTCAGTCATTGAGTGAGTTATCATTCCCCGGTAAATGATAATTTCCAGAAAAGCCAGAAATGATCCATAAAAGCCAAAATCACAAAGAGAGCCAAAAAAGTCACATAATTCAGCTGATTGCCCAAAAAACAAATTTAAGTCCATCAAACCATTTTGCAACTATTCTATCAGTTTCATTACTGTGGAGGAGTTGTGTCGATATCTATGTTAATGAAACTGATAGAATAGTTTCAGAATGGTACGATGGGCTTAATTTTGTACGGCAGTGATATTCGAAAAGTTTCGCTCCTCGCTACTGTCCTTTGGTCACTTTGTGCCAAGACTCTATGGGTTACCAAATATCCACAAATCTGGAGTTCCACTTCATCCGATTTTGTCAATGAGCGGTTCCCCAACTCACAAGACAGCAGCTTGGTTGACTAGAATTCTTAAGCCTGTGAAGGAATTTTACAATCGATACACCATTAAACTCATTTGAATCTGGGAGAAACGTGAGACAGCATGATTTGTCTAATTGAATATCTTTTGATGTACAGTCACTTTTCACTTCAGTGCCAGTGTCAGAGACGAAGGACATTATTATTTCTACGATGGCTGAGCAAGACTTTGACTTGTGTGGCATGAGTCTGGACACCTTACGAGAACTTCTTGAGCTCTGTACGAAAGATGTCCAGTTTCTTTTTGATGATAACTTTTTTCGACAAACAGATGGTGTGGGCATGGGCAGTTGTCTTGGCCCTCTCTACACAGAAATTTTTCTTGGATTTTTGGAATCCAAAGAGGTACCTCACATTGACAGGGTTTGTATTTATTTTGTGCGTTACGTTGATGATGTCTCCATTATATATATATATATATATATATATATATACGAAATGTGCGCTCCTGCCCCACCGAATTGTACTCTCCTGCCCCACTTGTACTCTCCTGCCCCACTTGTACTCTCCTGCCCCACGGACGAATATGAAATGTACGCCCCTGCCCCACAACTGTACGCTCCTGCCCCCATGTGCACTCCTGCCCCACTGACTCTCCTGCCCCACGTATGAGCTTTTGCGGAATATGATTGTGCATTGATATGTACTGTTGTGAAAGAAGTTCTATGGCTGTCAGCGCCTCCAAATGCCTGGTCCGACGATTGCTGTAGGCCCTGGTCCCTTCAATTTTCGTATTTAGAGTTAGCTTTTGCGGAATATGATCGTGCTGTGATATGTACTGAGATATATGACAGTCAGAGCACCTCCAAATGCATGGTCCGTCCATTGCTGTAGGCCCTCAATTTTCGTATTTAGAGTTAGCTTTTGCGGAATATGATTGTGCATTGATATGTACTGATGTGAAAGAAGTGCTATGGCTGTCAGAGAACCTCCAAATGCCTGGTCCGACGATCGATTGCTGTAGGCCCTCAATTTTCATATTTAGAGTTAGCTTTTGCGGAATATGATTGTGCTGTGATATGTACTGATATGAATGAAGATATATGACAGTCAGAGCACCTCCAAATGCCTGGTCCGACGATTGTTGTAGGCCCTGGTCCCTTCATGTACAAGTGGGGCAGGAGAGTACAATTCTCGGTGGGGCAGGAGAGCACATTTCGTATTCATATATATATGACCATGATTTCAATATTACTGATCTCGTTTCTTTATTCAATAACATGCATCCATCAATAGAGTTTACTATGGAGACTGAGTGTAATAACTCTGAATTTTCTTGATGTCTTGTGTTTTCGGCGCAGTCATGGATCGATTCGTACGTCGGTGTTTCGTAAAACCACGTGGAACGGTCTTTATACTAATTTTTAGCTCTGTTCCGCGCTCTTATAAAACCGGTCTTATTAAGAGTTTAACTACTCGAGCGCATCGTATTTGTTCAGAAGATAGTATAAGCAATGAGTTGTCAGTTTTGCTCAAAACATTGATGGAGAATGACTATCCTCCATTTTTTGTTGACAAATATATGTCATGTGAGTGTTGAACCTGTATGTTTTGGTACTGAGACGAAACTGATTTTTATTCGTGTTCCATTTATCAGCAATAAAGCGGCATCCTTTTTTAAACGTTCTGTTCGCCAGTGTTTTCGACTTTTTAACGCTGTCAAACCTGTGTTGACATTTCTTACTTTGAAAATCCTAGTGTCGTCGCCAAAAGACAAACTTACAGTGAAGGCCCAACACAACGTAATCTATCAATTTGAGTGTACTTGTGGTTACAGGTATGTGGGCCGAACTGAAAGGCGTCTTTGTGATCACATAAGTGAGCATGTACCAAAATGGATGTCAAATGAAGTGCGCTGCCCTCCGAGATCAACTCGAGTTGCAAATAGTGCGATCACACGACATCTTCAAGTTTGTGACTGTTCGAACAGTGATGCTTGTAATCGTTTCAAAGTTTTATTTACTTCTCAGTGGCGTCATACTTTACATATTCTAGAGTCCGTGTCTATCAAAAGATGTGCCCCTGATCTATGTGTTCGAAAGGACTTTGTGATTGATTTGGTTTTACCTTGGTGATGTCCATAGTGCTACGTCCATTGTTTCTCTTTGTTTGCTTTTGTGCCCGTCCTTACTTCACTTTTATCAATAATTTCTTATTTCTAGTTTTCCTTAACTTTATATATTGTATCATAACTTTTTCAATTCTACTTATTCATAATCATATCATTACTTAATTTGCATTTCTTGTATTTGATTTATTTCGTGTCGTCCGTCCTTGCTTAACTGGTATTATTTCTAATTTTTCTAACTCCTTTTCTTGATCTTGATTCGAAGTCATTGTTATGCCAGACATTTGCGTAGCTACAATATTAAGCTGACATTTTTCCATTATCTATTGTGCTGATGTTTGTAATTTCTACAGTGCCATTTCTATTGTCTTGTGTCATGTCATTGTCATCATCAATCTGATAAGTGTTCGTTATGTGATTCTGTGTGTGCAATTCAGTCCAGCATAGTGCCTGAGTGAGAGCTGGCCGAAGCATGTCGCGCGTCCAATATACATTTCAAAAAACAGCTGAATTTCTTTTCATCTATAATCGGCTGAATTCTGTGGCTTCTTTGGCTCTTTTGTGATTTTGATTTCTTTGGAAATGATCATTTACCCATTCCCCTCACTTGAGGTCAGAAGATTTCGAATCTCGGATCAGACGCGATGGCTTGTCTCGTCTGTGCACCTGTTCCTATTGACAACAAACAATAGCATTTCCTTCTAGTCCAACAGCCAGAACGAGTTTCTGCAGGGAACGAGGCCGAAAATGAGACTTTCACATAATGATGTACACCCTATGCCTACTACGAATCGGCACGTCTGCCGAGTTCTAGTGAGTTCCTCTTCTTGTCAGACAAGATCAAAGAAAAACACTTATAAATGATGCAGATTGCAGTTTTTGGCTAAAAGGAAATTTTGTATGTTTCTCTGATTAAACAAAAAGTATTAACCCCAGAGTCATAATTTTTGGCATGGAATGTCTTCAGGTCATTTCCTATGATGTGCATGTGCTATTATCATGCATCTAATCGGCAATGTATGTGAGAATGTGGTTGAATGTGGATAAAGTTGGTTGCTCAAAATGTTTGTGTTTGCCGACACTAAGATGCTCGCCAAATTTAGATGTGTTTAGCTTTATAGACAGCGGTGCATGAAGATGAAAGGAAATGACTTAGTTTAATTAGGCAAGATACAATGTTTCCTAAAAAACCAAGTGTCTCGGCTCACCAAGTAAATAAATTTAGCAATCGGTTAATTATAAGCTTGCGATTAAATTTGATGAGAATGTACAAAAGATGTAAGAATTTCTTGGGCTGTGCAACGATTTAAGAAATGGACTGTACACTGCTTGGCGATTGTCGCCAAGTGGAATTTGTATAATAAATTGAAGTTAACTATCAACAGGCTTACCGTGGGACGATATCTGTTCGCCCCATTTCCACAGGAATTTTCTAATTTTACGATTATTTCCCATGATAGTTCCCATAAGCCAAATATCTCTTTGATAAGCTTAGTCGACTGAAACCATTAGCAGCTAGGTTAGGAGACATTCTATACCACCGCTAGTCTACCGTGTAAATGCATGATACGCAGGCCTAAACCAAGTCTCAATATTTCCATGAAACTTACAACTTTTAAGTAGCATGAATGTTATTAGATAAATAGATGAAGAAGTTCTGCAAATCAAACTCTACAATCCATGACATCAGATTACTACTCGCATGGATGCCTATCTTTCTAAAGCGGAAATTACCCGAGTCATGTGTAATACCAGCATTAATCTACGGCGCCGAAACTTAGACAGTGACAAAGAAGACGGTCCAGAAGATCGGAGCTACACAAATGAAGATGGCGAGAAGGATTTTGAAGATAACATTCATAGACAGGAAGACGAACGAATGGGTGCGAAGGATGACAAAACCCAGAGACGCACTACAAATGGTGAAGGCAAGAAAGTGGCAGTGGGCAGGACACATTGCCCGAATGGAAGACAGTAGATGGACTCGAAGATTAACAACATGCAGACCATTAGAAGGAAAGCGAAGAGGATAAAGGCCGCCAAGAAAGTGGCATGAAGAAATTGTGCTGTTCCGCAACTCAATTAACTGGCCACAATTACCCGGAGACAGAAGGTAGTGGAAGTGTCATACTGAAGCCTTCGCCTTGCAGTGGGCAGATATAGGCTGGTGATGATGATGACTCGCATGGATGCAGTTAACTTGAATTTCGAATAACTTCCTTATTAGAAGTCATAATGTGACCTTTTACCCGTACCTGTTCTTAACTAGTTAGGCCTAAAATAGTTTACTTAGGTAGTTAAAGACACTATAGATGCATGAAGCCAGCCTAATATAAACAGAATAGGCCTACTACACGTTTGTCTTCCCATGAAATATTCCTACTAACCGATACATATGGATGCCTGCTTGTAGCAATTGTACGCTGTTAAATGGATCGTCAACGGCATATAGTCTATACAGGTGTATTTGTATTTGTGTAGCGTAATTCTAGTCTATAATCCAGCATATTGATCACCCGATACCGGTGATGGTCAATACAGTAGGTCTAAGTACATTGATCCGTGTTTGAAATTAGATTTCATGCATGTTGCATAGTATGTGATTGAATAATATACAAAAATTTCAACCAGGCATGTTTTCATTTCATCTTCCATGTACATCATATAACAAAGTCTGATTCCAAATCAAGATGAGAAATTTAATATCACTTAACAAACAGACATATAATTAATTATTATTTACAAGCGTTAAGCATTATCACATGTCATCATCATTATCATCATTCCTGCATAGCTATGAAATCGTGCAACAAATGTAAGAAAAAATGATAACCACTATTGGAGTTTCTTGCATTTTTATGGGAAGTCCTATAACTGAAATTGCTACTCCCATCCCATGGGATTTCCCATAGGAAATCCCGCTCTCACGCAAGCCTGGTTAACAGAGTTTTGTTTTTATTATTCGGATAATTTGATTGCCAGCACTAATATACAACATATCCTTGTAACCACATTGACTACAAAAAAGTGACTTGATTATGACAATACTTGATCATGACTTTTTAACCAAAATTCTTTTGAAGTGCTGTAAAAGAAAGGTAAGTCCAGTGAACTCAAATAATTGGTATGGCTATTGATTATGGAGGCTGCCTACATCACATCCTATAAATCCTTCGATAAATGATGTTCCATTATATTAGATTGAAATTATGCTCAACACTGAATGGCTCTATGGTATGCGATTGTCATAAAGGGTTTATGTTGATCGATTAGCTTAAAACAGTTGATTGATGTCATGATGACATGAAGACATGATGGTTTCGTTATAAATGTGCTGCACATTACAATTTCTGAGAAAATTGTCTAAGGTAACCAGTTGCCCCTTTTTCAAAAAATTACATTTAACATTCAAAATATGGATAAACGTGTTTTAATTTTCTAAAACTCTTTAGCCGCTTTCACTATGACTTTAGGTTGTTCTTAGTGAAACAGCATGTCATCACAACATTTCAAGCAAATTTTTTAAAGTGATCAATTGTCACGACACAAACACGACATGAGATTCTGCACGACACGAAAAACGATTGTGTTTGTCGAGAACACAGACCTGCAATGTCGATGCAATGGCGCCGTTAGAAACTTTAATTATCGGAGGTAGTTGAAACAACTCCATGTCACAGTGAATCAATACTGCAACTTTAGCAGACCTGGTAAATAGCCAATATTCATAACTGCATGCATACGTTGGTTGATTTGGAGCTTTCGTTAGAAATTGTTTCCACTATCATTATTAGCAAAATTACTCTCATTATAAAAGAGAAATACCCAAAGACATCTCCTGAGTGGATATACTCATTTCGTTTCAATTCTTCCATTTACTATTGTATTGACAATTGAATTTGAAATGTAAAGTAAAGGAAGTTTGTTCTTCCATTGCATAATTACCTGGAAACGTTAATCGTGGATGGCGACAAGGATATGCATTTGTCAAGGAATTTTTCTGATTGCAATGAGAGCGACGGTAGAAGACCTGAGTCATTGATTAAACGTAGGTACTGAAGTCAAATGAAATGAAACTTTGTAAGCTAACAAATTTGAAAAATTTGTTTGCTGAGTTGATGTAGTAGAATCTTTAGTAACCACTCATATTTCACCAAATCTCTCAATCTAACATGTTCACTAATCCCGATCCATCATTTGACATATTCATTATTTATACGATTAACTATACTAGTATTTTGAACAAGCATAACAGTCATCTGATGAACCATAGAGTATCTTCTTTTAGGTATGATGCAGGCTTATATCTTCCCCTTTAGCGCATGTTGAAGATTAAGTACATGTACGTTCATACAAACGGCTTCATAAAACTTCTTTTTTGGACTTTCATAAATGACAGTTTCACCATAAATGACAATGTTAAAGTTGCTGTATGACCGATAGATTACTTTACTTTATTTACGATAGTTTATGGGATAATACAGATACGATGACCCCTTAATCGGCGAAATATATACATCTACGTGTCATAATTTCGGTATGAAGCACGGGTTTGCATATTTTGAATTATGACTACATGCATTTAGGTCCTATTCAGAACAATGAATACATTTACTGAAATTCAGTAAAAGTCGCATTCAGCTGGTGATCTTGTATATGAGTCAAAGAATAGTCAAAAATGTTGAGTAGGGAAACATATTGAAATGTGATAATTAATCATTTTTGAAATGATGCATTTTGAGATAAATAATGCATATAATGCAAATAATGAAAATGTTGATTTCAAACAAAGCATTTTTCAAGAATGATTTTCAGCTGTATTCCGATAATTGCTAACTCAAAATGATATTCGCAGGTCAGTCCGGCCTTTGAATTGAAAATCACGGGTTGGGTGTCGGCCGAAAAAATGGGGCCCGGGTACCCCTCCGCTGTTAAATGTTGAATTGATTTTTAAACAATTTCATTTTACATTTTCGTGATCAAAATTCGAAAAATCATATTGGATATGTATCCGACATGACATAAAACATTAGTATAACAATGATACATCAGCTACTTCAGCGGATTGAAAGCGTTGATATGTTTCAATGCTCAAGTTGAAAAACTCACAGCATTTTGTATTGTTTTGAAACAAAAATTGTTATTTTCTTTTGCTTTGATTCATTAATTTTAACACTTCACATAGTGTTTCTTCAAATATTCACCCTTTAAAATGATTGGGCAACCTTAAAGGCAGTTTTGATGCATGAAATAGAGCACCTGTTACGTCGATAGCAATTTAGCTTTATGCCGTGTATTTTATGTTTTATGCTAATATTAGCCGGCAACAAGTCAATTTCTTCTTGATATTCTAAACCATTGCTTCTCGACCCTTTCTACATTTTCACGCATGGATTATTGGAATTTCTACTATTATAGGGATAAGGAATATCACATTTTAATGAAGGGAAATTCGAAATTCTATTGAACGTCATGACTCATGAGTCATTGATGAAAGAAGTCATGTGAGATTTATTTATTGATTCAATTTTATAAAGAAATATTACAAATGTCTCACCTCATTCGAAGTTTGTGTTCCGCAAGTCATTGCTCAATATATCATATTTCAAAATGTTCCGTTTGCAGGCCTACTGTGCAATGACGTTATTATCATTGATAGATTTAACTTAATTCTAGGTGGAATTCTTTCTGAAACCGGCTGTACTTAAACTTATACAGGGAAACGTTTGTGAAAAGGCTTCTTCAAAATTTAGGAAAAAGTGATTGGGTCCACAATGTGTTGTCCCCTTTCATGTCTACATTTTTCTATACTAGCTGTGCCTTTTATGTCCCCATTTTAGATTAACTATAAATGACAGAATATATTTGCTAATGTAAGGAATCGATCTCCACAAACTTGCTAGACTTGTGCCGTAATTTGTATTAGGTCACACATCAAAACAAACCTCAGGACCAACATGTTATTTAAGAACACAACTACAGTAGCTGACGGGTGTCAGTCTTATATTCAAATCTACCATTACTACTATTTCTTGAAGCAGGTCCAATTCTTCTACGAGATACAAATATGAATCATGATAAGCAAAGTGTGTTTAAGTGTTTTGCTTGCATGAACCAATTATATTGAATCCGACCGCGACATTTTTTACCGGGAAATTTGACCTCCAACCCAGTAATCCAGCCTCCTCGACCGTTTTACCGGCAATCTTGAGGCCAGGCCCGGTCTTTACCGACAATTTTGAAGCCCAGGCTCTGTCCTGGTCCGCTTGGCCCGTTTTGAATTCTGCTGCGATGTATCACATTAGAGATTTTCGGGTCGGTCTGGTCCGGTGGCCGGCTTCAGTCGCTATCAAGCTGACTTCCAGCTATGGACCATATGCACTGTAAATTCACACCTTATTTTCTAAATTGCCCTAACACATAATTGGTCAAATTTAAGAATTTAAGCTTGATTATAGCCATAAATTAAGAATACTTTTGGCTATCTATAGCCAATCGATAGGCATGGCAAACTCTGAAGTAAAGCCAATTTCAATTTGCAAAAGTAAATTTTTATGACATTTGAAACGCACCAGCTATCTGAAATTATATAATTTTTTGAATTCTGCGTTCTATTTTTGGAATACATGTATTCTAATAGGACAAAAATAGTGATATTCTAATATTCAGGCTATGTGTTAACGGTTTGATCATATTATCTCATATCACCATAGCGACTTCATTTCATTCGCGTGATGCATGCGGAGACCAACTGGGATGGGATGTGCGTATAATTTACTGCATTGTCTCACACACACACACATCGGAGTTATGTTCTTCTGAGTCTCCCAACGTCAAAACGCTTCTTGTATTCAAACCATGATTTATTAGCTCTAGCATTCTCCGGCCCAGCCGCGGCACGCTTATGTTCGAAAACTTACTTACCGCTGACAAGTCTGTTTGTATGCTCAACTCAACGCGCATGTAGGAAGTAATAAGCCGTTTGTATGCATCAGAATAAGACATAAACCTGATGTTATACCAATGCAAAGTTGAAAGAGGATATCTAATTCACAAAACTACTACCGTTTTCACTCGAGTAGAATCTACCCATGAATGGAACCTGGACACAAATTTTCTTATCACTTATGAGGTTCTGCGAGTTATATTGTAAAGTTGATGCCATTGGAGTGCTGTTTCATAAGTCTGACGCTTTTATGTTGTCTAGCAATTGTTGTCAATAATTCGTTTTGTGCAACGAAAGGCCAAGCTACAAGCCACAAGCTCCTTATTACTAGATTATCAGCATATCATGCATCATAATTATTTCATGGTCCTAGGTGACTTTTTCAGCAATCATAAAATATTGCTGATTGTTTAAACACATTTTCATTACTTTCTTAAGCATCGATTATAAATAATTCTCAAAAATCAAAGGAAATTATAAAGAAATTAAATGAAAGGAATCGACAATCGTTCAACTAATGCTCATGAAATTCAATATAAAATGATCAATAAAAACAAACTGATCAATACTAGATCGTCACACAACATGGGCTTCTGGTTATACTTCTTCCAAATCTTGCGTCTTGAGTTCGTTAAGGCTGTCGTAACAATCTTTCTCTTCGATTTCCACCCTATGGCATTCCAACTATTATATATTATTTATTATATTACTATTATTCCTATTATATATTCAGTGATTGAAGCTGAACGTCAGAAAGACAAAGTGGATGTCTGTGACGGGTATACAGGCGAACATCAGTGTGGGAGACGAGTTGGACAGTACAAGTATTTGGAATCTGTGAAATGCTCAAATAGCGACTGTAACAAGGATATCCGAGCGAGAGTTGCAATGGCTAAGAAACAGACAATTAAACTTGCAAATATCTGGAAAGACAGGGATAGAGAAAGTTACAAAGCTACGTGTGGCAGAAGCGCTGGTGCGGCCCCTGTTAAAGTTTGGATCTGAGTCGTGGACTTTGCAAGTGGCCGACGTCAGGGCCATTCGTGCAGCCGAAATGTGGGTCTATAGAAGAATGCTAAAGTTCAGTTGGCGGGACAGACGGAGCAACGTCAGTGTGTTGCAAGAAATGGGCATTCAACTTCAGTTTTCGAGATGATGAAAAGAAGAATTCTCTATTGAGTTGGGACATAATCAGGGACGAAATTGAACAAGATTTCCAGCTATATGACCGACTGTAGTTACTTACCTCTCATTCTAAGTTTGAAATTCGATTTTGCGAATTCATAGATATGTAAGTTATATTGTTTTCAGATGAAGAAAACAGAGAAGAAAGTTGGTATTCTTCGGACATGCATGCAGACGGAAAGAGCTGGTTAAATATGTGGTAGCAGGTATTCATCCGGGAAGACGAAGAAGAGGCAGGCCTCGCAGACAATATGAAGATGACATCAATGAATACGACATTGGGAATGGCGGTGAAGAAGACGGAGAATCGACATCAGTGGAGAACCATGGGTAGTGCTGTTACGAGGACGGCTAGCTTCGATCCGAAGATACTGAAATGGAATATTCCAACTCATCATCAATGTACATAATGGCTGCATCTCATCACTGAAATGACGTGACAGCAAAGCAATAACAACTCTCCCTCAAGCAGATCTCACCTTTGAATAGAAAACGCACTGGTATTTATACGAATTTGTTGTCGAAAGATGACGGATCGAAATATCATTTCAGTGATTTCAAAGCTAAAACTGTATTAATTACAGATAATTGCAAACATGGAGTCTCAGAAAATTTCACATTCTCAAAAACACATTAGCTCGTCCACAGTATTAGTGACTATACCAAGCTAAATACCAATGTTAAATTTCTCAGGCTGTCCAAAACTTCACATGAATTGTCCGCGGTTGAGATATCTCAAATGCATTTTTTCTGGATTTTTTCGCTTCAGTATACGAAGGTATTGCTGTTTACAGTTTCGTAGTAGATGCGCTTTAGCTTGACTGGGTAGATTTTTTTGATTAAATGGTAGAACAAGTGACACAGCGTTTCAGGTATACTTATCCAACAGAAATGAACAAATAAGGTCTCACTTTGAAGACAATACACATCTTTATTACCATAATCAACATTGCAATGTTTGCATTTGAGGATGAGATTATAATGTTCATGCAAAGCAGAAGAGCTCGAAAGTCAAGGAACTAGATGAAAAGAACAGCGACTGAATAGAAAAGCTAGGCTACTTCCAATTCTTCACTTAAACGACAATGATCATGGTGAAGTCTTTCTGTTGCAGATGATCACGCAACATCAATTGAGTGAAGACTGGATCAATCTTCAACAATCACGGCTGTAACCGGGCTCCAAAAACTTCGTGTTTTCCTGTTTTTTTCTTCCAAAGTCTGCACGTCCTAAACATGTTCATTTGCAGTTGATCAAAAATGTCATCACACTTACTTTTGACTATCAGACTACATTCAATGTGTTCATTATCGATCATTGAGCTCGCCATTACGGGATCTCTTTATCTCCTTAGCAATTTTATAAGGGGTCCAGTGCGGATGCAAGTGATGTAGGCACTCTATCTACGCATCGATTTATTAACTAATTTTCTCTCTATTGGGTTGTGACATAATCAGGGACGAAATTGAACAAGATTTCCAGCTATATGACCGACTGTAGTTACTTACCTCTCATTCTAAGTTTGAAATTCGATTTTGCGAATTCGTAGATATGTAAGTTATATTGTTTTCTGATGAAAGGCAGATGATGCTCTGGGATTGATTTTATATGAAAAATATCTTCTCTAAAGACATTTGATTCAACACATTGATCCCTTTATGCACCTACAAAAATTCAGTATTGCATTATTGAAATGAAATTTGTTTGGCTATTTGCAACAGTGGTAGAGGACTTCAACATGATGAAATGTTTGGGGTTTAACTTGAAAGAGATGTGCAGACTTTGGAAGAAAAAACAGGAAAACACGAAGTTTCTGGAGCCCGGTTACAGCCGTGATTGTTGAAGATTGATCCAGTCTTCACTCAATTGATGTTGCGTGATCATCTGCAACAGAAAGACTTCACCATGATCATTGTCGTTTAAGTGAATAATTGGAAGTAGCCTAGCTTTTCTATTCAGTCGTTTTTCTTTTCATCTAGTTCCTTGACTTTCGAGCTCTTCTGCTTTGCATGAACATTATGATCTCATCCTCAAATGCAAACATTGCAATGTTGATTATGGTAATAAAGATGTGTATTGTCTTCAAAGTGAGACCTTATTTGTTCATTTCTGTTGAATAATTAAAAATTAAGCTTTTTTTAAAATTTAGTCACGTTTCTTATGCTGCACCCTGTAGGCTTTTGTGATAACAGGCTTTTCAGTACTACTAAGCTTGCATGTAAGTCTACAATTGACATTTTATATAAGATCAACTGGATAATTTTTTGTCGTAAAAGAAGATTAATCTGAATTTCATAAGTCTAAAATTTGATACATTCTTCATCTGTCAAAATTTCTTGTTCATTATCTATATTTTTCGACTTAACTTTACTCAAATTATGTCAAGGAAATCTATCAAGCAAAATAAGCCTCTAAAATCATCTAATCTTACATCAAATCTTATGCCCACATGTTACCTATCATAACCTGTTTGAATTTTCTTCTGATGTCATGGCAATTTTATCGCAACGGGTGTTCTTGTCAGTTGAAAAGAAATGAAAGAGATTAAAATGAAGGCAATTATTTATTATCCTTATTTTCTGGCATCTCAAGCTACTACATTCCACCGAATAAGTCATGAAAATGCGGCGAGACAATTTTACGCCTTGCTCTTGAGGCAAAGAAGTCGTGAAAGGATTTGAAGTACAAATGACCTTCAATTTCGCATTCCTGACAAATACAGATCCCTATCTGATGATGAAGTGAATCTCGCTAAAGAGAAAATTGATCATCGAGCGACTCCATGACATGACAAGGTAGAAATCTTAATTATCCAATTTCGCTTTGTACTGATGAGAAAGATTATAATATCTCGAGGCAGAAATTGAAATATTTGAGGCGAATCATCCATCATTTGAAAACTTAACTTTGCCGAGTTCTACGGTGTAATATTGATGATTTCATGTATCAAAGGATTACTGTCGATGGGCCAAAATTACATACACGTACTTAGGCATCGATCAACATCAATGTTGCTAATGTTGCTAGATCTAAAGAAGAGTCAATGATAGCTGCCCATTCTTTATTAAACGTGTTGTGTACTAAATTGTTTTGTATTTATAGAGAAGTAATAATAATAACAATGAACCATGAATAATCATGCGGCTTTAGCGACCATTCTCTTCATGCTCACCATGACAAGCTCTTTTGTTTCATTCTTCACTTCCAACAATAAGAAAGTTACTTAGCGCAATGTATCAACTATATTTAAGTATTTTTCAAGCTTTCATTAGATTCTAATACTATTATTCTCTGATCATATTACTATGATATCATCATACTCAAAATAGGATTTATTAAGTAGCCACATGCAACATATTCTGAAAATACAATGAAGTGTGTCAATTCGAGCATGGCTCACTCGTCATTGGCCAATACGTCTCAAATTGATACAATAGCAAAACCCGTAAATGACGAATTCCATGCTCCATCTCATGCTATCTGGCACGCGGGAATGATCTTTCGGTAGCGGGGGTTGGCTAAAATTTTAGGTGTTGTAAAACGAATTTGTAGGCAGTCCGCGGAGGCATACTATTACTACTCACTGTGGCGGAAACTTCATTCGTCTTGGATGAAGCTCTAATATCTGTTTTACTACTTTTTTACATTCAATCTGAGTGTTGTTTTAATATTTGATTTCAGCTTTTTATCATCATGATCTCCCGTAGTCGTGAGTTTGCATAATCGTTGTCATATACTAACGGCCAGAAAAATAACAAAATGATTACCTCGAGCTGCAAGTGGGGAAAATTACCAGAAGCTCAAGGAAATGTTGCCGTCACCTAAGCATGCTGTAAAGATAACGTCATGGAAAAGCTATCACACAATTTGTCACACAACGCTTGCACGCTGTGCATACTATTCGATGAAACAAGAAGCAATGTACCGCTAGCCAATCAGGTTAGTTAACCACAACAACTGAGTCACAAATTGTTTATAATCCGTCACTTCTGCTGATGATCAAAAAAGTTCAAAGCGATGGAGCTCAATTTCCGCTTCATTTTCCGGTATTGAAGGAGGAATCGCATGGACTGTTCTTTCGCAAACTGAGAACGAAGATGTGCCACCAACTTATGGACCAATCACAAAATCTCCAGTGCAATCTAGAAAGAAGAAATCCAATTCAATAGTGGATTTACAGGCTCAACATCTGAATTTGACTGAAGAAAGAGAATTAATGGAACTGAAGAGCATTGTCTTACGAAAAGTTGACAGAATTCTGGATGATTACCAATCACCTCAACCAGAGCACGGCGAGCAGAATTATGGATTGGTAAGTTCTGCCTTGGCAACATTAACGGACGTATAATTACAAATAGTTATTCAAATATATACATACATTTCGGATTATGCGTGTATTTTTGCTTGAAAATGAACGACAACGTCGACAAGGGAGCATAGATGCACACATTCATCAAACATGCCATTTTTGTTTCAACAGTAGGTCTAATTGTCGCAGTATTATTAATTGGATTTGTATGGGTATAGTATTCATAACAACATATCTAACAATCTGTATCACACAACCATCCACGTTCCTTAATCATCTATTAAACATTGGTTATTAAACATCTCCAAAGTACAGCTCAACGACTGAATTTTTAGTTCACTGACTAAGTATAGTTTCTGCTGCATTGGGCTCATCCAAAGAAAGTGAAGGAACTTCTGTAATTTCCTCCAAATCAGTTAGTTTGAGATCACGGCAATGTTGTGCAGGATAAAGCAGCAAGCAATCACTTTGCATCATTTGGACGGTTTCAGTCGTATTTCACTATGAAGAATACTGAAGTGTCTCTTTAGAACACCGAATGACTGCTCCACCAGAATTCTTGTTTTCTTCAAGGCCTCATTATACTTGTTTTGTGTATCGGAAACTATATCAAGAAAAGGTGTTAAAAGCCAGTCTCGAAATGGGTATCCTGAATCACCCAATAGATGACAGTTTCTGACTTGATGAGATTCGAAGACTTCCCAGAGTTCACTTTGCTTCAAAATAAAACTATCATGATTGCTTCCCGGCCATTTGGCAACAACATTAATGAATTTCATCTGATGATCACACACCGCCTGAACATTAATGGAATGAAAGTTTTTTCGATTTATGTATGATTCACTGTCTTGTAGGGCCGGTGATGCAATTCTTATGTTAGTACCGTCAATACATCCGATCACTTTGGGAAATCTTGCTATTTTGTAGAAATTATTCATGCTTTCTCTTCGCTTGTCTTCACCAGGAAATACAATATATTCATCGACATGTTTTATCAAGCTGTCAACAAAGTTGGCTAATATTGTCGAAACACACATTTGAGATATGCTGAAATCATCGGCGACACCAATTTGAAAGTCATTCGATGCAAGACAGCGCAATGAAATCATCACCTGAGTATGTACAGAAATTGGCCGTCCATTGTTATGATGCTTTATCAAGTCAGGCCCGACGATCGAAGAGATGAGTTCAATTCCTGTTTTGTCAAACCTAAAACGCTTTTGAAGTTCGAAATCTGAAAGATAATGCATCTCGTTGACAATCTTGTAACACTTTGGTTTGCGATTCTGGGTTATCACCTGCAAGTAGGAAGCCATGTCGTTGAAATAACTGATTTACCCTGATGTAGCTGAAGGCAGCAATTTTCCTTCACATCTGATGGAAATTTCCTCGAGGTAATCTTATTTTTATATGTTACTCTCACCTAAGATATTTTGCCGTGAGCTGCTGGTAAATACCTTGAGGGAAAGTGTTATTTTTCTGGCTCTAAGTGGCAAATAGGGCACCTGACTCTCCAAAGTAAGACATGCGCTTCGCAACAGCATGCGTGTCAATCCAACTTATGTTATGCCATTGTAGATATAAATATACATCTATTTTGGTTTTATTGAAGATCTGATTATTTCAATGGTTAGGAAGCACGGATTTTTCCCCACAAATTCTCCTGTTTTGATAAATTTTTAAAACGCTTGTTTATTAATGTACAGGATTACTGCATTACAAGCACGCATGTAATGTGTTACTATGCTGGTGGATATGACACTCGAAGGTTGGAATAAGAAGACAACTCATTGTAGCTTCAATTTTTGTGGTGTAGTTTACTTCTACCTTGTAAAAATATATAGTTAAATATCACAATGTACTATTTAACGTGCCGGAAATTGAAGGTGTTTTACAATGAACTAGTGATGGTGTCATTCATTGTTTTTGCTGTTCTAGTATTTAGCATCTTTCACTAGCAGAAAATGCAGTAATGCCTAACACAGTTCGTTCAGGGAGGAGTGATATTAATTTAGGCCTAGCAAAAGTTGGAAAATCATTAACTCTCAAAAATTGCTATTTTTTTGAAAATTGTAACCATTAAAATTTACTTCATTACTGCAAATTTACATCATTGTCTCATGGAACCTATTTCGTTTCTGTAGCAACTAATAGTAATCTTATAGAGAGCTTGCTCCTTTACTGCAGGCGACTTTATACGCACTGAATCCTTATTTGCATTGTGCCGTTGAACAACAATTAATGCATCTCCAATCACTTATTGATATACAAGTTCATAGAATTAGCATCTCTGACTTCACAATTTAGTAAAAACCTGCTCTATGGCTAAGAAAGCAGCAAAGTCTAAAAACGAAAATGCTGGATAGTTGACTGGGTCACCGAATGGTGCCTTTGACCATTCGCAGTGTCAGTGGCACGAAGCGTTGGCATTTTATTGCTTATACTAATTTTAGCTTACCATCGGTCAATAAATATAAAGAAGAGACAGTGAATTTTTCACCATGACCATTAGTAACAGTCTCCTGTTCCTGACCATCAATTCATTTCTAAAGCTCTACGCTCTATCGAAATTCCTGCGATCCTGGAATCACCAGGAACAGTGAGATTGGATGGCAAACGGCTCGATTGGATCTCCCTGGTGGCAGTCGCGAAAGGTGTTCACTTGATGCGGGACTTTATATGCCGTGATTCTCTAGCCTCGAGCCATCTCTCAACAGCCAATACGAAGCCAGGCTCAGTAGCTAAACGGGCAGAGGATAAGTGGGTGCTAAATTTCCAGCAATTGATACCTGCGTACGATTTCTTGGGAGTGTCGATTGAAGCGCTCGGTGGATTTGGGCCAAGTGCTAGTCTGCATATGCGACAGATCGGTAGCAAATCTACTGATCCATTGGCGACTACATACTTGGCTTAGCGCCTCGCTTTGTCCTAGTAACTTTATTCTCCTATTTTATCTTTTTGCAACAGGCTCTTTGACCATTCTTTTGCTATAAAATAAAGATAGCAAGAAATCAAGAGTCATGTGACAGGAGAAATATGTACGTGGATGGTAATTAAAAGGAAATCATTCTGAAATGTTTGGGAAATATTTGTTTTGTATTGTTTGATATAGATGAATTAGATTATAGTCTGACTGGAGGTTTTGGAGCTGCTAAGAGTAGACCTACGTGTAATTTTTAAGGGGGCTCAGCCCTTCCTAGCCCCCCTGTTCCCGCGTGCCTGCATGCCATGGACGAAAAGAACAAGTTACACGCATCAGCTCCCTCTAAAGTTATTTTCAACGGACTAACGGTCGCTGATTGGATGGCAAGTTGTTATTGTCGGCGTAGTGAAATGTCTCGAGTCTAGTGTGTACAGTGTGCTACAAATGTTATGTATGAGATAGCAAATGTGAATGGGAAATGAGATTGAAATTTCTCTCGTCGAATCGGAGACAGTTCATTAAGTTCCATAATAATAATAATATGTTCTCATTGGCAATGTACGTATATATGTGCCTGGTTCAAAACCTTATATTGCTTTTTAACACTTGGAAACTCCGGTTGATACAAAAAAATAGATTGATATGAAGTAATAGAAAATGGAGATGCCACAGCGATGTAGGCTACATCAACAAGGTACCGGTACCTAACACTGAATCCTAACCCTCCGCAGCAATATAAACTAATGCAATTAAACTTGAGGAAGGCCTAAAACCGAGTGATGTGATCGACTTCTTATTTTTATCGCTGTAGCGAGGCCCTACAGTCACTACAGGAGGCATGTCACTAACAGATACTCTCAAAACTGAAATTGAAGACGATAATAAGAAGAATGGAGAACTTGTGATAAGATAAAGAAGAAGTGAAGAAGAACTATCAAAAGCATATGAAGAAATCGGAAGTTTAGAAAGACAACTAAAAGGAAAAAAAATCAAATTTGTCTCTGAATTTGCTGAATCAGACTATGAAGCACAATACTAAATAGATCGCACAGCAACGATCTCTACGATGGTAATAAAAATGGACGACATTTCTGAAAAGTGAAGTCAGCAACAGCGTCAACAAGAGCGGCTACAACGAGTGAATCATGACAGACTAAGACAAGAGCAATATCAGCAAAGCCGACAGCATCTCCAAAACAGACAACACAAAAATCCAGATGAATTTGTATATGCAGTGCAAATAGATGAAAAAGAAAGCACCACAATATTTGCGAACATTTTTGATAGAATTATTGATCACACTGACGTCAGTAGTTATAGGTATAAGATCCGGCGCATCGCTTCGCTCAGCACCGGATCCCACACCCAGGTAGATGCAAAAATGAAAAAATTAGGGTCCTCTTGAAATTTATAAAAAAATTGTCAAAATTAGGGGCCTCTTGAAATTTATAAAAAACAGCTAAAATAGGGTCCTTTTGAAATTTAACAAATCAAAATGTAAAATTAGGGTCCTCCTGAAATTTATAAAAAATTGTTAAAATTAGACCCCCTTGATAACTTATAAAAAGTTGTTAAAATCAGAATCCTACCTGAGGTAAACCTTGATCCAAATGCAAAAATAGGGACCTCCTGAAATTTAGCAAATCAAAAATGCAAAATTGGGGCCTTCTGAAATTTAGCAAAAACAAAATGAATATGAACAAAAATATTCATTTAAAAATGGAAGATGAAAAAACAAAAGAACCATCAGCCCCTTTATATCCTTCATTATCATATGAAATGGATATAGCAAAACATAAAGATACAGTCAGGTACATGAAAGATAAGGAAGCGCAACTATTGTTAAGATTAGAACATTATGATAAATTAAGAAAGAGATGGACGATAGTTAAGAATGTGACACAAGGCGTTGGAGCATTTTAAACAATTTCTTTAGGCGCTCTCACTATTGTCATTTCATCTGGTGTTCTTACAATTCCTGTTGTTGCTACAGCTTTATGATACAATAAGCTCACTTGATGCGGGACTTTATATGCCGTGATTCTCTAGCCTCGAACCATCTCTCAACAGCCAATACGAAGCCAGGCTCAGTAGCTAAACAGGCAGAGGATAAGTAGGTGCTAAATTTCCAGCAATTGATACCTGCGTACGATTTCTTGGGAGTGTCGATTGAAGCGCTCGGTGGATTTGGGCCAAGTGCTAGTCTGCATATGCGACAGATCGGTAGCAAATCTACTGATCCATTGGCGACTACATACTTGGCTTAGCGCCTCGCTTTGTCCTAGTAACTTTATTCTCCTATTTTATCTTTCTGCAACAGGCTCTTTGACCATTCTTTTGCTATAAAATAAAGATAGCAAGAAATCAAGAGTCATGTGACAGGAGAAATATGCACGTGGATGGTAATTAAAAAGAAGTCATTCTGAAATTTTTAGGAAATATTTGTTTTGTATTGTTTGATATAGATGAATTAGATTATAGTCTGACTGGAGGTTTTGGAGCTACTACGAGTAGACCTACGTGTAATTTTTAAGGGGGCTCAGCCCTTCCTCAGCCCTAAAATTAGGGTCCTCCTGAAATTTATAAAAAATTGTTAAAATTAGACCCCCTTGATAACTTATAAAAAATTGTTAAAATCAGAATCCTACCTGAGGTAAACCTTGATCCAAATGCAAAAATAGGGGCCTCCTGAAATTTAGCAAATCAAAAATGCAAAATAGGGGCATTCTAAAATTTGGCAAAAACAAAATGAATATGAACAAAAATATTCATTTAAAAATGGAAGATGAAAAAACAAAAGAACCATCAGCCCCTTTATATCCTTCATTATCATATGAAATGGATATAGCAAAACATAAAGATAGAGTCAGGTACATGAAAGATAAGGAAGCGCAACTATTGTTAAGATTAGAACATTATGATAAATTAAGAAAGAGATGGGCGATAGTTAAGAATGTGACACAAGGCGTTGGAGCATTTTAAACAATTTCTTTAGGCGCTCTCACTATTGTCATTTCATCTGGTGTTCTTACAATTCCTGTTGTTGCTACAGCTTTATGATACAATTAGATTTTAGTTGTACGTTAGGCAAGTTGTTTTAATTCTTACCAGCGCGTCAGCACAACTGCATGACGTCAAAGCATCTGCCAGCTGTATTGTTTCATTTCTCTCTCTTCTGTCGTTGTATCGTGTGCGCCGCTGTGTTCAGTCATGACACAAGAAGTTATCGAAGAGCAGTCAAACATTATTGCTGTGTTTCCGGAGTTATTTGCAGAAATTTCAAAACGATATATTTCCAATGACAAGAATATAACACTTTTATCATTCAACAAATGGGTAAATTTCCTATTATTTTTAACCCTGCATTTTTTGATAAGGAAAGAAAACGGAGAAGAAAGACAAAACGCTTACTCGTGAAAGAAACGAAAGAAAGGGAAAGGGGCGAAAAGATTGACAACCTTCATCATCAATTAGCGACGTGTTTATCCACCCGACATGAATTTGTGGATTCCTTAAAAGACTCATTGTTAGAAGATTGTCTTCGGAAATATGAAAGCTTTTGTTATCAATCATTTTCATTATGTTGTTATATGACGTCATTTTTCTCTCATCCAATGAAACCTCGTCCACGCGTGGACATATGGTTCATGCAATTTGTAATATTATAGTTAGTAGACGATTGTTGTAAAGAAGTTAGATAGTAGTAGCTGATTTTATTTTATTTTATTTTACTGTAGAACGAAAATTCGTAATACAAATATTCGTGCAATATTTGTAGACTTGTGCAGATGCATTTTGTAAATATACATATACCCAAATTGAAATATCCATGTGTTGTTTTTAATTTCACATTTACGGGAATATAATAGAAACAATTTATTTTATGAAAAATGACAAGTCTGACTGAGTTCTTAAAAATATATGGCAAACAAACCACGACAAATTTCGACCTAAAGAAAATCGCTAATCGATTAGGAATAAAGAATTTTCATGTCCTAATGAGAGACGAATTACAATTGATTAAAAATAAGCCAACTGTAAGTTTTGTAACAAATCTTCACACGTCAGAACAAAAAGGAGTACATTGGTCAGCGGGACATAGAAATAAAAATGGAGATAATTACTATTTCGACTCTTATGGATTGCCTCCAACAAATGAAGTCAAAGAATTACTTGGAAATGGAATTTATAATACATTTCAAATTCAAAAACCAGGAACAACTTACTGTTGTCAATTATGTTTATATGTTTCGTATAAATTACAAAAAGGAGTACCATTTCTTGATAATATGTTAGAATTGAATAAGGGAGTTGAATAAGGGAATTTAATTCCCGAAAAAACGTTAGTTCCAATTACTGTAATTAAAGTTCAAACGAAGCTAGCTAGAGCGCCACCTAAAGGTTAAAGCTGGGCTATTTGTAATTCGTTTTCATAAAATCTCCCTCTGAATTCCGCATTATCTAAATCTTTAATTTCATAAGTAATCGGATAAGTTTGGTTTATTTTACAAACTTCAAATGTCTCCTTAGTCCAATAGCCAACAAAACCTTTTTCAAATTTACTCTGATACTTAAATATTCTAACTCTATCTCCAATCTTAAATTTCGGCTTACGTTTCTGTAAATTCGGATTACTCTCATTCGAATAATTATTTTCGAATATTTTCTTTCGTATCAAATCAGGATCGCCAGAAGCATTCTTTGGAGTTTCTTCAATACCTGAATGAACTTTATTATTGTACTGATCTACAATTCCTCGTAATATCTTCAACCATTTCTGATTACCTTGCTCAGTGAATTTCTTGAATAATTTATTTTTTAATGATCTATTAAATCGCTCTATTACTGCAGCCTTTCCAGCATTTTCAGTTGAATAAACGGTTTCAAATAGTGGCTTTACATTTCTGTTATAAAACTCAGACCCTTTATCAACGAATAGCTTCTTTGGTGTTCTATTACTTTCTTTAAAGATTTCTTCAAACGCATATTTAACTGACAGACCACTTTTGTTTTTTAAAGGCTTTACCCAAGCGTATCGTGTATATAAATCCATAACGGTCAATACGTACTTAAACCCTCTTTCATTAGGCATATTAATTAGATCTGCACTCCAAATATCATCTCTATTAAATACTTTTACCTTCAATAGATATTTCGGCTTTCTGTATTCCTTGTGAATTTAAGACGCGTAGGTTTCATCTAACCCCTGACCAAAAAGCATTTTTGCTTGTAAAGCTTTCTTAACAAGCATTCTTTCAATTCTTTCTCTAAAGGAAGGATTCTGAATACTATCTAATTCTTCAATCATTATCTTATCTGCTTCATGTCGAGAACTTAGTTCATGATTTCGATAAGCTAGATCGTGTCTATAAGCTGCGGCATCTACTCTATTTACTGGTTCTTCACCTGGTTTTGGATTATTATTCTCATCTAGTCTTAAATCTAATCTTGTGCCGGGGCCAGTAAAATTATGATTTGGAATATGTTTTTCACCTTTATACTTTGCCCAAATAAAACCAGGAAAGTTTTCTAATGCTTTTTGTATGTCACCTCCATTATAGCAGCGGTTCTGGTTTAGGCTAGAATTTAATAAATCTAAATTAGAAAATTTAAGTTTATCCAAAGACATTTTTTATAATATAAAAAAGTGTTAAACATAAATTTTTTACTTAAAGACAAAAATGGAGATGCAAATATGTTCCAAATGTGGTGAAGAAAAATAATTGAATCAATTCTATTTTGATATTACTAAAATTAGATTTCGTTCTGATTGTAAATCATGTGTTTGTCTTTCCAAGAAGAGTTATAATCAACGACCTGAAGTAAAAGAACGACATAGAATAGCTGAAGAAGAACGAAGAGAAAGAGAAGATGTTAAGACTTACACTAAGTCATATAATGAAAATTATAAACAATGAAAAAATCAGTTTAGACGAGATAGAAGAAAAATGGATGAGAATTTCAGAATACAAGAAAATGTTCGTAGAAGAGTTAGTAGAGCATTTAATACCCAAAAAATTATAAAAGATGAAACAACTTTACATTTATTAGGATGTCAATTTGATTTTCTTATTGAATGGCTTAAGTTTACCAAACCATGTTTTATTCCTAATGCATACATAGGAGAACTTCAAATAGATCACTTTCTTCCCATAGATATGTTTGATCTTAGAATTGAAAAAGAAAAGTTAAAAGTATGTAATTGGAGTAATTTAAGATATTTAACAGCCGAAGCAAACTCAAGAAAACGTGCTTAACTTCCAACTCCAATCGAGAAATTTAAAATGCTTGTATTAAAGGCATACTTCTTGACACTTCACTAGCAGTATATTTTTGTTCTACAACTCTTACACAAAACTATCCGTGTAAGAATTTTTGATAGAATGATTTTATCGCAAATGTTTCAACGCATTAAATCTTATCGCACCATACTAGGATTTAGATATATGCCAGATCCATCTTTTGTTTCTTTTATTTCAATTAAATCATCAATATTATGTAGTACATTTTTAAGAACTCGATTCCCTTCATCAACTAAATTTCATTTACTAATGAAATTATCTAATATTCCTTCACCCCTAGCCGCTTTCTCTAACTCCCTATTATGACGTTTTTGTTCTTCTAATGCTGCCTTCTCTGATTTATTTTTATTTACTGCCTGGACAATACCAGCTGTCCCACCTGCAACACTTCCTGCTGCTGCTATACCTCCTATTATTAGTGGAATTAATGGGAGAATTCCACCATTCTTTTCTTCTTGTAATTTAATATTCTCTATCATTGGTTTACTTATGTAATACTTCTTTTTGTCAATCGTAATAGTTTTAGGGGTATTTTTGTCAATGATGTTACGTAGTTTTAATTCAACCGTTTTATTATTCACTTGCGCCATTTTTTAATAAAAAATTTATAGTCTTGGGCTTTAGCCGATCATTTTTGTTCAGAAGCTTTAGCCTATCCTAGCCATCTTTCCATTAAGAATTTCAATAGAATATTCGGCGTCTTCTAGCAATAAACCACAAGCCATCAATGAGGTTGTGGAATTTGTCTTTCCAATATTAATTGTCACATCACAACCATTCTTAATAATATCTTCCGATTGTGCACTTAAATCAAAGCATAAAACAGGATATAAATTCTTCCAATCTACAGGAGTTAATTGTGCTTCTACTCCAAATTCTCGACACAAATTTCTATAAGCATCATATCCTTCCATAAACTGATTATTGGTGTTATGAAATATCAATGGATCAATAGGATAACGTGTTTGATTTAATGAAATTTGTAAACTTGGAATTGAATTAATATGGAGAAGACTATTGTTCTTATCAAAACTAGGTGTTTCATTCTTTTGAAGAGTGAGTAAAAAATATCTTGGAGTATTTGATGTCCTTGTGAAATGCCAGTTAAATCTTTGTTCAGAAAACGTGACAGAACTCGCAGTACGCTTCATAAAACTTACTGGAATTGGTTTGTTCGTATTTAATCTTTTCGTAATAGTTGTTTCAACCTCTAAACTAGGAGTAATATGTTTTACCCACCATTCAAGTCTATCAATTTTTAGGTATGCTTTCTTCCCAGCCTTTCCATAAAATATTGCTTCATTATTTGAAGTACGATGAACTATGAGTTTGAATTTCAATTGACATGATATTTTAGTGTAATCCAAATAACCGAATAACGGAGATAATGACCAATCAACAGTTTGTTTACTTTTATTATTAAAATTACGTCTTTTCTGATATGAGCTATTTTGTGTACTGTTTAACTGTTTCACTATGTTTTCTACATCTTTCCCAATTCCTGCTGCATCTGTTCCAGTTTGAGTTAAATCATCTTTAAGTATGCCGGTATGGTTATCAGGAAACCAACCTTCGATTTCATGCATTTTAGTATTTTCACCTATTGTAACAAATCGAAGCATTGAATCAATAATACCAGGTGAATCACTTATTGTTTCTATATTTTGTGTTGCAACATCTAAACGCATTTGTGTGAATAATCTTGGGAAGAAATTGTTTTCTAATGTAATATTATCCGTAGCAGGTAATGGTTTTGTAAAATCAGCATCAGAATAGAGAGAATATTCACAGTGTAAAAATGAATCGGGTAAATATAAATAACTTTGTTGATTGTCAACTTCAAAAATTAAATCACCTCCAGTATTCACTCTACCTGACGATCCGGGGTTCATAGCAACTCTTATATAGTCATTCTTTCTTTGATTGTAACTAACGAACGGGGGATCGTCTGATCTAAATTTGCTTTCAATCTGAGTTGCCATTATATTTTTTATTATAAAAAATCAGTTTGGTACTAGAATTTTGCTACTAGAATTTTGCTAATCCATTTCCTCTCATTTCTTCAATTGTTTTTTCATCATGTTTACTTTCCATCTTCGCTAATTTAGCAATTTTGTTTTCGTTTCCTCTGAGAGCTTTTTGTCCTTTTGCATTTCTTTAGCATCATTCCTAAGTTTACGAATAGCTTCTAGTTGCTTTAATTCGTTTTGTAACAGCATTTGATATTGCACTAGCTGTACTACCTATAGGTGCTGCTCCTTTAGCAGCAGATGAAATCAAATTTTTATTATTAATCAAGTTAACGATACTGCCGATACCAGAGAAGATGCCAGCTCCTTCTGTTTGAACAGTTTCTACACTGTCACAATGGTACACAGGTTTCATAGATGGTTCATGAGCAATTTTATTATTTGAAGCAAAATGTTTCAGATTGTGTTTGCAAATTATAGGCATTTTTTAAGCTTAAATTTGATTTTTGGGAAAAATATTTACGTTTGTGGTCGGCTAAAGCCTCTGAACAATGTCTGATTAAGATTTACGTGTGTGAATGGACAACAACTTCGTGATAACTTTATTAATTTTCCGTTGCACTTTATCTATTGCGTCAAGCAGCGTGTGATGTACTTTAATTTCTTTTTCATTTACTTCTAATTTTTTCTCGCTTTTCTTTACTTCTGTTTTAAGAGCAGTCAATTGAACTTTAATAGCATTCAACTGTTCCTTATTTCCTTTAGAATTTTTCTTTACTTCATGTTCTAAATTCGTTTCAAGGGTCTTCAATTCTCTAACCTTTTGTTTAAGTGCTTTAACTTCATCTATCATTCTGTTCATGTGCTTTGCTTGTTGTGTGGTTCGGCTACTTAATTCATCAACACTTTTTAGGAGTGTGGATTGCAGCTGTTGTAAGTGTTGTAATAATTTTCGATTCTTTTCACTTGCTTTTTCTAACTCCTCTTTCAGTTGTTTATTTTGATTTGTATTCTTTGCAATGGCCGACTTTAAATTTAGTGATAACAGGATTACAAGTTTTGAATGTTCTGTTATTTTTTTATGATGTTTTGATATATCTGCTTCTACATTGTATATTTCCATGTTTGCTACTTAGGTCTGTTAGCTTTTCTCGCAGTCTTTCATCATTCTGCTTTAGAAGCTTGGTTTCTTTCATTAGTGGAGACAGCAGTGCCACAATTCTATCGAACTGTTTATCAACATATTCTTTATTTGCTAACTCAGTATTTTGTTGTGGAAGAATAGAAAGATGTAACGGTCCTGTTAAAACGTCTCCAGTTTTCATGATATAGTTGTCTAGTTCTATTTCTGATTCTTGATTATTCGGAATGTAAGCACACCCGCCAACATTTGTTAACATCATTTTTTCTAGATTATTTTTTTCTGCTAAAAATATGTTATCCAACAAAGACAACGGAACCAAGCTTCTATGCGAAATCTGTAATTTATCTTTTCATAATAAAGCATTATTAAATAAACATATGAAAGGAGTTCATGCGACAGTACACCCAGTACATGAACAGCTGGTACATGAACAGCCGGTACATGAACAGGCAGTACAAGTACACCCAGTACACCCCCTACATGAACAGGCAGTACAAGTACAGGTAGCCCAACAGCTACAGCCAGTACAGGCAGTACAGCAAGCCCAACAGATCCAGCCAGTACAGGCAGTACAGCAAGCCCAACCGATACAGCCAGTACAACAAGCCCAACAGATACAGCCAGTACAGGCAGTACAACAAGCCCAACAGATACAACCAGTACAACAAAAAGTAACACAAACAAAAAAGAAAAAGACATGTAATGACTGTGGGAAAAGTATAACGTCGAAGAATTTTGCCCGTCACCTAAGGACATGTCAATTACCGCCACTCCCTAAAATAAAAGATAGGCAATGTACGTGTTGTAACAAATTTTTCACTAGTCAGGGGTTTAAAAATCATTATAATGCATGTTCTGTTAACACACGAAAGTGCACTAATTGTGAACAAATCAAACTGAAATCAGAATTTTATGAAAGTAAGTATCAATGTAAAGATTGTTTTAAGATACAAGTAAGATGTACCAACTGTAACACAGTTTTATTGAAGAAAAGCTACCAACGACATTCAGCCACTTGTGTGGGAAAGTAACTTTGGGCCTGTAGTAGTTTACAGCCCTCCATACGCCCGGGTGAGTGGGTACGGCTTCGTTTTGGGCCCCCGACCCCAGCGTCCGTACGGGTCTAGAGCTCCAAGAGAGGCATTAATCACTCAAAGGAGTGGAGGGGTGCACGGTGTCTGAAGTAATTTTCTCACTTTAAAAAATGGAAAATCCACCGGTAAATGCGTACACTGTTATACCTAATCCACGACCTGTAACCAATCAGTACCATCCATCTGAAGAAAGATCTTTATTTTCAGAAGAATCAGATCTTGGAAGATTCTTTGGGTTTCTAAAATTTCATTGTGTTAAAATTATTATCATATGTGTTCTTATTTATCTTACTTATAGATTTGTAAATTGGTTAGGTCTCTTACAAACTCCAGAACAAATGAAGGTTGCGTTCTATAAAGATCAAACTAAAACTTTTGAAGGTTGGAAATCACCTGGACGACAAATGAATAAACAGAAAGGACGTACTATGCAAGAAAACTTACATTTTATAGTTTATGGAAAGACTGCAAGTGGAAAGACGACATTTCTTAGAAAGTATATCAATGAACATTATCCTGATGAAACAAACGTACATGTGTTTCGCCTACAGGAAGATGAATGGACAGATTTTTCAAACGTATATCAGCCAGATGATTTATGTATGTTAGAAGATATGGAAACTTTTGCTGGAACATATCCAGAAAAATCTTTACTAGTATTAGATGATGTGGCTAGTTTAGTGAAACAAAAAGACATATCAGAAATATTTACAAAAGGACGTCACCATCATATGCAAATAATAGTATTAGCTCATAAAGCTTGTGACGTAGATAATAAGATTAGAGAAAATGTAGAAAGCTTTTATGCAACTACACAAAATAATACTGCATTCTTTGAGGACATCAAGAAAAATTATAAACTCACGTTACCTTTAGCAAAATATGCACATGTTAAGTGCGGTATAATACGTGTTGATACCATTCCAAATCAAATACAAGTGTATGATAAAGATCTAAATGTACTATTGGATACTGAGCATGACTTATATAACAATGCGTCAGATTTTAACATTAGTCTTTATGCAGGTGCAAAGAATTTATCCCCTCATAATATAGAAGAAATAACTATCTTTCTAGAAAACGAATCACTTGAGCCCCTAACGATCATACCTGAAACATTTTATTTTTATTTCGATCATTATCTTAATAATGTATTAAAGATAGCAACTTCGAAATGATTAGAGAATAGAGATACTCTAGATGTTATCAGAACAGGTATTAATGATTTCCGTGATGTACTAAAAAATGTGCAACCTCTAGTCTCTGATGCCAAAAATACATTAAGTGCTATGCGTCCAATAATAGATGAAGTGAATAAAATGTGATTTTTTGTTTTTGAAAAATGATTAATGAGGTGAGTGAAACTCTGAAGACAAAGGCCTATAAAATAGAACACGTGCCAGTTTTAAAAAATTATCGTCATCCTACAAATCCTCTCACCCCGAAACATGAAGTTAAATTTTATTACCATCGTCAATATATGCAATATGTGAAAGACTATAAAATAAAACACGGTATAAGAAGTTACGCGAAAACAAAAGACTTCCTCCTTTGTCTACGAAGTTTCAGAGTATTTTTAGCGTATAATAATTTATGGTGGTTGGTTAATAAAGAACATTTAACTGTTTATGATTTAGAAACATTAGCACAACTAAATATTCCTGTATACGTGAAAAACATAAATTTTTTATTAAAAAAAGTAAATAATGGAAGATGTTAAAGGACCAGAACATGCGATTGATGAATTCATCAAGAAACAAATTGATGAATTTGATGCACAAATTAAACGTAGTAAACGTATTAAAAAACAGAAACGTACTAGGCGTAGTATTAGACGTAATATTAAAAAACAGAACCGTAGAACAAAGGAAACATCAGCCACACCAATTACTGACATATTCTCTGATGATAGACTTGGTGATGATCTATTGAATCTGTTTAATCCGAACGAAAACACGTATGAAAATGAACTTTTTACTAATGTAGTAAATGATATACGTGAGCTGTTACGAAATGGGAAAGTTTTAAATTTATTTGGTGTAATAAACAAAGAAGATGGAACCACAATACCAAACTTTTACGCTACATTTTATAATAAAAATTCATTTGAAACATGGCTTCGTAATCTAGATCACAAATCAGATACTAATGAATGGGTTTTTACAGGTAGTATCAAATACGAAGATTTTGGAATGAAGCTAGTACAAAGATCACATAGAGGTGCTGGTATTAACATGAAATATAGAATCAAAGAATACATCGGTCAATATTGCTACATTCCTTCTGAAGATTTCTGCTTTGTAAAATGTTACAACACCTTACGTGGGTTCAATCAAGAACAAGCTGAAAATATGTTCGTGATGTTTAATGACATTTATATAAAGAGAAAGCTACATCTAGAACAGGAGTAATGTCAAACTGCAAGTTTTGTCAATTCAATAAATACTTTGGAGAATGTGTTCAGTATTTCAGCCCTACTAATCGTCATTTAAATCCTAGAGGTATTACAACGTCGCATAATTACGTTTATTACAATTATTCTCACGAAGGTTCATCAATAGGACACTACTGTTTAATAAATAAGTTCTACAAAGCAGAAGCTATTAGAGAAATTGAAAATAATTTCAAACCAATATATAAAACTGTTACTGATGAAAATCTAACAACACTTCCGTATAAAACCATAACAAAGAAACCAATTGACTATGGTTCAACATATATATGGGATCTCGAAACTTATCCAGATCCTCGTTGTGCAACAGCCCATCCTTATTCCTTATGCTCTAGGTGCTATCAATTTCAATAAATTCATGTGTTGCTTACCGAAGCGGAGATTGTCAGAAGTGCACAAACGTTTATTATGTGACATGATGAAACTAAAAAAGAGTCAAGATCCAGCGGAAATTAAAGAACTTAAGAAACAGATAAGTGAATACAATAACTTAACTGAACCAGAACTTAACAAACTTCAACTTTGTGTGAAAATCTTTATTAGGAAACAAGATGAATGTCCGTTCGGGGGAAACCCAGAGGACGTATGTCCGATACATCAATTTTTCAAAAACCTTGGATCTTTTATTCATTCGAAAGTAACTTTAATAGCACATAATTCATCAGGATTCGATGCATATTTTCCACTCAAATCTAATTTTAAATTAACTAAACCACCGCTTAAAACATCAAGAGGAATACTCACTGCTTCTTTACAAAATCCTTATACAACTGAAAGTGTTAGTAAGTACATTCAACGTTCCTCTAGATCTAAGAAACTAGGTGACTCTACAAAACGTAACATAAAACCAAGCAAACCTTTACAAACTATTGTAATGAAATGTAGCTATCAACACGTGAAAACGAGTCTTTCCTAATGGTGCGAGAATTAAATTAATTACTAAACCCCTACCAATATGTGTAAATTAAATTATGAAATTGGCGAAATTACACATGACAATTATCAAGAAAAAGAACATGAGTGGAAACCGTATTTAATTAACGATGTTCTTTCATTAGCATTTTGTATCTACAAGTATAATCAAGTAATGCAAGAATTAATTGGTGAAGATATAACTACTAATTTAACATCCTCCGCTTTAACATTTAACGGTTGGATGAAGAACGTACAAGATGGCAATACACTTATACACTCACATACTGATTTATGGACTAGAAACTATGTTAGAAAATCTGTTAAAGGTGGAAGAGTGTCGGCAAATATAAGACATTACGAATCTCCATTTTGTAACATCTTGATACCAATATTACAACGATATTTTCCTGGTCATAATAATTTAATAGAGTTAATGAAGCAGTATAATCAGTTGCAAGACAAGAATGTTCTTTGTAAAGAAATTGAACATAAACTACTCGAACAACGAAATGAATTCTTAATGGCTTTTGATGCAACATCTTTATATCCATCAGCTATGTATGACGAACATTCAGAATACCCTAAAGCTGGATCGGCTAGAAAATTTAGACAAGAAGAAGAACAAGCAGTATTATATCAATTCAACACTCAATCATTTCGTCCTAAAACTGGAATATTCACAGTTGTGTTTCATTATCCTGATGATATGTTTTTCCAAACAGTTCCTGCGAAAGATAAGGTAAAGAATGAAAACAATTGCAATCAAGAAATAATAAGGTTTAGGAATGGAATGTGTTATGATGTGTTAACTTCTGTAGACATACAGGAAATTGTTAGATGTGGTGGAAAAATATTATCTATCACAGATGGTATAATCTATGAAGAAAATTATCACGTTTCACCATTTCGCAAATACATTGAAAAGCTCTTCAATTTAAGAAAAAAATATAAAATAGAAGGAAACACTGTAGGTGATGAGTTAATTAAATTATTAATGAATTCACTATATGGAAAAACCGTACAAAAAGACATAACAACTAAATATCATTTATGGAATGAGAATACATTGAGAAAAAATTTCACTCAAGAAGTAAAAGATTTTGAAAAAGTAAATGATGAACAATTCTTAGTGAAAGTAGAAATGGAAGATGATGAATTTCTTAAAGCTAATATTACAGACACTGAAAAGACATCATTCATGCCATCACATTTAGGTTCTTTTATTCTTGCTCACTCTAGACGAATCATGAACAACTTTATTTTAGAAATTAATGGTTTTAAAGAAAAACACATACATTACACAGATACTGATTCCATATACATTTCCAATGAACTCTTCAATAAATTAGATGCTGCTGGATATGTTGGTGGGGAATTATGTCAAGGGAAAATGATTATGGTAATGGCGGAATTATATATGGATTGTTTATTGCTCCCAAAATAAAATACTGCATCACTGTTGATGAACAAGGGAGACTTAGTGAAAAGAAAACATTTAAGGGTTATACAAAAACTAAAGTAAAAGTAGAAGATTTCATGCAATTATACCATGGCGAAACATTGACAACAATTGTTAATAAACCATGGAAAAGATCTTTAGAAACTAGTATTAGTATTCCTGATAAAAATAATAACACTGAAGAAAAAAGATTCACTGGTAAAATAAATATTCTTAAACGTCAAGCACCTGATGCAAATGGTATTATGCTACCTTATAACGGAGAAGATGTTCAAGACGAAATATTTCAACGAATAAAAAAAGAATGTAATATAATTGAATACACTGATAGTGAAGACTGGGAAGAGGAATTATAATACACTAGATGTTCGTTTCAGAGTTTCAGTCGGGGGCAAAGCCAAGAAATCCCCCCTTCCGATAGAGGGTCCCTCGAGCCGAAGGCTAGTCAGTGAACAAAGTTTCTATAACTCTATCATGTACTTTTTTATCAATATTGATTGTGATAAAACCATAGTCGTTTGCCCAAGCATTACGGCAAGATTGTTTAAACTCCTGTTTATCGCTTATACATAAGTCTCTTAACAAATCACTTAGGTTTCTTGGATTGATTTCGAAAAGCATAAAAATATTAGCATTCTTTCTAATAACGCTGCCATCTAGTGAATACATACTTTGTGTCAAATAAAAGACACGACAGTTACTGTGTCGTCCTCTTGTAAAATAATTTCTCTGAACTGCCTGATCTCTGTTATTAACACAATCATCAAACACAACACAATGTTTTTTCGTTTTATTTAGTTTACTAGGATCTTGCATATTGCCACTATCATCTATTAATTGTATCGATATGTGTTTATTTTTATTGGGTTCTACTAGTTGTTTATTTTTCGCTGCTTCTTCACACCACGAACTTATTTCCTCTTCATACTCCGATTTTTCATATTCTTCAAACAGTGAAGCTATAGCTGATTTTGTAAGATTATTTTCAAAACCATATTTCAAAAATTGATAAATAAGTTGTTCTGCTGTTGTTGTATAAATGATAAGATTGTTATAATCCAAAAAGTTGGGTGTCGTGAGAATTTTAAATAATAGATACTTTTTCCCACAACCTGATCTTCCACAGCTAACTGATAAAACTTTATTGGATAGGTTTGGATGATGATTGAATTTCACTTTCTTGTTTAGTGGATATTTTACAGAACTGCTTTGACTCATTTTTAAGTCAATATTTTTAATTACACCTCTCGTAATAATAGATCTATCATAATCTCTTCGTCTCCAAAATTTATTGCCTTTCCTTTCTCATCTGTTATTCTAATGGTAATTGAATTAATTGTTTTTCTTGTAACTGGAAAATATACTCGTATTAATGATTTTGGCATTACATTAAAACTGTAACCAATCGGAACTGTAAATGCTGGATAACTGAAGATATTATTTGTTAGCTTTCCATTAACATAACCACCTTCTATAATATCACACTGAACGTTGATTGAATTTATTTCAGTTATTTTAGGTATATTTTCACTGATATGAAAACCTTGTGCATAGAGTTGCTTTTTAAATCCTAATAGTCTTGATAAAGATTTGTCAATATCAAAATCAACTTGATGATTTTCATCTAAAGTAAGAGAAAATTTATTTACTGCTGGTTCAACTGCGAAATGCAACTGTTTCTTGTCTTTAAATTTAATGCCTAAATGTCTTTTTATTTCATTGGAAATCGATTCAACTTCATAAGATCCAGGAAGAAAAGTTAATTCTTTCCAAGTTTTACCTTTGTCATTTGAATATTTAAATCGATCATTTACATATTTGATAATATTTTGTATAGTGTTAAATGTTGAAAAACTAGTTAATGCTACTTCATGATGTTTGTCTTGTTCTAAGTGAATAATAGGGTCTAAATTACAAGTATGCGAGGACGTAGTTGCTATAAATTTTAATGACGTACTAAATTTTGATGAGGACAAAATCTCGATTAAATTTTCTAAATGTTTATTAATTTTTTCTAGTTCTCCCGATGATAATTCTCTCGAAGACATTTTTAAGCAAAAAATTTAGATAAGCTTTTGTAGTCTTTTTCACTTATAATTTTCTTTCCTAAAAGTCTTTTTAAGATTGCATGTATTTCGTTAAAACTAGAGCTATGTCCTTCTTTTGTTGCAGCTAATAAAGTCTCTAATCTGTGTATTAATTCTTGCGGATCATCGGGCAGGAAAACCGTTGTCTCTTTTAGTCCTGTTCCTGTTTCTGGGTAACTAGTCGGTGTTGAATAACCAGTTCTTGCAGGAGAAGCAGTTCTTGCTGGAGAAGCAGCCATTGGTGTTGAATAACCAGTCGGTGTTGAATAACCAGTTCTTGCTGGCGAAGCAGCTGTTAGCATTGGTATCTTTGTTCCTGTTTTACTGGTACTAGACGTTTTGAATAATAAGCCATTCAAATTTTTATAACGCTTAAGAGTTTTTGCAATTCCAACCTTGTCTAACATAGTTTTGTATTTCAGTAGATCATCAGTATGATATTTATCTAAATCCGCTCCTCTTAATAAATCCACGAAATTTCTGTCTAAACTGAAAGCTGTTTTGTCTGGTGTGAAAATTAAACTTTCTTTAGTATCTACAAAATAATTCTTCACCACCTAAGTAAAATCTAAGACATGTCTTTCCCTCTATAAATGAAGTAGAATGTTCAAATAGCATAGATTTTGGTAATTTCTTGTCTATGTTTGCTTCCAACAAACATAATCATCCATGATGGTTTTCTGCACTGGATCAGATATAGCAATTCGTTTATCATGAACTGCGAGTTGTTTCTCAAGAATTTTGAGTGGTGCAATAGTTTTTTCAAAATCAGTTTTCAGTTGTTCAGTTAGGTGCATTTTTTCTAACATATCAGATTGAACGCCAGCTTGTAGCATTCGATATTGTCTATGTTTTTTCTTCATAATATTTTTCTGTTTTATTAATTCCTCTAGTTGTTTTATTTTTACCTCATTTGTTTCATTAGTATTCATTATTTCATAAGATAATATTTGAATTTTGTGGTAGCATAGAGATACAGCAAAAACACTTTACTGAACAACTTATTTTTGTTCTATGGAACTTTGTTCTAACGTTTTTAATAAAGTTCTTATTTCTTCTAAAAAAGCTTCATTGTTTACTTTGTCTTGAGATTTAACAGGAATTTTAGTTGCTTCTCTAGCTATTTGATCAAATTTTTCAATCTCATCTAACGTAGTAACATTGTCATCACACACTCTCTGGAAGTAGTAATGTAGTTTATCATATACTTCTTTTACATGGGCATGTTTCTTACTTAAGGATTTTCGTTTCTTAGACATTACAGATTTATCTATCACTGTTGCAAGTGACGTTGTGAAAACACCTGTACCTGTTAAAGCTGTAGCAACAACAGGAATTGTAAGAACGCCAGATGAAATGACAATAGTGAGAGCGCCTAAAGAAATTGTTTAAAATGCTCCAACGCCTTGTTTCACATTCTTAACTATCGCCCATCTCTTTCTTAATTTATCATAATGTTCTAATCTTAACAATAGTTGCGCTTCCTTATCTTTCATGTACCTGACTCTATCTTTATGTTTTGCTATATCCATTTCATATGATAATGAAGGATATAAAGGGGCTGATGGTTCTTTTGTTTTTTCATCTTCCATTTTTAAATGAATATTTTTGTTCATATTCATTTTGTTTTTGCCAAATTTTAGAATGCCCCTATTTTGCATTTTTGATTTGCTAAATTTCAGGAGGCCCCTATTTTTGCATTTGGATCAAGGTTTACCTCAGGTAGGATTCTGATTTTAACAATTTTTTATAAGTTATCAAGGGGGTCTAATTTTAACAATTTTTTATAAATTTCAGGAGGACCCTAATTTTACATTTTGATTTTTTAAATTTCAAGAGGACCCTATTTTAGCTGTTTTTTATAAATTTCAAGAGGACCCTAATTTTTTCATTTTTTCATTTTTGCATCTACCTGGGTGTGGGATCCGGTGCTGAGCGAAGCGATGCGCCGGATCTCATACCTATAACTACTGACGTAGGTACTGTTCCATGTATAAAAAATTGATGATACCGTTTCATGAAAAAACATCTCCCCATGATGCATCATGAAAACACTTCGGGCCTACTTCAATTCTGAATAATCACTTAAATGAATGATTAGATATCAATAATATTATTCACCCATGTGAACTTTTTTGTTGAATGTCCAGCATTATGACACAAGAATAAATGTGTTACCTTTCCAACTTGACAAAAAAAACAAGGTAAAATCGCACTGTAAAATCGATATGAACTTACTAGTGCTCATGAGTTCTTAAAAAATGCGCTGTGAAGATTGTCTCTGTCTTCTTTATCTGCTTCAAGATGCTAGCAACCCACGGAGGCATAGTCCTCATTCACATAATCCACATTCCTAAATTTTTGTCAATTTGATTGCAGGTGAGTTCCCCGCTATCTATTCATACAGGCCGCGTATTTGTATTCACTGCAGATATTTTTCTTCTTTGAATAGTTATATATCTTCTTTATATCTTTCTTCTAAAAATAAATAACTTTCTTCAAGATAAAAATTTCGAAGAAATTTCGATGTACTATCATATACATGTAATCACAGATGGTTGCATGTAAAATTTTTGAAAGTGAGCATCCACTTCCTCATCTGTATTTACGATGACCTTCTGCAGAATTTGCTTTCATGCGTATTTTTCTCATTATTTTACTGTTTATACTTTCTATTTGTATAATTAACTCATCACAGTCACATTACCTTTTCAGACTGTGACATTCAATTGCTCATCTTATAACCATCGACGACATCCCTTTGTAACGTTCTCCAGTTTGGAAATAAAACATTTGAATTTTGAATATATCTATAATCAGACCAAATATTTTGAATTTATATAGGTACATGAATAATCAAATATCCATGAATAAAGGAGTTTGAACGCAGATGAAAATTGTAAAAGAAATTGTATAATAAGGCGAAAACAGGGCGGAATTGATGATGAAAAGATGTCTAATAAACACAAATGAAACTTTGTCTAATAAGTCACGTGAAAATCTTTTATCTCATATGCACTCGATGAATTCATACAATAATTTCAGACAAACTTGATAAATCTATTTATAATCTATTTTATAATTAATGCATGCTTTATATCATTTTTTGCAAAATCTTTTTTAAAGGAATCTATATTATAATCTGTTCAAAATCTGCTTCTTGAACTACCTTGTGACCGAGCAGTTACCAAAAGTAATCTGCATCTTGTCAAATTAACAAAAACTAGTATCCATTATTTTTCATCCAGATATCTCCGCATATGTCGAAACAGATCATTTTTTGTTCATCCTTCTTAATACCTGCTTGCTTATATGCGAATGAAAGTAGCAGGGTAAATAGACTCGAAACAAGTCTATATATTCTTACACAGTGGATTTCTCATAATGCCTCGTTGTTCCATTTAAAAGCATGGCTTGATGAAGAAGGACGTTAAGATCAATTGCTGCAATTTCTCATTCGCCTCACCTGGTCACGCCTCGTTTTTGCAGCAAATGACCGGCTTCATTTCATCTTGGCTTCAGCCACCGCAAAGTGAATACTCTATCATTCAGTTTACGAATTAAGCAAAAGATTAAATTTGTTAAAAGAAAATGTGGAATTTTGAGAAGCTGAGAAGAGAGAGATGATAGACACAATTGTCTGTTAAGTCAAAAGGTCTGTAACTCAGTTTTTTAGTGTAGTAAATACATTTGAATTCTTTACTGCTTCACAATTGAGATTACTTTCCCATTGTCAGGTTTATCAACACTGTTTGTACAGGTCGCTTGATTAGACAGATATTTATCTAAATTAATAGTAAACAATTAGACGCTGTATCAAACTGAGTTGATAAGATTTTTGTTGCGGAAAAAACTTCACGTGAGAGTGTACATGCACTGCGGCCGGCACTACTATGACCACTTAGCAATGTCAAATTTGTTATGAGCAGTATCCGGAAAAATGCTATTTTTTAATATTTTTGAATTTTTGGGATATTTTGAACATCTTCGGCTCCCAAAGCATAAGCACGCCCAAAGCAGTACACGGATAGTCACCAACCATTCTGTGTCACCAAAAGTCGGCAGTTTCAAAATCAAAATATTGAAATAGTTTGACTTTTGACTTTTCAGAATTTTTTTCAATAAGTGAATATTTAAATATTTTGATATGATGAACTAAATGTCTTCCTGAACAACGCGGAGTGATTATCATGTAGCTCACATTTTAGTTTGGCTTCTAAGCATCTTAGATATTTTGAACGATACAAAATAGTACAAAAAAATAATACAAATATTTAAGTATAATATATTTATGATATAAACAAATAATGTTTTGATATTTTTTACTAATTATCTTTTTCAAATTCTAGTTATGAGCAGCTGAGATCCTTCATATTTTTACTTGTCTTTTCGAAATATTAATCAGAGTGATAAAAAATGTTATGCAACACACTCTTTAACCTTTCAACTATCATATCAATTTCCACCAGAAATTTTAGACTCCCTAAATTAAAATTAAATTAAATTAGATTAGTCAAATTGAAATTAAACATCATCTAAAATTTGAAATAAACAGTTCTATAAACCATGTTTCTTTCGTTCAAATTGAAATTCAAATATCAAGTTCGCCAGCTCAAAATCATCTTTGAAGGATAGAAAATGTAGACGAATTTTCTAAAGTATGCCACAGTATTAATTTCAGCCTCTTCTTTGAACATTATGATTTGTTTGCTTCTGATGACCACATGTAATTTAGTAAAATGAACGGCGGCATTTTCCTGTGACAAGGCACACATTGAATATGCATGTGTTGCATGTCAACATTTTATGGGCGGAGGAACAAAATCAAAAATAAAGCAAATTTCATTAATCTATGCTTCGCTTTCCGAGTGAAACCAATGTGCAGCTTAAATTTAGATTTTGGTTATTGTTCAATAACATGTGCAGGCCTACATGAGTTTGTCAATTTCAAAGCTGAGCCTCAGCCGCTCCCAAGCCTAACCCCTATAAATACGCCCATGGTCTCCCAATTCTCATAAGCGGAAGCACATCAAAGGAATACATTGCTATTATGATACTTTTAAGAAATTTTGGAATGGACGGTTGGAAGACATCATTTGACTAACTGAATCACAATCAAAGGTGATTAGCCTCCTCCGCTTGGTGCCTAAGATGAAGAATGACATACAGGTCTAACCTACTTAAGTGATGTAATAAATTCGCTGTGTAAAATAATCTGTGCGCTGCTACGAGCAAGTAGATATAAGTCTTTTACTACATCAATAACTTCATCAAAATTTGCATGAATCTGTGTAATCGCATCACAACTTTAAAATTTAGTCCTGTAAATAATAACTTTCATTAAGAAAATAGGTTGCAATCCACAAGCGCTGACTTAATTCTCGTTTACTGCGTCGCTGGATACAATTATTTTTTAAAGAATGTGTCAACGACCTGAACTGATCAAAACGAGATTCTTACAACACGAGATAAATGCGAATCGTGCTTGCTACGTATTCTTAGCACAGAGGCGGGCAATTTTACCAAAAATCATCAAAACTAAAATGATAACAAAGCAATGGCAGAATCTTAACTCAACAGTGCCTTTTCTAAAACGAGTTCCCTCATGAATTTCTTTCGGCGACGTTTGAACATTATTAATTAGAAGCAGATCGCTCTTTCATCGCTTTTGAGCTGCCTCATACTCATTCCTTCCTGTAAAATACTTCTTCCATCTGCACGACATCATGCAGAAAATGAAATTCTCTTTCTTTTCAACATACAGAACTGTAACTTATTCTGACAGAAATTTCTAATCGAGGAAAGGACAAGTACATTCATTGAAAATTTTTAATAAAGTCTAAAGACCATCAGTTGTAACGCTATGTCGCAAGTATTTTTTTCCGAAAGCCTAAATAACATGCATAAAATGATAAAATGATTCCTTTATAGCTCTTTAGTTGCAAGGTACTTGAGACTTTAAGCCTCGCCCCACTGGGGGGGGGGTTCGCTCCACCCCCTGGCGAAATTTATTGAATTTCTTTTAAACTAAGAAAGTTATGGCCAACATTCATTATTTCCAGTAGCTTACTTTCTGCGTATTAGGCAAGGATAATAAATTTGGCACAATACTCTTGCGGTGAGAGATATTTTGAAATTTGAGTGTTTGGAATATTTTGACTGATTTCGGTATATATCCACCTCTAATGTATATTGCGGCATCAATTATTGATGAAATAAGTTGAGATTACATAAAGGATTCTTCCTATTAATTAAGAGATATTAACAAATGCAAAATCTTTGAATTTGAAATTATCTGCCTATTATATATGCATGTTTGAAATTTGAAATTCAAATTTTAAATGTGATCTTATATTTTTTGTACTTCTTAGTTCTGTATTTGATCAGTAATGATTGAAAATTTTCAGAATCATATCGCTTTTAGCCTCATTGTCTCGATAAAAGTCACCGCATTGGGTTGTTTCTTCAACAGCAGAAGAAAAATGCTAATGCGATTTAGTGATATTTTAGTTGAATTAAAAGTTTGAATTATTTGACCTTTGACCTCATCTGATACAATGATGTAATTTCAGAGCGATTAGTAAACTTCGTTGTATCAACCACCTTAACCAGATCTTTCGATTAGTGCACGGTTTATTAGTTTTGTTGTCATTTTCCATTTCAAACAGTGATTTAAGGGAAATTTGTTAGAAATTGGCGGTTTTTGACCTTTGACCTTCACCTCAGCTCAGGGATGACTCTAGAAATGAAACTGATGCTGTTTTTCTGAATCCCCTTTCAATGCCTATTCGATTGATATGTGGTTTTTATGTGTTTTGGCAAAAATGGGTGCAATAGTTAAAGATATCAGTAGGGGGCGAAATTCGCCCCCTAGGAGGGGGGGAGGGTAATGTGCTATTGCATTGATAACTCAAATTTGACTAAGTTAAATTCATGACTCAATGATTTGAAGTGTGATCAATGTAACTCGCGTCCAATTACCAATACGAAAAAATGATATAGCATCAATACAACAACTTGCAAGAGTTTTGCAAGGTTTAATGAGGTTATATGTGGCCATATCTACATTGTGAATGGTATTCGCTACTTTCAAAACTAAATGTCATTGGTAAATTATCTTCAGTCGGTAAGAAGTAGGTTTAAAAGCCATGTTTTTCAAATGTCATTTAATAAAAAGATCATCATACGTTGCTATTTCAATTTTTCATGCCAACACTTACCATCGTCTATTTTACCATGACAATAAGAAATAGACTGCAAAAAACCCAAGATTGAGTTACAGAGTGCACAGTGCACGTTTCTCTGCACAACGGCAATTCTGATGTCAATTCTGCCCTTTTCTGACAATTTCTTTGATGTCTGTTTACCCTGCTCAAAAAGGTCGATTCTGATGTTAACTGCTGCCGGCAGAAAATCGGTATCTTAACGAAGCTGACAAGCTGTCTAATGCGTAGTTTAATTAATTTGTGTGAAATGTAGACATCTGATTAAAATTATTGTAATGAGACTTTGGAAACACGAACATAATCTTTTCTACACTAATCTTCTAATTATTTAATGTCAAATCAGAGCGATTAGTATCACAGATCAATTTAAAGCAGACTTTCTTTGTTCTGCTAGGTCTGCGTTCGCAACTTCGTTGCTTGAATGGAAATATGGGACTATAATTGCATTTTCTGACGAATGTCACTATCTTTGCACTTTGCTTTGTTGTAAAGAACACAATGTACCTTTTTGGGAAACAGAAAATCCATACATCTGGTTTCGCAATCATTGGAAACCACCAACTGAGCCTGCTTGGAACTATGACAGGTGATCGATGATACCAAATCCGCGAAGCTGAAATAGTGACATTTTCACCGCTATTCTTCCAACAAAATGGTTCTCTGTACAACATAAAGGCAGGGATATTCTCAGCCTAAAAGTTGGAAACTGGTAGGACTGAAGAACTATATTTGAACTGACTGAAGAACTAGTGGTCGGCTAGTTCTCAATTGGAACTTTAATTCTCTTGTTCTCTTCTAGCAACAAAAATTATCTTGATGACAAGATTGGTGATCCGAACGTAGATGGGCTCAAAAGCTTTGTCATGCTAGAAATTGTGACCTTAATTTTACAGCAATTTTTATGACAATATGCAGAGATCTTTAAAAGCAGCTTTCAGTGGAGTTTGGATAAAAGCAACAAAAGCAGGGACTTCCTTGAATACTAGAAGGATTTATGTCCTCGTTGAAGTATTACTCTCTTTACGTCTCTTATTCTTTTCTAGTCATTTTACAACTGTCAACCACCAAAACATATAATCAATTTTCGAAATAATTTCACATCATCCTCAAAGGCGCTTAAGACACACGATGGACTAAAATCTCTCTTTAATCAACGGTACATGATGCGATATTTTATATGATATTCATCTCAGGTAATGCATTGCCATGAAGTGCCATGAATTGCCACTGCATAGCCACTGCAATTCCATCAAAAGCTTGCTATTGAAAAACAAGCCTGCGAATGTTAAATTTCGTTAAATTTAGCATATTTAACACAATCTAGTTATCCAAGCAAAGATAATGATGCATCGCTTTTGAGAGAAATCAATTTATTTATTTCTATCAGTTAAATTTGAGTAACAAAAATATCTTGTGATAGAAAGTACATTACAACTTCATTATATCTCGCATGATCGTCGCTTTTAGCAGCCGTAAAGCTCGAAATATGGGCGTAGTTTGTTGTACTTTGCGAATGATTGCAAAGTGCTTTGGATCCCCTGATAATATACAACGTAATTAATTAGACCATTCAATGTATTTGATATCATTGCAAATGATGGATGTTATAAAAGCTACTTAACTATCATAAAACATCAGTCCTCGTCAAATAAAAATATCAGAAATGTCTGTCTTCTCACCTATTCTATGTCATAGCTAGACAATTCTTTGACTGATATCAATGATTCATTTGATATTCCTTTTAGCTAATTTTCGAAGAATTCCTTAGACACCGCTCGAGTATTCAATAGAACAATATAGGTTATATTATCTTCTTAATCAGTGATCACCCAAATGGAAATTTAATGAACAAGATTTTCTTCGCGTATCAAGTTTGTTTTGCGATTCTCATACTGACAAGACAACTGTAAGGCTATGCAATTTCCTCTAGGCGGATATCAAAGTTATCAAACACTGCCGATTTATATGTAGATGTACAGAAAATAATCCCCTATCAATATTGCTGAGAATTAAGACGAGGTAGCTCACAAATGAACAATAGGAGCATGTCATAAAGAAGCTGTCTTAAGGGTTAGAAACGGGAGCGGAATCGCATTCAAACTATTTCATTCTGCATTATCTTCGAAGTACGAGTATGAATTTCCTGATTCAGCGACGACAAATAAAATCCAGATGATGAGGTTTTTAGATATTTTGCCAATATTGAATCACGGCTGCTGATCATCATTTTCAAGCACGCATTACAATTGATTATAGGCCAATGAACTTTTTGGCTAAAAACTAAATAGGATGTGGCTGTACAAGCGTAAAGCATAAAGATAGTTACCTGCACCTTTTCGAGGTCAAAATTGACTAACTTAACAATCCTAAATTCTGATTAATTACTTTGAGCAGAGCATTATTCTATTAAATGTATAGCAAAATCAATCAAATTCAATTTAAATTTTAACAAAATACATGTAGATCAATGAATAAAGCTCAACAATAGATACCATTAATTATGCTTACTTCAACCAGTTTTACACAGAAAATTTGAAAATTCTTCACTCTAGCGAATTTGCCACTGTTCGTCAACTTTTATCGCTTCTGGAATCCTGTAAATCAAAGTCACCGCGAAAATGATTTAGCATGTAGAATTTAAAACTGGGATGCTAATTGGTAGGCCTGATAATTGAAGATGAGGAATGAGATGTGCCAACTATTGCGGAAAACCAAAAATATTCTTTGTAGTCAAAGGGATGAAGGGGACGCATTGAATCTCCGAATACTATTCGTGAATGTGACATAAGAGCTTCGAGTAATCTGTGGAGCTCATCACTTCAATGGATTGAGTGACATAAATGAGCACTTTTGTTTTCCTGTCCGTTGATTAGGGATGCTGCACCTCACTACATTCTACTACAAATCCAATCAGCAGGAAGCTGAGACGAAAGTGAATTTAAGCAATTCACTCTAGTACATGTGACTTCCATGAATCAGGACACATGAGCAGTCTTGCTTCTATCCCGACTCCCAAAATAGTGTTTGCATTTCCAGCATACGGTATGTAGGCCTACTGTATAATGTAACATTCCCAACTTTGAGTCTAACATGCAAATGAAACTGCTAACTACTAATCACTACGTATAAACTAAACACCCTTATAGATAGATTTGTTTAGTGGAACAACATATTCGTAAGTACATGAAACATAATAGGAGAATACCGTATTTACTCTAATAGAACCCGGGGGGCTCTATTAATTCAGATCGCTCTGACCAGGGTTCTATTGGAGGCCCGGGTTCTATTTAATTACATTGAAAAATAATCACTAAAAAATTAAAAATGTGACATCAACCATAGAATTCGTTGAACCTACATAAAAATGCGGGCCTATTGTATGACAGTTTTTGCTGTTACTGCTCAGTATACGGTAGTCGAAGTCTTTTTTACATTCACTATGCTCATGGCATATTGAGTGGCGGATGTGGAGATGATTATGAACGATCCATAAGCTAACCCGGTAATTGTTATTTAGTCGCAAAAAAATCAAAGACCCACTCGCTGTGCAAAGGAAGAACAGCTACCAGTTGGAAAAATCTCTATATTGGTCTCTATATAAAAGTCTCTATATCTACCGGTATATTGAAAAGCAACTCGAGTCATTCGTCTTCATCTATAATCATCAGCTCGTCCTCTTCTTCGTGTTCTTCATCGATGTCAAGGTCAACTTCCACTTCGCACAAGCGCGAGGGCATCATGGCATGGATGAGGTCATCTTCGCTGCCATCCAATCTTCGCTTGTTTCCTTTATTTATCTCCCGTCAAATGAATTTTGTTACTGAAAAAATACTTTTTGGTTCACCTACAAGGTCAATAAGATGCTACTGAGTCTCACCCGGGTTCTATCAGAGACCCCGGGTTCTCTTAGAGGCCCGGGTTCTATTAATTCAGATTGCTCTGACCCGGGTTCTATTGGAGACCCGGGTTCTATTAGAGGTCCGGGTTCTATTAGAGTAAATACGGTAAATGCGATAAGAGCTTCTTAGTCAGATGATTAGGCCTGCGCATTGAAATGAGTAGCCGACTTCAACCTTGTTTGTGTACTCCATTTATATCGTCAAAACAAATTAGTAGTCAAGACGTTAATTTTCTAAGACGTTGATCCTACACTTATCTGAAAACATCATAGAGCGATTTGCAACTCTTGAATATGTATGAAGATGTACACTGTAATGCAGATGCACCCTCTCGTACCCATGCACGCTAACAGAGTCCACATGATTTGTCTTGCTTGCACTGGTCAAAAGATGACGCAGAATGAGCTGATACTTAAAATGATCTTTTCCAGTAATGTGAAGACATACACGTATCTGATTGGCTTTTATGTTATATTTCACTCTGTGTATTGATGGGTTAATTGAAGATAATAAAAACTTGGGGGAGATAATACATCGGCACCATTCGCTCTCCGCTTTTGTAATATAAAGAGTCGAAATGAAAAAAAATTGATACTTCATTTTTTCGATCGACTTTGCCACTTTTCCATACACATCATGAAATGTCATTGAGCTAGAATATCAAATAAACTGCTAATAGTCTGAATGGTCTCTCATGTTTTGAGACCAGCATTTTTGTCTCATAGTATGCCGGGACACAAACGTAAAAGTAAGACGATACACGAGTGCTTTAGAGAAGTAGAATGTGTGACAACACTGTTTGAAAATGTTTTTTGAAGGTCGGCAATTTGCTCTCATCAGAGGCACTCAGGGAATTCCATGTCATTATATCAGTTACCTGAAAACTGTGAACTCAATGAACCATCAATTACATTCACAACTAAAAATGTCAAGATAGATTTTCTAACAAACCTCGTATTGTAGATGCAATCCAAATGCTTTGTTTTTGATATAATTGAAGTATCAAATAACTGTCAATGATTTCTTCAGTTAAATTTAGTACTACTAAAAACAAGCAATACTCTGTTGAATTCATGATGATATTTCATAATGAAAGACTTTCAATCTATTTCATGTCAGAATGTATCAACTTTTCAAATTGATGATGATTTGATATAATTATTTATATTTGAATAATTCAATCTTCAATTTTCCACAGTAACGCATGTCTCAGAACATTTTGCATTCACCTAGTGGGAACTTCCATATGTAACAATCATTTTTAAGAATAAAACTCCCACAGAAAAGCTTCACAGCATTCTGGTTGTTATAGAAACAGAAGTATCCAGTTGTTGTTATTCAGAGTCTATTGTTTTGGTGAATGAGAACCCCGGCTAACAGGAAAATGATTAGTACAGAAAGTTTGAAATACTTCACTCCATTGGACATATAATACCAATTGCACTACTATTATGTTGTCTCTCATCTTGTTGAGTGTGAAATGGTTTCGAAGCACCAAATGATGTGACAATCTGTTCGTGAAACCTACTTATTAGGATGTACAACGTGAAACATTGTAGTAAAGTACTGACCAGGTCCTCAACATTAATAGGCAATGAAATGTGTGGATCGATTGTAATTATTGCAAAAATAGATTGTATGATTTATGGATTCTTGAAATCAGAAAATGTTTCTGTGCGTTGAAATGGATGTCATAATTATACCATGGATATGAATATTATAACGGATTAATAAAGAAATATTTCCAACAAAATCTAAACTACAATTGATGGAAATCTCCGAGGGTTTGATACACAATTTTTATCTCCACTTGATCAGGGACATCCTTAATTAAGCGGATGTCCTGATTATTTGAATATTTGGTTCTCCGTCAATACCGGTCAATGACTCGAAAGAGGGAATCGGAATTTGTCCCAGTTGAGGCAGCTGTCCCGATAAATCGTATCCCGATTAAGAAGAAACCAATGTATTCCTATATATGGAATTGACGGGGGATCCTCAATGAGACTAATGTGAAGGATATGTTTCGGTGATTTAGTTGCATTTCATTAGAGTAGGCTACTGATTGATTTAACTCCAAATAAACAGTAATACACTCATAAATGAAAAATGGAAGGGTTGAGATAGTAAAAGGAATAAAGCAAAATCCTGATGAATTCACAAAATTATGAATGGCAATAAATGGTGGTAGAGATGAAGCTAATAAAAGCGACTGAATGAACGGCAAATTAGATGATTATTTCCAAAAAGTCATTCAATAATTAATCCATGATTTGAATGGCTTTAAATTTCCTTTTGCCAATTTTTCATGTTTTGTCTCTGTTTTTCATTTTTCTTTTATTTATATCATTTGTACCTAGCTTGTATGTGCTGAATGCAAAATATTCATGCAGAATAATGTTGTCGCCCTCGAGAGACAATTATTGGCCATGAAAAATGCATGCTGCTTTAAATTATAGTGCTCATTTGGATTGACTTGATACTCCGCAATCCGCTGTGCCTTCTCCCTTACCAACGGCACGTGTCTGAGAGATCTAACTTTGATTAGCTGCTATGACAAAGTTTGTCGTCTGCACAAGAAAGCTAAGCACACTCACGACCAACTCCCTCCTGCCCTCTTCTTATATGCGGTACCGTTACCTCCAGTGACTTTTGCAGCTGTTCCGAATACGTGCCCCGAACCCACGCGGAATACTTGGCGACTTGCAATTCAAACAATTGCTTTCAGAATTGGGTCGTTCACGGCCGTAATAAGTTGCTGTAACTTCCAAGATCAGACCAATGTACCTGAAGCCAGCCACATGCTTTTGTTCACTAACCGAACTCAGCAACCCTCTGCTGTGTGATTTGCTATCTCGATGTGACTTCTGCTTGATGATGTTTAACAAGCTACAATAAATTCGTTATATGCACTTTTTATTTCAAATGCTGAATTCGTGGCTGTATTACATTGTATCCATTCGATGGAAAACATGATAAGGATGCTTCAGAATCTTTTCCAAATGAATTAATTGATCTGGTAGTAATGCATATGTCACTAATGCGTCAGATCTTTCGGTCACGGGCTAGGTGTCTGACACAAGACATGTCGTTTGCCTGGTCGAGGGTTTCAGCATCTTGTTTGCAAGAGGTAATCGACATAGGACGTCGAAGTTGCTTGCCCTCGTCAGCGGGATTCGTGTGAGGTCATGAGCCGGTTCACGATAGCAGCCTTCTGCCCGAACCAGATGCCCGCACAATGTCAATAGTTGTCGTTTTAGGGTCTGACTCTGTCGAATGAGCCCACACCTTCGATACAAATCGTCGCCCTTCACCTTGTTTGTGTAGAGGATGGAGAAAGCGGCGTGGAATAAAGCGAAATGGACGGAGTCTATTCGCCTCTCGAGAGTCCTTGTCAGATTCCAAGTCTCCGCATATTGCAAGGGAGAAACCATACGATTACTGGTAAAAAGAGCTGGACACTGAGACCATTAGGCAAAGCTTCTCTGTGTTGGACACTCTAACAGTGCGGAAGATGGTTCATGTCAGGGACCTTCACCTCTCGATGTCCGACTGAATTGATTGAGGAATTTCGCCGAGATAGACAAGCATGCTCGATCGAGGGAGGCGCTTGACACTTCCGTCAACGACGCGACACTCTATGTCAGATAGAATGGTCATGATTTCAGACTTCTTTTATGTTGACTGACAGTCCCACCTTCGCTGATGAGGTCTCGAGGTTGACGACCATACGTTTTACGTTTTGCTCCATCAACTATTGAGGAGAAGAGAGCGAGGTCATCAGCAAAACGACGACAGACAAACTACTTTCCGGATGCCACAGTCTCCAAGGGGCCCATGTGTTCATCTGAGGGAATGGCGTCATGGAGAACCCAGTCAGGAACTGACACGATCACTAACGGCGTCAGTGTGCCTCCTTGGTGGATTCCAGAGGTGTTTGAACAGGTATCTGTAGGTACGTCGTTGGTCATAACCACAGTTCTTGTGTCCTTGTGAAGTACCATGTTGAGTATCTAAGTAGCGGTGGAACGTAGATAGCTCACTCATGACTTTGTCTATGGCAGCTCTCTGACAGATCTTGCATGCTTGAGCAAGTCTTTCTGTGCTCCTGTCGCCTCTGAAGTCCCTACTGATCGACGGAGGAGCACTAGCCGTCGACTGAGCGAACAACACGACCGGTTGACGAAGGGAAGGCACAGACCTTCTATGGTCGTTCTGATAACCCAGGCAATTTCATAGTTGTCGAATGATCTGAGTTCTGAGGTATTGCTAGTCGCAGTGAAATGTAGCTAAGTCGAGCTTCTTTAAGTAGGGCGAGAAAGTTATATCTAAAAGTTGTCTTCGATGGTCGCGAAATCGAACATCACAGAACAGCAGTTTGTGGTCAGTAGGAGTAGATGAAAGCATAATGTTATCATAGTTACTGATCCGACTGCACTCTCTTGCCAGATAAGCACATTATCAAGTTTTGCTAGCTTTTTCGTTGTGTGAAGAGTTGCGGCGTCTGCGCTTAAAGCCTATAGACGTAGCAGGCGCTATTGGGTTTTACGAAGCTGAGTGTCTGCAGAAATTAGAGTCATGACGAGAAATGAAGTCTATTGGAGTGTCAGCATTGGTATTTTCACGAGGGTTGACGAAAGAATTAAATCAGACGGAGGAAGACCCAGGATGACCATTGTGTCCCGTTATGCTAAAGAATCGATATTTGAAGAAGGAAATTAGAAAGGGTCTCAAGCGTCCCCTGGGTGGGCTGCAGTGCGCGCGTAGGGACAAAACAGATTTGCACTTGTTTTTAGCCGTATGTCTATTCTGAGTAGACTCGGCGACAAGTTTACACATCTAATTCGCAATGCAGTCTAGGACTAACAGGGACGCCTCCTCCACCCCGTGTATCCGCTTATGTGTAGATGAATGTCTATCCAGCTCTGAGATCTTCTCGCTGAATATCGCTGAAGACTGACAGTAATGAAGAATTAGTAAACTGCGCATCGCACCGATATGCATCAGCTCCATTTTAATCGGATCAATTGATTCGCTTGGTAAAGGTTTAAAGTTGAGAAAAGTAGAGAAAATACCAGATAGTACAATTCTAAGTTTCCAAGTTTGGACTAGGAAATTTATTTTATTATGTTTCTTTCCTATTCCACCCATTTCAATGAGCAATACATAAAAAAATCTTAGAAAATTATCGTTTGCTTCGTGCCTGATTCATTGCCAGGCTCACATATTTTCTGTTTGAAATATTACGATTCGTAAATTGAACGATATTATATTGAACCATACTTTTTACCACTATCCTGCGAACACAATGACGGACATAAGTTTATGGATCATAGTTTATTTGAAACCTGATGATGCAAGTTCTTGAGTGATGCACAGATCGTTGATGGGTGACGCGACTGGAAGGTATTGGAATCGACTGAATATCTACATAATTTATTTGACCCACTTTTTTGTGTTCAGCTCTGAGGATAATTATGGTAGCTTTTTATGCTTGTCGGGTGTGCTCATTTCATTGTTCATTAAATATATCTAGCACAGTGTGGTGTTTTGACAGTCCCCCCCCCCCCCCCCTGGCCGTATAGTAGCGCGGCGCGCGGTGATGTGGTCTAGGGTTGGTGGGTGTGCGCGCCCAGGGCGCGTGTGTGCCCGGCCAGGTTGGGAGAGTTGCCTGCTTCATTGATCATTAAGACGAAGATATAAAGTGAATGTGGAAAACATAAAATCTAAAGTAATACAATTGTTATTCTACGCGTCTCGCATTACTTAATATGCAATCATTAGAATATCGCAGAATTATGTTAGATTTGTTTTTAACTTATAAAATAGTAGGCCTACACCGCCTTGTTGACATCCCTTTTGAAGATTTTTTTGAATTTTGTGAATATGTGAGTTGTGACCACTCCTTAAAATTAAAGCCCGCGTTGGCTAATTTTGGATTGTCGAGTCTACTTTTTCAGCAACCGTGTTGTCAGAATTTGGAACTCTCTACCAGAAAATATTGTAACAAGTTCATCAATGTTTCTATCCAGACTCCAAAGTTTCGATCTTTCCGATTTTGTAAAGTCTATGGTCAATGATTGTATGTATTTTGGGCATCATGTAAGTGTTATCAATAACCAATGTTGCCTTTAGTTGAAGTTTATTCTCCTTCAATAAAATATATCCTATTCCTATTCTATTCTAAATTATAATATACAATAGTGCTTGTTTTATCACTCATCATCGGGGTATCAAGGGTTAAAAAATAGACACTTTAGGTGTGTTTCTGCAAAACTCTGTAGAGAAGACATCTTTATCTTTACTTGAACCTTTCAAAGCGAAGTTACTACGTCTTCTGTTCTCTGTTCATGTCAATCAAATGCGTCAATTTTCTCCGACGAAAGAAGTTTAAACAAAAGTTCAAACTATAGAGATGTCTATTGAAAAACATGCGCCTTATTAGGACATTTGCGATATTCATAATGAATGCATGTTTGCGTCTGTTTATAAGATCATCAACTTCTGTTATCTGGTTTGTCTGGAGTACTTATTAAACTACACTGAAGTACTTATTAAAGTGAAGTCCGAATGCAGTTTGCTTCGCGCTCTAGATTGTCCTGTGATTATGAATGAGGACTTCAAAATCCTGAAAGTAGAGTCTCTATGTTTTAAATAGTGTTCATCATGGTTTCTAGAATTCAATTCGAATTTCATCAGGAAACTTCTAATAATGTTGAGCAATTTGAAAATGACTTACATAGGCCTCTTTTAGTTTAACTTTGTTAATTACAAGTGACTCTCATCATACTTAACCTTCTGATGGATAAAAACATGAAACAAAAATGGCGAAAAATAGTAATGACTAAATTATTTACATTAATTACTCAAAATATGGAAATTTCAAAGTAATGAAAAAATACAATCTCAGAAAACATCAGAACATCATAAGAAGGTGAAAGGATTTTAAACAATGTCACTGCAATCTACAAATTACAATGCAAGAAGTTCAACATCTCGGCTTCAAGCAGCAGTCTCAAGCAGTGGCTTCAAGCAGTCTCTCTCTGTGATGCTACAGTGTTACCGGATGACAAAAGATTCTTTCGGACGGAACGCAAGACCCTGGATTGCTAATGCTCAGATATACTTCAACAAAAGGGGCAACAGCAGGGTGCGCCCTATGGGATTCCAAATTCTGAGGTCCCGGGAATTACCAGAGGTTTCATTTTCATTACATGAAAATAAAAGTTTGAATTGAATTGATGTACAATTGAATAATGTACTCCTGGTTGGATTGATTATGTTGCATACTTAAATGTTTTCCTTTCAATATTTGCCGTGATTAAGATAACCGGAAAAATGAATTAATTATAATTGAAACCATGCAATAAATTTATGTTTGATCGAAACTTGCACATTTCGCTGCATCGGCCAGAGAACCTGTGAAAGCAAACAAGCCGGTGCACAGCCCTAGAACTGTTAGTCATGAACAGCTTTCTTTTTATGTTCGTTATCTGGACAACCAAATCGGTTCAACGAATTGTATTTTAGCTGATATATTCATCAATCGATTTGCACAACTAAAGAGAAGGCTGTGATGGTTGAAAGCATGGTTTCGGAGCTGTGATCCAGCTACTGCGGCTGCGGGCGGCTCCGGCTCCGACCCAAGAACCTTCGACATTTAGTCGGGCCCACAACACAAGAACGAAAATGACACCCAATGGAAAATGATGTAAACCCAATGGCTACTACGAAACTGCACATCTGGCGAGGTCTACTCTATCTATTCCTCTTCTTGTCAGACAAGATCAAAGAAAGCACATACAAATCCAATGAGATGCAGATTGAGGTTTTTGGCAAAATTACATTTGTCTGAGCTTTGTCTGATTAAATGAGAAGTACTGCGGCAAGTGTAGAACCATCTCTAGGTCATACAGTTCATATTCCATTGCCCAACAAGCTATGCACATATAGATTTATTAAATCGTTATATTATATTGTCTAACACAGCAAATTGATTAAATTTTAGCTGAAACTTACTATATTTAACCACATCTAAAATACAATTTCAATTGTGTCAATATTGTACGTCTACAGAATCATTGTTGTTGGACAAATAAAGGCTATTATTATTATTATTATTTAAATACATTTTCGTACACATGTACGAGTACATCACCGACCGGAGGCATAGACACAAGCAGGATTGAAAATAACATAAAAGGATATTCCAAGCATTGTTACTAATGACTCACCTGGTGCTCCCGTTTAAAATATTTTTATGAGGCATGAGTCGCAGACGGAGCCATGAAAAGTTTCTCTGTTTATAGGGAGCTGATTAAAGTCTCTGATTTGGTCCCTGCCACGACCGCTCTTAGCGCTTACTCGAAGGCGAGAACAAATATCTCATTCTTCTAGAGTGAGGCATATCAATAATTAAAAAGAAGTATTTTAGTCAGACACATCGGCCACAGTGAAAAGGTTTTCAAAAACTTCAATCCGCACCCAGATAAGAGCAGGAACCGGGTAGAGTACGGCGGACGTACAGATTCATAGGTGACTCTAATAGTCATCAATCAAGTGAAATAACTGGACACTTCCAAATTGAACCAAAATTCTTTTATATCAAATGCATCTCTTCAAAAGTATTAAAACTTCTTCTAGGTATTTTAATGCATCTTCTAAGTATTTTGTTGAAAATGGGGCACACATAAAATAATCATGCATAATCATGCTTTAATAATGAGCGCACTAAATTTGAGGCGAGAATGTTCGCCAAGAGCTTTTTGTCCGACATTTATGCGTGAAACACAACCTCAAGGAAGTCTGTGATCTCCTTTAAAATCGAGATAAAACAATCGTAGTAGGCTGTGTATTTAGAGAAGATGCAGGTTTTTTCGAAGTCTACAGCGATGATATGTTTGCATTCTTTTCAGCTACACTGTCAATTGTCACTCTACTCGCAAAGTGACTGAATTCAAATACATGTTCAAACTTCAAGCCGTAACTGTGATATTTTAGACGGCTGCGGCTCTGGTTGACAGGAACTTATTGATTTATTCAGATGCGCTAATAAAGTTCCATTTGAAGTCAATACTTAACTTTTGACTTGTCTTTATAAAGCTGAATAAGAAATGTATTGACTTGAGGATTGAAGGCATGAATGATGATCAAAAATACATTAAAAATATATGCTATTAAAGATGCCACAGTTTCAGGAAAGTAGAATCAAAATGAGTCACATATAGAGAGAAGTCGATAAATGTAAAGGGAAAGGATTATGCATCTACCATTGTATAAAAGCGAAATATTGCCTCTTTAATCAGTAGCAACTGTCTTTTAATCAGGCATATTAACTTTTCATTAGAAATTGAGTGCATCACTGACTTTCTTCATTGAATTTATGATATAGTGATTCCAGGTTTCAATTATTTAGGTGCTCTGCTCTTATTAAAATAGTATAGCATATTGGTGGAGCACTTATGTTTTATACATTATCATCCAAATGACAAATAAATAAAAAGTGTTGAACCGAAACCGAAAATATTATGTTGTTGTAAAATTTCAAAAGTAGTTTCAGAATATCTTCATATTGTTTCACTCAATGCTAATTGAACATCAAAAACAAATAAGTTCCAAAAAATAGGGACTGTTAGAACGAATATCTGAATTAAAATCCGAATATTACAATGAAATCATATTAAATTATATACATGTGTTATTTATGAATAATTAAGAAAATTGTATACTGTATCTTGTTTCCCGCAGATATGGATCATCAAAAATTTCATTTACAAATAATTCTGAATAACGGACACTATCTGTTCAATGTTCAGCATGGTTTAGCGTAGGAGACTTCAATTTAAGGGCTCTTATTCCACTCGTGGATGAGGAAAGCTCAATTAAACTCATTCCATGGCCGCTATCTCATCTGAGAACTTCTCTGATTGATTTGAATCACATAGGAGCGGATGAGGTTATTCTATGGAAAATTTCTTGTGATGAAAATTAGATTTTTTCGCTTATATGTGACGGCATCACTCAAACAGGAGAAATTATTAACTTCTTCAAAGAATATTTAGTGACATATTTTTCTATCTATAACAAGCGAGTTATTGCATCTTAAATGTGCAATACATCTTACTTCATATATTCGATATAATGCTTGATAGCTACATACTTACTGCGTGAAGGAAATAATGATAATGTGGGTTCTGAAACTGTCTCTTGCAATATTTCAAAGCTGTTTCATGCAGATATTCACATTTTGATTGAATTTATTTACATGGTCAACAACTATATATTATGTCGACTGGTAGGTGTAATTTCTTTCTTGAGCTTTTCTTTAAATGCACGTATATATTTACAGCAACTTTGCAGGCACTGTAACATAAAACAAAAATCGCGAAAAATCTAACATTATGAACATCTAATAAAACACTAAACATTGTGAATAAACTTGCTCAATAACTAACAAGCTCATTAAGGCTAATTAATTAAGATATGTAAATTAAAATCAAAATTAAAAACTAAGAATCATTGGCTTGATTACTAAAATTTCATGCTTTCACGTCTCACATCAAACATCCAACAATGGAGAGATAGTAAAATTTTTCTTGATAGTTAGTTAATGATAAAAGCTCAGTTATCAGGTTATAATTAAAGAATATTTATTGACGTTTGACAGAGAGCAAATTTATATCTTATTCAGAACACTTCATAAAAATGAAAGACCCTTACGAGCAAAGTAAAAAGGCAACTCTCCCTTGTTTTACAGTCGAAGTTCTATTAATAATGTTAAGTTTCTAAATCGTGACAAGTACTTCGGCGTAAAGAATACATTCTTTATGTAAAGCGTCACACGTTGACATTTCTCTGTTGGGAATTCATAGAGGTTAGGCTATAATAGAAAAGTCTTATGCAGAAAATACCATAGATAGTACAACATAGAATTTTTAATTGATGGAAGAAAGTTGGAACCTTGTCCTATATCTGCAGGTTGATATTATTTTATTCCTTCAGTTTAGCATGTTGCCGTTGCCGAGTGTGTGATATTTTTCTGTTTGACATAATAAGCAAAATCGTGTACCACTTTTATACATCCTTGATTTTTCGAATATTTCCCATTAGACTGCAAAAGATTTACTATTTTCTTTCATGGACCAGATGTGCTTCGACATTGTTGCCTTGTTCATATGTTGATAATTTGAGAATGATTTTGATGATTATTGAATAGTGACTTGAATTCAATCTGTTTAACCGATTTTATGCTTTCGTTTCACTTTCACTTGTGAACCAAGCTTCATTAGCAATACACTTTTGCAAGCATTCTCCATTCATTGGGCAAGCAGCCTCATTTTGGCAGCTGCATTTTCTCAAATCTTGATCCTCGTTTTCTTTTAAAGTCAGTCTATTGTTATGTTGCTTAATCAATTGGACCATGCTCAGTATACAACTGTAGCTGACCTTGATTATGTTTCGATTAAATAATTTTCGGTACCGGTGATATCTTGGAAGATGGTTATCGATAAGTTGTAGGAATTTTCGTTCAATGTTTGCTTGACGCTTTGGCTGAAAGGGGATTCGATTATTTTATTTTCTTGCTCGTTTGTTTGTATTTCAATATACTACAATGATCACATTATTTCAGATCATCATGATAAAGCTGCTGTACTTTTTCTAATCCAGTTTTATCAGATGATAAGACTGTTAGCCACTTTTTCAATCATTTTCGGTAGATTGTTTAGAATCCTTCGTATACGATTTCAGCCTCTGTTCACGTACATTGCTGTATTACTTGGCTTTGAACAAGGTCTGAATTTTCCTGTGGTTCGGTCGAAATGAATATCCAGAAATTCTGCTCCTTTGATATTGCATTCAACTATGATTATCAAGTTGAGCTTCCTGAATGTTCCGATTACACCTTTCCTTGCTCGATCGCTTTCAGACCTTGATACTTTCTTCACGACTGCCAGTACATCGTCTCCGTAAAGTCCAATATTATTAATCCCAAACTTATTTGTCAACTAAGATATCAAAATAATATAGAAATAAACCAACAAACTAACACACTTCAGCTACGTCTAAAATCACATGTGTTATGTCGAATATTTCTGGGTTGCTTCTTTTAATCCAAATGTCAGTGTTGTCAAAAATCAATACTTTTCTTGCATGAAAATTGAATTTGTCTCAAGTTCGCTAATAGTGGTGAATTGCTTTGCGAATTCTGTAGTTTCATTTATTCTCATAAGAAGTGATTAAAATATTCCAAAGTTAGTGTTCAAATTCAGCGATAAACCTGTTCTCTCATTAAAACTAACTGTATCAGAATTTTGATAGGCCTGCGTAAAACAAATTGAGCAGTCACAAAAACTATCCAGAGATCGTTTTTATAACATAAATATGCTTGGAATTGCAGCCGAGACACATTATACATCAACACTAGTCACACTAGTCAAATTTTATGAATAAAGTCGTTAATTGAATTTACCTGTGTCACCATAGCTACAAAGGCTGCATGCGAGAATTTCATTAACCATAGATCGAACATATGCGCAACACCCATCACCTTATCAATTTGACATGATTTCTATAAACACTTTTCTATAAATATTCTGTTTAGTGCATATCACGCTATTGTGAGAATTAACTAATTAGTGCAGTCAGCAGCATTACGCCTTCTTGATACTTGTAAGAACTACATTCAGAGGAAAATTTCTTTTCTTAATTGCAGAGATTAATTTCATAATGTCACTTACGTTCTACAGTAGACAACGAAGCTGTGAGCAAGTTTTTCATTGTGCACAGAACATGAACAATGAAAATAAAATATGAAGTTTGACATATTACAGATCTCTTATAATTAATGTGTTCCTAATAATTTTATTACGGATGTCAAGGAAATAAGAAGAAGGGAGATTGCCGATTCGGCTGAATTGTACACTGAAGGCAATGTATCGTTCTTGAAATAATCTTTACTGTAATTCGATGATCCACTTCCAATGTTCTGAAACTTATTGAAACTTACTGAGCTTCTAAAAAATTACCAGATTAAGTGAGACTAAGACTTATCCATCAGCACAGAAATATGAGATCATGCCGTAGCTTACAGCCTTAATATATTGCTTTGCAAAATTCTTGACCAATTTCATTGGAAATATATGATAATTGAGTGAAATGTAATTATTCTTAAGCAGCATAATTTAAATGATAAAGCAAAATGAATTAAGCCAAGCTGCTGATTATATTTTATTATGATTATTCTGATATCTTGTTACGTGCGTATACTTTAGTGCCATTGAATTTTTGATAATTTTGATATCTTTGATATCTTCATATTTTGATGATATCTGAAATTTGTGTCCTAGATTTTTTGATATATGAACAAAATTAGGCCGTTATACCGGCGAAAATTTATAAATCATAATAAAATATAATCAGCAGCTTGGCTTAATTCATTTTGCTTTATTATATGATAATTGCTTTGTGTGCCTACTTAGATATTACTATCGGAGAAAGTGAAATAGCATTCACATGTGTATAGTGCAGCTTCGCATGTTTTGCAGCCACATTGGTGTGGTAAACCTATAGTTCCGACGTCCAGTCGGTGTTTGAAAGATCGCTAAGTTATAGCCGAGAATTGAAACTATTATTAATTGAACTTATTTGTGTTGAATTGATGCATCTGACAGCGCTAGACGGTAGGGATTTTTTTATAAACTATCATGCAAATATTTTAAAATGGAATCTTCTTTTATTCGACTTGTTTGTAATTAAAACCCAACATCTCTTTGTCTGCCACGGACATGGGAAATCAGAATGTGTCATGGAAAATGAGAAATTAAGAAATTATGATTATACAGACGACATTTTCTTGTCAAACTAAGTCAATTGGCGGATGAAGCATCCGTTCTTATCATTGTATGATAGTTTTCAGCCTGTAAACTGGTGAAAAAGTGAGAGAAATGGCTTGCAGAAAATCGTGCATTATAATGATTCCATGTAATTGCAAGCGGTGTATCATCTTCACATTTATGTAGTTTTATTGATTGGAGCCACCTGTTATTCACTGATCGAATTTTTTATACATGCAAACCGTGACTGAGTCGAAAAGCGTTTGGATAAGTCTGTTGATATCTGTTTGATGTTTGGATAAGTTTTTTGGACAAAATGTTTGTATGAGCACCTGTGTTTGAGATTAACGATAATTGCTCGAAGTCAATGGACGTCTGCTTTGGTTGAATTATGTACGGTTCAAGATCACTAACAAATCAGCCTGTTGCATAGAGTAGGCCAGAGGCATTATAAACAGTACTCATTTTGGTGAAAAGATGTAGACGTCTGCTTTTTGACGTCAGACAATGTGAAGGACTTAGAGATCATCCAGGCTGTCGTTAGTCAACAAGCTAGAGCATTGATGGCGATGACACCGCAAACAAAGTATATGCGAGGAGCATTTTAGCGAATAAAAAGATAAAACTGATGAGGAAGGCACTTTCTGTAATTGCAGGGAAAAAGCAGAATGAGATAGGCATCATCAGTCGAAACATGTCATATTATTACCCAGCCTAGCTCAATTGTTGCTCATGCGATGTGTTGGTCCGGACTGTGTTAGAAAAAGAACGTGTAGGACTTTCACAAAAATAATAAGAAAGGACTATAAAATAGATTTGATATTCATCCGGTACTGTATTTGTATACGGCATTCTTCAAATAAATGTGCTTCTTAAACCAATCTTTCGGATAAGAATGTAGTTATTTTTGGATCAACCACTGAAAGCTGCGTTCTAATTCTTTGCATCATTACAGTTGTTATCATAAAGTACATCATTTTCAAATAAGATTGATGAAGATGAAGCATCCAAGAGCTATCTTCAAAAGATATCTTCACCATTATAAACGCTATCGAGATAATTTTCACGCTTTATTTTTAAATGTGAGTTATGAAGTTTATAGTTGATGAATTTTTTATGCACTTGCTAAGAACAAAGTTCCGCATTCTTTGATGCCAGTTTTTCCTCTCATAGCTTTTGTCTTGTCTCATTCGCAACTTTTGAAAGACTGCCGATTGCAGTTAGATAAAGATTGCCGACTCTCCCACAATTATCTTCATACGAGTATCATCTCCGATGTTGGAGTAGTGACTCCCCTTCAGAATTATTCATGAAGATGGTGAATGAGGATGGATCCTCCCAACAGAGCCGCCTCTTAACCCGTCCAGTGTGCTGGCACACCTGCATTATGAATTCTAACACCGAAAAGTTTTGGATGTGTCAAGTGAGCTTATGAGGAACTTCTTGTCCTTTGCTTTTCGTATCGCAGAGTATAGTCATAGGAAATTATTGAAGGCCATTTGTCATCAAATTTCATTCGATACAAAAATATAATAAGCGCTAAGGACAATTCTGGCCTCGACTACAACTTTTCTGTGATCGATCAATCGAATACTGATTTCATAATCGCGCAATTTATCACTTGATCGTGTCATTATTTTGACAAAACTGTTATGCAAAAATTGTTAATGGTGCTCAAGTCAATGCACTAGTGATCACTACTTAAATAATTCTTTATTAGTTATCTTTTCCACCTCATTGCTTCATTAATGGAATTTGGAAGGTATTATAGAGTTCTCAACTGCTATTTCACATGTATACCTAATATCATGTGGCATAAATATTAGCCAATGCAATCAATCAACAAATGCTTACATGCAGGCCTATGTATCTCACAAAATTTCTTACGTAGCGCTTATCTTATTGATGCTACATTTTATCAAGGATTTCATAAAATTTGTGGAGAGCAATCGCATTTAGGCTACAAGCAAACATGCTAAGAGAATACGCAAGCAATTTTCTAAAACGTTTATCGGAACAAAAGCATGAGATTATCGGTGTTAAACAATTAATGAATTTTATGTCTTTGCACTTAAAACTATGTAGGCTACTCCATGCGCTATTCCTGGCATAAATATAATTGCTTGAAATCATTAGAATTTTAAGTATGTAGGAGACGTGGATTGCACCATGGGTTATTCAGACATCCATCACACGCATAGACGAACATTATATGCTACACCCATGTCGATTTCATTTCCTGAAGTCCTTGTTTAATGCGGAGTTTCACCTCGATTGTAACTTTAATCGAGGTCGAGGTCCGATCGAGGTCAGGTTTCTTTTTTTATCTTCATTCGAAAGTGTTTTGAATATTTTGATCTTGTTGGAATACAGCACATATCATCGACAAAACTAATAGGCGTAAAGAGGCAATTATTGCGGTATATGCCTATGTTCCAATATCCAGTGTACATTTGATATCCAACGAATAGTGAAGTTAACATAATGGTACGCAGCCTTAGATGATTCTAATGAGACAGGTCGGAAGGCTTCTGCTCATGATTGTGAAGGCTTCTCAATGATTTAAGGCATAAAAATGACTAAGGATATCTCTCATTATAGTAGAGAGGAATTTATATTACAAATAAAGAAGGCAATGGAGGTTTGAATGGAAACAATGAGTCAATATACTCGAACATCTGTATTATATACATGTACATCATACCACAAAAACAAGGCTAGTACTTGGGCTAGCGGTAGGACTTGTGTCAGTCACCAGACGATCGATTGGCTTAAAGACGAGGAAAATTGTCAAAAACAGAATAACAAGAGCTATTGAACAGAGAACAAGAGCTATATGACAAGAGAACACGACCATCTAGGAAGGGAGATTATTATTCACTTCATGTTCGATGGTAAACTCAAGATTGGGATGAAATGAATTAAATTTCTCGAGCAATCTGATGGCGTCAGTCATGTCTCGCAGAATAGCAAAAGTGTCATCCATGTACTCGTACCTTCGGTAGAAAAGGGAGTATCTGTCGATCTCATCGATCTTTATGCGACTGCAGGTCAATCTATAACGGAAGGACGAGCAGAGGTCGTTCGATCTAAAGACCATATTCCTAATTGTCTCATCAAAGTATAGATGGTTGATTTCAATGAAATAGATTTATTCGGTGCAGAAGAACTCTTACATGTGTGGCCGTTGTTTCAAATTTATCCATCCCTGTTGTTAATAGGCCTACAGAGAGTCATGATTGCTGCATTTTTAGACTTTTAAAACAGTTGTGGAGATCTCAAACGCATCAATTACTGTTGTGAAATTTTTGTCAAGGATTTGTTTTTAGTGTTGAACTAAGAATGCAATGATAGCTTTTATCTTGAACATTGACTTATGCTGAGTTGTTCTCATAGGCCGACCAGTCATGCGCGACCACGTGCGAAAGCATAGCATTCGCATTTTGTGATCTTCTAACACAACGCACATACACCAGCATGAATTAAACAAGGAATAAATGAATCTCGCTCATTATGCATCTTTGTGCACATGCACGAAATCATTTTTTATCTGATAGTAAAATATTTTTGCTGGGGGAGGTCCAGTGGACCCCCTATACATGTCTCCCATGCTTCTATTGATTCAATTGAAATGCAGCGTTACATACAGAATCACTGTCAAAATGATGAATTTACATGGGCATGAGCAGTTGATATATTCTCCGCACAAAAAGTGAAAAACAAAAATATGGTTGCGAGGAACCATCTTCATTTCTTGTAATGAAGATGAGGGTAGTAATGAAAGAATAGTTCTTATCTATGGCCATAGAAATAACTGCATAGATGTATGTCAGGTGTCCCATATGCCAAGGATGTGGACCTGCTGAACTTCTAGAAGCATTTGCACATGCACTCAATAAAGAAGTGGGAGAAAGAGAGATGTTCAAAGTGGTGGGCATTGGCATTAACCTATTGAGACCCGATGACGTGCGGTGCACGTCATGGGTAGTTGGAGCAGTGTAGCAGATTTGTTTTCGGGGCTTTGGGTAACCTACCTTGCAAAATTGTTACAAGCATAACATTTTTGATCACCCGGCTCATGTGCGATGACCACTTAAAATAAGGGATCATCGGTTCAGCGATTCTTAAAAATAGCGAAAATACATCAAAGTCCCCTTTATAATTTATTTTCAATTGATCAATTTAACTATAGCAAACAAGCTTCTTACTTCATTAGAAATTGATCCTTCTTATACTATCAGGAGGAAGGCAGTCAGAAGTAGATTAACATGAGGATTTTCACTTTTTAGAAATTGTATTGTTTTGAGCTTTGACTAATTTGGATGTGTAGAGTAATACACTTTTTTTTCATTTCATGTACTTAAGTTAAGTACTGCGCTTGCACCGTTAGTTAGTGATCATGAAAAGCAATAGAATATACAAGATTTTTTCCGTATTTATTCTCTTTCCTTCGCGGCTTCCTTTGATCTAGCGTTTGACCTCCATCGTAAATCGCAAGGGCAATTTTGAAGATTTTTTCAGACGCTAGCAAAGAGGATCAAATTTACCTTGCGATCATTACATTTTCTATTTGACTGCGATGCATAAATGGGATATTGTCTCTATTTAAACGCATCTTTTTCAATAAAGACATCACTTACTCCTTCCTGATAATTCTTTTAATGGAAAATTGGTTTGTTTTTCGCTTGTGTGTTTTATAGCTTCAAAGTATTAAACTTATCTCAGATTGAAGGAATTGGCAGTGGCGGCCAGAGAACATTTCTAGAGGTTAAGGGCTAATCACACTGATGAAAGGGTCACGTTTCTATGACCGCGTGACCTGAAATCTTCATTTTCCTTTCTTCGAGTTGTCACCTTCATTGCGGTCATATTTGCTGAATAATATAGGTTGATATTCTGTAGACTATAAGTACCGTATTATAGTATACGTTGGCAGGCCTGCGTGCAGCATGTATATGGCAATTTATAGGCAGACTTCACAATCAATGAAAAAGTGAAAAATCGCCAAATGTAACTAGGACTCAAAAAATATTGCTTGATATAAAGCACAGTTTTAAAGGACATGTTTTTGATTCTTTGAAAATTTCTCATTGTAGTGGTTTCTTAAGACATTTGACCAAACTCTCAATCACAAAAGCTATTGTTGAATATGTCTACGTCCGTATATCTGGTCAAAGTAAATGAAAATTCAACATTTTCAACGTTAAATAATCAACATAGATTTTAGCAATGAATGAATTAAATAAAAACGTTTACCATTAGATATTTAACATTACTTTTAATATCACCTTCAGCTAATTATCGCCGATGAGTTATACTTCTTTGATAAGAATGTTCATTTCATGGAAATCTTTGCTGCACATGTCTGTAAACCCATGGCCAGATTCATTGATGTCATCTGGTTTAATAATAATTTCCATATTCAGCAATGGCAATGCTGACACTCATTTAAAATTTAAAGCTCGCTTCACTCGTTCTGCATTTTCGATGTCGTTTAGCATAACTATGATGTAATAATAACAAAATAAGTTTAGATATCATAATGATCTTAGTAGGTGTCAACTGTTGTGTGTTTTATTGGTATTTGAGATCATTTCATGTTTCTTTTATCATTTTATGTTTTTATGATCCATTGAATTTTTCCCGCCAAGACGAAATATAAGTACTTGATGTAATAATGAAATTATTGCATATGGTATTACGAAAATAATATAAAGATATTGCATGCGATAATATATAATAATGAAATAATGCAGTATATATAATATAATGAATATAAATATAAGTAATGATTCTATGATCAACTAAAATTTATTCCGAATTTACAATTGCCTTAATTCAAGCACGTGGACGCAATATAACGCAGCATGATTCTCCAAAGTTTTCAGAAAACTGTCCAAAGGTCCATTCACACAGGATGCGGGACGGCGCGGCGCGTCCTCACGCGTCCAGAATTTTCGTTCAGAGCCTTAATAAACCTATACACCGGACGTGGCGCCGTCCCGCGTGTCTCTTTGTGAACAGTCCATGGGTTTATTAACGTTCTGAACGAAAATCCTGACGCGTGAGGACGCGCCGCGTCTGGTGTGAATGAACCTTCAGAGAATAAATAATTATAGATCAGCATAACAATTATCAACAAGACGGCACTTTTTGTTAGTAGGAGAATGAATCGGGTCAGATTTCGGTTGGTAGACTGATGAGGGAGGTCCTTCATTCCTCCTTGTGAATCAATTGTCGGTCGTTGAGATACAGCCGCGTTTCAATCTGCAATAGATCGGTGCTATCAATGAAATCACCGACTTGAATAGCCCAAGCATTATGACCGAGTTTCCCAATGATGTGATGCCAGGAACAGCTGACATCTACAGTGATCGAGATGGACATTCAACGTCAGTGCAAGTTCTATAACGCCGGATACAACCCTGGGAGAAGTCTAGTCAATGGAATGACTGGGGGTTTTGTTTGTTCAGGGGCATGTGCGGTCGCGGTGAACAACTTCGCATTCCTTAAATTTTTAGAAAACTTTCTGAAAGAAAAGTTATCATGACAACAAAAGGAAAGCAGATAGAGTGAAATTCTATCCGCGTAGACCAACCCAAGAAGTGCTAAATTCTATTTCTGCGCATCAGAAATTACTGCTAGCGGTTCTCTTATTGTGTCTATCAATACTATCCGTGATGTTGTCAACTCATTCAATAGGTTGGACGTTTTAAGAAAACGTCTCAAAATGAGAGCATTAAGTAATACAAATAACATGTTTATTGAAACTGTTTTGTGTTTTAAAGCATTTCAATAAACATGGTGTTTTAAGCATAATCGTAAGTGTATCCGTTCCAACAGCTCATGAAATAGTTCCAAATGGACCGAATTTTGTTCAATTCCTGCTTCTGATGCGAAGTTTAACAAACTGACAACAGCCACTCTTAGCATTATTCGGTAGAACTACATGCAATGATTTTTCTTTTAACTGGATAGAAGTTGCCTCTCGAATAGCAATCTAACGATTCTACAATTGAAGCGAAATAAAATTTGACTATATTACTTTTGTTGAAAAGTAATGCATTTTAATCGAAATCACAGAAAATGTCTGCAAGTTACGTAGAAATGCATTGTTTAAAATGAATAAATAGGTATTTTCAGTCATTTCTCAGACATGCATTATTTCTCAGACATTATTGGCTTTGAGGAATTCACATCCTCATGGCGCCTCATTCGCAACCATGCCGACAAGTGATAATATGACTTGTAGGCTGCTCCCCTAATCGTACAATAAGCTGCTTATAAGCGCTAAAACTGTACTTATTTCTCGCTCTTGAACAATGATTTATTGCTTATCACATTATTGTGATTTACAAGTTAAGACTTAGTGTAACAATGGATAATTCACTCTAGCTTCACAACGTGTCTACAAGTGCAATTAAAAACCCAAAACTAGAAAAGACGGGTCACCGAATGGTGCCCTTGACTAGGTGACCAGCAGCCAAAGTTTTCCAAATGACGTGACGTTGTTCCTTCACTGGTTTTCAAGATTCATGGGATTTACATGTACATTTTAAAAATTTATCCAATCACCGTCTCATGTTCATTTTGGAACAATAATTGTAGCATCCATTCTACATGTAAGTGAGTGGTGACTGAACTGTCACTTAATCTGAGCAAACACTTTCCTTAAATATTTTGACAAAACAGTTTTTTATCAGTATCAGCTGAGGCCCACCTGTGAAGATTGCAGACTAAGTGCTAAAAGTCAGAAATCCTGGCAGGTAGGCCTATCTTATCTGCAACTTTATCTTCTAATCACTATTTTAGTTTCGTATGTTGATAAAGTTTTTCTAAAGCTTGAATTTGTGAAAAGAGTCACTATAAGACATTGAATATTGTTGTTCCTTCATACCGTTGTACAACCCGCGCATACAGTTCTGATTTTCTTTACTCCAGAGTATTTTCTCATTGATTAAAATAAATGATCAAGAATTTTAATATGTCCAAGAAGATCTAGCAAAGTAAAGTGGTTTATAAAATACATTTGTGTGATGAAATGGGCATATATGTATGAGTGTAGGTACATCTAAATCTACAAGCTTCACATGGTGCGGGTGAATAAAGCAATAGCCCACAAAACTTGATCTATCAAAATTATGGGATGAATAGTTAGCGGCTGATAAGTTCATTTTATGTGTTTTCTTGACTGAATTCTTATTGTCATGAGTCATGAGTGAAGGCACGTGAACAGGAATTTGATCAGAAAAACACGGTGGGATAAGAGGATAAGATGGCTCTCTTCTTCCATCTCTTTCGTGTTTATATCCCTTGAAAAACATCTAATGACTGAATTTCACCAATTAAGAACTATTCCGTTACAAATAAATTTTCAATTTTGTAATTAAATTGATACGATGTTATAAGAATTGATTTTTTTGTTATTACATTTTGTTGCATGATTCTAGAACACATAATTGCTAAATTTTGTTGCATAATTTTGGAATCAATTAATTCAGGAGCTTGTTAGAAAAAAATTTGATGCATTTGAAATCATTAAAAATCATCTGACAAAATCATCAGTGACGTTGCTAAGGAAACCGTCAGAGCAATGAAATCTTCTTCAAAAAATCTAGAAAGAATTTGGCATTCGTCATTTCGCAATTTTCAATGAAACCAAAATTCAAATCAAGCTGCTATATTGACATGATATGATGCAATGGTTTCAAATGTTAGTCACATATACTGTACTGTTCTTATCACCCACCATTAGTCAGCTTGCTAGTCAATTTGAAGCAAAAGTAAGTTCTGCAAGTGACTTTATTGACAGACCACCAAATTAGAGATTGCAATATTTTCTGCATTTATTGTTTCGAAAGTTAGTGATGGAGCGATGTAAAAATCATTGATTTTATTGATATAATCATGCATTCACGACATGCAGCAATCGACGTTCAGATACGAGAAATAACATTTCGACTATGTACCGGTAAATCTTGCTGGTAGAAATCACTGAAGGAATCTGATCTTTATACTATGGCACACGCCTACATTTCACTACAGACATTCAACTTTTTATGTTCATGTAGGTGTCTTGAAACGTTGTGCCTAGTATTTCCATGCTCCTTTAATCAAAACACTTCTGAAACAACTTGCGATACTTGCAAGCATCTTACAGTGCAAAATTATTCAAATATCAACAGCCTTTAAGCTTAGAGAATAGAATATCCGAACTCCAATCATGCATACAGAATTGCACCCGACTTCAAATCCTTGTTTTAGTCATGCAATTCACTGCTACCCACTCCCTTCATTGCGAAAACTTTGTCCACTGTAATTCTGACCACAGTTTTAAAGTTTTTCTATAAAATTTCTGTTTATATTATATATTAATCCGATGGTCTTTGAAATGACGTTCCCATCAATTGTATTGATGAACTCTACGTGCATGCAGGTGTCTAGAAGGAGCAACTACTATATTTATGAAATATGCTATATCTGAAATACAACATAATGTCCCCAGCAGGTGTGCATAATAAATCTGATACCGTGCAAACGCAAAATTTATATCAGAAATACATGTAGTTCTTGCTTACCTACTTGCACAGTTTTCATTATTTTTAGTGGAATGTGTTGAATTCGAGAATCTGAATAAAGTACAGAACTTGTAGACTACGCATGCATAATGGAAGATTATCACGGTAGTACCCCTTCCCCACTACAAGCGTCATATTGTGGTGATTATGGTGCCTTGATGCGATTAAGTACTGGTAGTCCTCTGATTTCATGTCATTAATGTTCAGAATCCACGAGATATCAAACCAATGTACAGCAATGCATTCTCACACTACAAAACGCTCACTATCAAACACATGCGATGGATACCAAAATATACTGTATTTTGGCATGTTGCTGGATGGAACATGGATGGAAGCATGATCCACTCTAAAACAAGATCGTGAATTCGTCTTTTAGGGAATTCAATAGCTTTTTTTCTGTAGCTTATCACTTCATTGTTAGTGGACAGTGGATAAATTTTACTCATTTGAATTACCTAATCTATCAGTTTGAAATAATTTTCCGTAAATTTAGTATTGATGAACACGGTAATTAACGGCAATAAATATAAAATTCATTCTAAAACTAATTAACGCATGTCGTAATTGTCATGTCAAAGCAATCAATCACCCTAGTGGCAATTATCGCAAGTTTAGGGTTTTAATTTGAGATATGTTGCTGAAGCGTCACTGTCGATAATATTTCTACAGAAATTGAGAATTATAAATAAACAAGAATCAAATGAATAGCTGAGTCAAGTCGAAGAAGCATCGCTGTGCATGTGATATGTAGACATATGGATGAACTGGACTGGAAACTGATAATGTCCCGAATAAATAATATGTCACTTTTACTTAATTGCTATGTTCATTAGGCCTTGCAAGTTTGTACTTCACAATCTATAATAATGAAAATATGAATGTCATCCCACCCAAAGTTCTTTACTTTGATTCAGCTTTTTATTCATTTCTTAGATATTTTCTATAATTAGTTCAATGGAGTCTATTAGGGCCGATGTAAAATACACTACTGTTGAGGATGGATTTTATGCCTATTCTCGAATGAGCACTGGTTTCAAAGCATCAAACTATGATGAAGATCCTAATCATGCTTAGCGCCATCTGAACAATCAAATCCTGCTGAAACGTATGACGAACCTCCGCTTTATGTTTCGGCTTACAAAACAGTGATATTTACAATGAAATATTATGGGAAACTGATCTTCTCATAGAAAGATAATTGGTCAACATAAGAATCGGCCACTTCCAACCATTCACATACTCCGTATGTATTGCGTCACTGCAAATAAATCATTATATTAAAAATTCATTATAAATATCTGTTTTGTTGCTTATTCATCTGTTAGATACTCTAGACATTAAATAGCAAAACATAAAAGATAGGTATTTGAATATTTGCGAAGTGCATGATAATATTATCATTCTGAGCATTTACTTAAAACACTTTACTTTTACGGTACAGTCATAATATAAATAGCTTCCCAAGCGGAAAAATATGCTGACAACATGGCTCGTAAATTTCAAATTAATGCAATGCAAACATTTGGGATAATAGGTTATGTGCATTCACGATTGAAACAAATTTTACGAAATACATCCTGCCAAGTTGACTTTTACCTTTCAGTGTTTTTCCTGGTGCTGGTGCACTATTTACGAGTAGTGCGACCTCCATTTACTGAGAACGTCTGTTCACAGGTCAGTGATTTCAATAATAACAAGTCGGAAAAACATGCATGAAACAGAATGGCAATTTTTGCCCATTGTCTACCTCTCCATTACTTTAAACTATGTGGCTTGACCACATTTGCCTCGGGCTTTTTCTTGCAATGGGAAAAAATCGAAATCAGTGCTTCGAATGTCATCAAACAGCTGTGGATAGACAAATCGCGTATATTCCGTCCTGTAGTGCCTCTCATTTTTACATGTTAAAGGAGCTTTCTTACTACAGCGTCTTATAATTCGAACACTCACTTTTGTCAGATTTCATAATAACTGTTCAAGATGAAGATCTCATGAAATCATGCAGCCATGCTCTTTCTCGTGGAGACATTCATTTTGCAGTTTAAGTTCATCTTGTCACCATAAATAGCAGAAATTAACAATACCATAGAAAGTCTAATACTATCTACTTGCAGATAGCTTCATTAAATTCAAATATGCACGCAAATTATAACATTCCATGATGGTTGTTTCAGTATAGTAAGAAATGGTAGATGTCACATAATTTCCGCTTTTTGTGACACTCTGGAATGTATCAATAATCTACAAATACAAGCAAATGTATTAATTTTACATTCCATTTGCGTCGCTGCTTATGACTACTTATCAGCTTGCCTATAAGGCTACAATTATTATTGTTATTCCGATTAGGTGAAGTAAGGGTTGTGCAAAGAAGCAATAATTTAATCATAACATATTTGATATTTTTGGGAATGAAGGATTTGGATGCGCGTATAATTTAAATAAGATGATTGCTTCAATGACTGGAACATTCACAAAGAGTTCGACGACATCCATCGACGCCATTTTCTTTTCATTCAGGTTGTTGAGAGAAATCGATGTATTTTCAAAATCAAAGGATGAGCATGTCATGAGAGAAGAATCATTAAAGGGTTTGATCTGCCCATTCAAGTATTGACTTAACTCTACCCGTGAGCAAAACTGAATTAAGTAGCCATTAATTATGTTGCAAGTACCATGGTTATTTCATAAAACATCATCACTAAGGGACTGTTCATTAACTAAAATTCTGCCGGCTGAATATTAAACCAATTTAATTTTCTGCCAGAAAATAGTTTTTGAACGACAGTATAATACCGAAACCGACTGAAAATTCTGCCGGTAGAATAAATCGGCAGAATTTTCAGTCGGTTTCGGTATTACATTGTCGTTCAAAACTATTTGCCGGCAGAAGATTAAATTGGTTTAGTATTCTGCCGGCAGAATTTTAGTTAATGAACAGCCCCTAAGAAAAGCCTATAGATACCATAAATTCTCAGAAATAGAGTTTGTCGATATCAGAGGCATTTTTTGAGAACCTACTGAGCGCCGTAGTAATACTAAATTAAGTCAGGGTAGACTTATACCACTCAACTTCCCCCATGCAATGCCTATGGATGGAAGAATTTTTATACGTGTCGTTCGATTGTGATATAAAATCATAGGGGACTGGAAAGGCCTCTTTGAGACAGAAAATACGTGTGTAATGTTGTAGTTAGTTATTGCTTAACCCTTGAATGGATAAACAAACTGTAAAATAATAATGTTTTGAAACAAGGTATGCTCAGGTTGTCAAAATAAAACATACACTGTAATGTAGGAGCACAAGTGGTTTTGGGATAAACTCAGCCTTAAGAGTGGTTAGGAACACAAGTGATTAGGAGCTGAGAAAAACTCACTTAATATATCGGCTGCTTGACCATCGGACATTAAACATTGTGTGCCTTCAAACTATCAACTGCTACAAGCAATAAGTGAATTGATTCAATATACATGTAGTATGATATGTATTTGTTTACTTCAATAAGTATACTCATGTTTTATTAAACGCAGGAACCCTTGTATGTGAAGAGATAGCGGAGAGAAAGGTGAAAGCAATGCTAATTTCACCTCCTTTGAACTTCTTAAAATAGTGAAAATATAATTGATTTCCGTTGCAAATATGAAGTAAGATGAATTTTTAGCCGACTTGAAATAGCAGTTGCCAATGGTCACCTGAATTTCAGGAAAACGAATTCAATGAATAGAAATACTTTTCATACAATAGTACAACATAAGCCTACCACTCTTAAATAACACTAACGGGTTTGCACACAGTTGCTACATATGATTTACTCATGGGACACCAGATATGTAACCGGTCGTCGGTATATCGGTGCCGGTACGGTATGGAAAATCGGACCGGCCATACCGGTATAATTCCGTTCCCGTCTTATTTGAGAAATTGCACTTGTAGTCCTTGACTTAGAAACAGTCGTTATTAAGGTTCAGTTAAACATGCGATTATTATATTAAAATCGTTACAAACATTCAAGTCTTTCATTATCAGTTCAATTTGAATTGGAAATTTATAAAACAATGAAATTTAATACTCGTACTTCAACTAAAGCCTTTCTCAAATTGTAAAAATACGCTATCAGTATGTAAATTTGAATTGTTCATAATACATGTAGCTAATAATAGATTTCTGTTGACTGTGTAACAAACAAGAGATACATACTTTTTGTATTGATTGCTTTTTTTTTTTTTTTTTTAGTATTGATTGCTATACTAAAGTAATCCAAAAATCTATTAAATACTTATTAGTCAATATTCAAGCAATTTACCCATTAAATTTACTTCAGCGTTGCATAGGTCTTATTAAATAAGCGTAATTTGGAGTGTTGACACAATACAAAAATCAATGGCATGTTTGTCCACATAATGAGAAAGTGAAGATGATGCCAAACACATATAGCATGCTTATTTTAATTAATCGACTAGATCCTAACATTCATACAAATCCACACCGTTATGGCAAATTTGGCTAATCGTACCGCATACTTATTACTTGGCCTGAGCTTACATAAATTTCCTGATAACCAAAAAAGGCCCAGTTATTCCGATCAGTGAAACGCATTCGCACCGAGTCAATCATTACTGCCTTTTCATCTGAGCAACGCGCTTGATATGTTATTAAGCCTAGTATAAGTGATAATATTATTACGTGTTGAAGATTCGTCCATAGACATATGCTGGCAGTAACAAGACCTAAATAAGTTTGATTGGATTTCTTGTAGGCATATATTGATTGATAACTTTGAAAGGTTAAATAGCCTTGCCCAGCATACAGGGAGTTGCCATTGGTATGGGATTGTGGCATTCCTGCATTCGGGCCGGTTTCCATCTTTGCTGCAACATAGCGCCTACACAACAATAGATAATATCAACTGGTGTGGTACCAGTAGTCATGTATTAGTCTAGATATACATGTGTATCAACAGAATTATTTATAACTACATACTGTACTTTATCGAAAAGCTCGATCGGTCAAGTCTTGAAAATTCCGGACCGGTTGCAACTCTGTGGGACACATGCGTCCCATATAGGATAAACTGGGCAATTTCAGTGGAATTGGAAGTAGTATTTAATTATACATATATGGATGGAATTATCATTAGACTGGTGTTGCAATTACGTCTGTGTTCATACAACATATCAATAAGGTCTTAATTTAACATCTAATAAGGTTTTTCTATCCATCAGGTTTTAATTTTTCTTAATAATGGACGCATTCAATGAGTAGTAGGCCTGCATCGATAATCTGAAGCTCAATTGAATGTCCCATCACTTTAGATCAATAATCCAAGAATATAATTTATTTTTGATTGGTGGTACATATTGCAATGGTTGACAAGAGTTACAAATAACTGTGTTCAGATGCGTGATTAAATGATGTTCAGCGAAACACTGCTCATGCCCCAATGAGGGATGCTTGTCCCATTTATCCCATTCCTGGTCCGCGGAGACAGAATAATCTACTTTGCAAATTGGACACGAACTCGTCAACGATGGCATACAGATGGCTGAAGTTAGCAGCACTGGAATCCGATCGTGATGATTCTATTGATTTGATTTCAGTTAGCGCTCTCACTCTTTGCACTTTTCTCATTGTTTTACATGTAGGCCTATTCTCGTCACGTGGAGCAACTGTTGGAAGAGCTGGTAAGTACATGTCCTCTCAATGTAGACTCGGGAGTGATGCCTGGAGGCTTTGTAGATTGCAATTCTACTGAATATCACTCACTGCCTTCTTAGCAGCAGCAACGCGTGTTTGCCGATCCATCGTCAGCCAAATTATGAAAAAATGATAATTTTTCAATTAATTAACTAAGCGTCTAGCAGGTGTATTTTGATCTACTTTGATTTGAATTGAGTTTGTAACTTGCAACAGATGTTCAGTTAATAACATAGTTGTCTGTCGGCATAATATCACAAAATGTTGAGAAAATATTAATTTTCCCACTATGTGTATGCAAGAACAGCGAATATTTTTGCATGCCTATGGTAATCTATAAAGAATGGTCGTGTAGCATCACTTTGCTGTAGAAATTTTGATCATTCTAATATGGCGATTGGCGTACATATACCACCATAGATATGCTTGCATGCATGAAGCGGAGAATGTCGGATATCGTTAAGTGATAAAATTATTTGCTCAAAGTAAATATCTCCAAATTAGAAGCGCCTCCGTTTTTGCCGAGTTTTCCATACTTTTGAGGGTCTAGCAGACGAGCCTTAGCCATGTATATTTAGTCACAGCCATCAACCTTCTATGGAACCGTGAATGAATACTTTTCACCCTAGAAGGATGAAGGAAGTCAATTGAAGCCGATAGATTTTCCAAATACTATGGTTTCCGAAATAATTCATTCAAAAAGATAAAATTGTGTGGCTTTCATGAGGACATTATTTTGAATGCTAGTATGATTCTGATTACGTTACTTTTCATTTCCTAAACACAAAAATGTGTAGGATTTTGGATGATCAAAGAGATTTGGATGGGCAGTAGAACGTTCATGGTGACGCTTCTCACCAATTTTCGCATCGCGGCATGGTCCTTCTTGATCATGGTCTTAATCTCGGCCGCCCATTTATACAAAAAATCGTTGAATTGCTGAAATTCATGTGGTATATGACAATCTTGCGCGTGTGTCGATGTTTGTCATTTATGATTAAGCGCATTCAACCCTTTAGGGTTTCGTGCAATTCTTACATTTTTCAAATAACCTATGAAAAGAAACACATGCATCATTTTTCAAAGTTGCTGTTAGTTTCAATTCTTTAAAGATGGTCAACTGCTCGGAAAAGTTTTTGTTTCTATTTAAATCAATGCTTAATCAAGGTAGGATGACCATTGTGTTATCTATACTGAAACGCATCATCGAAGAATATGCATTTTGCTGAGGAGGCGAAGTACCATGTGCATAACAGGGCACTGCTACTCATGATGTCATCAACATCAAAAACTACATTGTCATGAATTAATTCATATAAAAATAAATAACATTGTATTACTGCATATTATTTACAGTGATGACAATATGTGCATGTAATACTAGGTGCAGATTATGTCATCTCCTAACTTCAGTGATAATAAAAAAAACTTAGATGAAAGACCTGCATTTCGTAGCATAGTTCCCGTTATTATGCTTAGATACGGCATAAGATGAAGTTTGTAGATAAATTACTGGCTGAATGATATGGAAGACATTCAAAGTTATTAATGCTAATTATATAATTAAGTTAATTAGATAAATTACTTGCTTTTTATAATAGGCATGCATCTCGATTAATGAAACCACATGTACATGTAGTTGTTCATATCTTTACACGCTACAGGGATACGGTACCGCGTGGCGCACTTGCTGTTTGCGACATAGTTGGAATCCATCGTGGTGCTCTGGTTAAGGATCACTGGTTCATGGAACACTTAATTAATTTATTACACTTATTAATCTTGTTAAATGTGCAGGGAAACTTGCAAGTAAGTGAAAAACGTGCTTATCATTATTAATCTGAGTGACTGAAATTTCCAATCTCCAATGAAACCAAATCATGATGAAGCCTTTAATGTGTTATAATTGGCAAATTGATTATATTCACAGAAAATGGACAAACTCGACAAAGCAGCGTTTGAATTGAAATCTGAAGTTTTTGCCACCACCATGACGGCAAATATTAAGGTATTTATCAGTTTCCATCGATTAAACTTTGTATGCAGTGCAAGATTAAGGACATCACTTCCAAAGGAGACAAACCTTCAATGTAAGAAAGCACTCTCGGGCACTAGTCATGACTCCAACACATTGTAAGGGGAAGTAAATATTTATTTTCGAATTTAATTAAATATGTTTAAAACACTAATTTCCATAATTGAAAGGATCATTTCATGCAATTTATTTGCGTTGATTCTTTAGCTACATTACAATGCTGCCGGCTCTATCGAAATCGCACAGGATCTAGGAGAAAGTTATCTTATCCATCCCTCTGTCTATTTTAGTCGCATTTTCGAAAGTCTGATTTCCTGAGATAACGCAAAATAAATGGATGTGAAGTATCGAAGTAAGCCGATACCAACAATCCTCAGAATTGGGTGAAAATTCATAGCATGCGATTGCGTATGTAAGTCGTCAAAATCATATGAAGTGTTGATGAGCTAATATAGTCCAGTTATCATTCACACGAACACATAAATTCTGCAACATTTGAATTTTAGTCTAAACGTTCCTATTGAATATTGTAGACAGATGTGGAACAAATAGCTCTGAATCTGAGGTTTCAGTTAAATTAGCAGTTGGGGAAGAGAAAGGTGTTCGGATGCTGTAATTCAAGCTGCTCAAAAGTACTGAGCGATTATACATATAAGTAAAAAAACTTGCTTATATATACATACCATGTAAATATAATAATGAGTATGCATATAATGTATATACAGTATAAATTTTAGCTCAAAATATTTTCATATGTTTATACTATGCATTGACATTACTCAATCTACTTAATTATTCTTTATTAAATGGTTATATGTTTCAAGCTTGATCTCAAAATTGTATCTTGGAAATCGCCAATTTTTGATAATGAAGGGAATCGAAATGAAGATAACACCCTTTTGTCAACTGAACTCCTTGAAAGCAACAAGCTTGCTCCAACACTAAAATTGTATGTCTATTTACTAAAGTGAACCACTTTTTAGAGTGAATAACCTGGGAAAACACCAATGAAGATACCGATAACTTCATTTCTGATGTAACAAAAATTAATAGATTAAACCTATTGAGAGCGATCTGTAATATGTGACATTGTGATAAAGTTAACAGTCGCCACTCCTCATTAAACTGAACCAGTGATCTTTAAATATCCAGGCTTGTTGCTGCAAATGGGAATCCAATGGGGATTTAGCCTCATGTGAAATGGGATAGGAATGAGACAGCATACCAAGATCAGACTTGTGAAAGGGTATGAATTTTCAGGCCCGGTTCAGACCGGGCCCGTCTCATGAAAAATAATCAAGTTCAAGCCCGACCTGGCCTTTAAACACTGTTGCCCAGTCGGCCTGTAGAATATACTAGGGACCTTCGAAGATTCGATTAAAAATTGTGATTAGAGAAAAATTCGAATCGGTTCCCTTCGGCTGGACAAAATTTGCTCCGATTGTTTTGATTTGATGTGTAGCCTCTTCTCGGTCGACCCGATTGTAACATGAAGTTTTGTTAAGCTTGTATTGTTGGATTCTCACTGAAAGCGCTTGAAGACGTCAGTTTCTGAACAGTAGTTGGTCGACTCGATGCTAGAGTGCGTGCTATATGCTGTTCAGATGACTTGTGGTTGTATGCTCGGGTTAATGAAAGTCTTTTAACTCAACTAGAATGACATGATACCCAGATTCCAAGATTTTAAAAATTTGCAGGCTCGGGCTAGTCCAAGCTTGTACAAGAACTAGTCCAAAATCTTCAGTAATTCCTTGTACTTGTACAGACATGACATTAAGTAATGAATTTGGCAGCTGACATCTTTTAGCTATTTGCAATGATGCCCACTATGTATATATTTTTGTGAATTCAGTCTAAATAAATTATTTAAGGATAGCATAGCCTCAGACAATGATAATATGGGATTAGAAAGGAAGGAGACAGTATCAAATGTCATCTATGTCTTTGCTTCTTTCTATGCTTTATGATAGATTCTGACTCTAAGAATATAATATACTGTAGCAATAATGTATGAAATGAAATAATTATGCTTTATCAGCACCACATGATCTGCATCACGATGTTTCCTAACAATAATATTTTGAATCATTGACTGTCACATCTTCACAAGTATAGATGGAGAATGATTTTCAGGCTCACCCCATCCAATCTAAATCCAAATCCATCTAAACACTTAAAACACACTTGCCAACGCTGGAAACATCTTATTGAAGCCAAAATTTATTAAGTTGCGTTATTAGTTGCGTAATTTGGGTCTTATATCAAATGTCATTATTTGGTAATGTCAAAAGCAAAATAAAAGATTCAATGTCTTTTTAAATCCTAGCTTTAATCATAACACGATCGATCCGGTCAGGGTGAATTAGATTACTTACTCGTAAAAATCGGTTTCCTCTGATAATTTTCTTCATGGGTTAATCTTGTAATTAATGCGGCTGTTATTATTTTTTGTACACTGATGATGCTGCGCATCAGTACAACGTGTGGATTTGCATCTTCTGCTGCTGGAAGATTGATTCAAGTCGTTTCACGGTATTCACAAAGTTTTAGTAGGATCCGTCACACACCCATGAAAGGATATTATGTTAGTGATTGACAGCATTAATGAACATAACGCCTTCATTAAATTTTGATAGTGTCTGAATGGTAAAACGGTGTGAATATCTATTCAGATATTATTGCCATATTTCGTGAGAACAAAACCTAAGGGTTGCCATTTTCAATTTTGAACGAAGAAATTATTTTCAAAAATTGCAAATAATTGCTGATCGTTTTTCATCTATCACTTTAAAGTTGATACCGTGCATTTTCAATGCTGTAACTGACAGGAATGAAAAGATGAGCAAATGAATCATAATTATTAATTCAATTGCTACAATTTGATTACATTAAATGTTCGTCGGGTAAGTACTTACAGATGATGATTGATGACTGACTTCACTTTGAAGTGTTAGGCTTCATGCTTTTCCCAATGGGCAGAAGCATCCAAGTAGAAGTATCGCAGTCCATTAGCTGCAGTGTTGAATCAATCACGACAAAATTTAGTAAATAATTGCCATGATATTGCTCATGCAGTATTAACTTTAATTATTCCTATATCAGTTACAGCATGATTACTTGCGCCTGTAGCTGTAGAGTGAAACAACAGTTCCATTATATTCCATGTTGTCTCTACGCCTACATGAAATCTGTTTTTTCCATAGAACATTTAATGACACATTGACTGTACATCCATCAATCGCATTACATTTTATAATGTAACCTACTTCAACCACTAACTCTTTTTAAAGAAATACAGCCAGCTTTTCAATTACATTAAGTGGCATCATTCTATATTTTCTATGAGGCTTTCAGGTGCTTGACAAGTTGGTTACTACCGATAACTCAATCTTGACTCTTTCTGCAAAGAAACGCACTTTACTGCAGAATGAGATTTGTCAGTATTGGGAACTATACTTGTCATAGGTAGGCGAATATTGCAGCCTTCAAAACAAAAGACATGAGCGCAATACCACTATTTTCTTAAGCTGTAAAATTTTAGATATCGCCATCTGAACACAATGCGTCATTGACACAAGAAGTTGGGGAGTCAATCGATCATTCAGCAAGTAGGCTTCCATATTCGAAATCATGAAATCACCTTTTGAAAGAACGAATCGAAAAGCTTATAATAATCCCCGTTAACAGAAGATTGACGGCTGACGAAGAGATTAAACGTAACCTCTACCTTTCGTGTGATATAATGATATTGATATCATCAATGATAACTGCCAAAGCATACCAGAACAGGAAATTACTTCCACATCGAAATTAATTCATGCTATATACGACCATAAATACATCCGTACTAAACTAATTAACTAACTAATTACATAACTACCAAACTAATTACTAAATCCGTCATTGAGTTATTATTTGGAAACTGATTTTTGACCATTTTAGACCGAAAGTTCTGAAATTCTCTGGACTCGAGATAGTCTGGCACTCTCCAGATACTACTGATCGGGAAAGTGCCAGCCAGAATTAGAATTGTTTAAGCGTGTCACTGTGCGTGTCAAGCAGAGGAAGAGACGACCTGTCTAATTCTGTGGTGCCTGTTATATTCGATATGCTGTGCAGTAGTTAGAGCTACAAATAATAAGAAACCTTATACACATTTTACTTCAATTGAAATTGCAATTCAAGTGTGAGCCAAGACGAAAATAAACAGCTCAAAAGGATTATTAGTGATAATCTGCAATCATCCTCAAAATGATCAAGACGATTTCACTTACAGAACTGCGATTTTTACTTGATGACTTCACATCCCTGACATGCACATATTTTCTTGTGCCTGTCACTGAGAGGGTGCAAAATATATTTCACGCATATTTGTGCATTAACAATTTTTTTAGCTACCGTAGTAGAAAAATTGTAGCATAAATTAGATTTATTCAACATAAGCTATGTCGTTATAGAAACATTGGATTATTCAAATATATAAAATAAGAAATACTAGTCACATGTTTTATATATACATGATGTTTTGATTTTCCAAGATATTGTGAAGTTGTTAACAAGTATGTTTTTACCCGAGGTATAGCAATAATGCTCATTTTGGAAGGTAACTGCCTTCCGTTTCATATACATGATATGGGTGCAGTACACAAGTTAATTTAAGAGTATAAATAACAAAAGTCAAAGCTACATCTAATCTTCATATATATAATTTACAAACACAATGCGGACGCATGATTAATTTACTTCTCCCTTAGAGACCGAAAAATCCTGCCCAGTCGCAGCACATCTCGCTGACCCGAAAAGCTACATGACCAGTAATCCTGTATACAGAATTTCATGTCCAAAAACTGTAGTGAATGACACACATCTAAACCAGCAAGCAAGAACTTTGGCATTTATAATACAGGTTTGCGCATAGCAGAATATGCAAAGTTAACGATAAAATCATAAATTCAAAATATCTAAAACTGATCGCAATGGTAATGAAAATCATGACATCGTATTCTCCATGATTGTTTTCAATCTTTTGCTCTACTTCGATAAAAAAAGCTGTTAAATACAACATGAAGCCCAGCATAATAATGAAATGTCATGCCTTATCGCAACCAAACTTTATAGTGCCACACCCATCCATTGTCAAATTTTGAAAATGACATTCATGAGGAACTAAGTTATTCGCACTATGATTGCCCAAAAATTAAATGCGAATAGATCTATCTAACACAAGGTAATTAATTCATCTTAACACAAGGTGATTAACAGATTGTGATGATATCTAAAGATACGGGAGCAAAAGTTACACTCAATTTGAAAATGACATAATGGTCCGTGGGCTGCATGCAACTGACATTCACATAACAATGCAAAACACACAGACAGGCTCGACGCTTTTTACATGAATCTGAACTTTTGATGCTTGCAAGTTCGTTTTGATAGACATGACAGGTATATAATAATACTGATGCAAGAACGTGTGATCTTTGTAGTTTCAGCAAAGAAACATGATCTCTATTGGCAAACGAAAAGTATCAGACAGTGAAAAGGATGATAAATAGCGGACAACTCGACAATTCAAAATCAGATTACTTTCTCCCTAGAGCCATCCATTATGACTGCACCAGCTTTTTAAGTCAGCATATTACTCTATTGTTTCCAGATAAAGGAAATATCTCTTCAACTATCGAAATTTTGAGGATATTGTTGATTAGAAGAGTTAGATTGACAATGCTGACAGAGGCAGCGTGACTGATCCTCTGCAAATTTCATCTCAATAGGCGCCAAAGTTATCTTAAAATCTATTCGTTTACACAGAATTCCGTAATGCATTCCTAACTTCAAGCTATCGTCACGCTCGTCAAATTCTGAATGAAATAAAATATATCAGAATCTGCTCAAAATAGCTATATAGAAAATACCATCTCTGACGTTTATGCACCGTCGTTTTATTTAATTGGTAATTGAATTATGCAGTATCAAAGAATTCACAAGTCAATGTGCTAAAATCATTCTTTCGACGCGTGATAAATAGTCTTAGAATGAAGCAGTTATGCCGATTGATAACTTTCCATGTAAATGAGGATTTAGCGGACGACATCGGGCAAATTCACGAATACTTCCCTTCCCTGTAGCATTGACTGAAGGAATTTAGGATGATAACCAAGGAGAGTTCGTCAAGCAGTTATCATTGTTGTGAATGTTCAAAATTGCCATTACGACCACACCGACCTATTCTCCAGATTTTAAGCATCATGTCGCTGTACATACGTACTGCTCTCTGCTCTCTCTCTCTCCCTCTCTTCTCTCTCTTTCGAGGCATTTTTATGTAATGTATATTTATTTATATATCGTATATTTACGCACATTCGCCAAAAATGACAGAACCCTACAGCTACTCGTATTAGCAAAAAGCAGTGAAAGCTCATTTAGCTTACATTGTGAAGCTCCATGAAGTTTCAGCTACTTATTGACTAGGCCTATTTTAATTTATTTATTTTGATATTTCCCTAGCAAATTTATGCCACTCACATCGATTGACAAATTACACATTCGTATGAATGTTGCATATTACTTGAGTGTAAATAATTGCCAAAGTAGGCTTACAATGTACTGACAGGATGTATGTAATCATTCTAGGCAAATAATATTAAAAACAATATCAATGAATTATGCATTGCATGATGTACATTATGTATGCACTGTATCACACATGATCATTCGGGAAGAAAAATCAATTGAACATATACGCGTGACTTTTTGAATATTCGCTTGTCAATATGGCATAATTTTCAATATAATTTTTATGCCAAAAAGATAGCTAATTTCATAAGTATCTTATATAGCAATTCTCTTACTATTGTGTTATATATACTTGATGCTGCACTTTATGTTTTTAAAATCTTTTTCCAAATTTGTTGTCAAATGAACACTCCAAATCAGTCATATCTACGATCATATTTTCAATGTTATTTCATTGTTCATTCATGTTTGTGAAGCTCTGAAAACTGGATGTATCCGTGGTTCGAGAATAATAATTTCCTTGACCATTCACAACACAGTATATTTATTTTCTTTTGGCTAAAAACGATTGTTTTCTTTTAATTTGAGTTAGCCTGTGAATTGAGATTATCACAATATTGGTTCAATGATGAATTAAAGAATTTCCCACAGTAAATTATTTGGATCGACAAATCACAAGAACAAGCTGATCTTGACAGGCCCTCGTCAGTCCATGCCTACTAACGATCGATGTTTGATCATAAAATACATTATTGTTGAGTTATACTAAAGGCATGTGGTTCGCCAATTGTGTGATGATTGATATAAAGATACTGATAGCAAGCAGCCTTTGCTGCCAAAAGAAATTGGATACAATGACGGTAATTATTAGAGATAAAAATAATGATCAGTGCACTCTTTAAATATGTTATATTAGTGATAAATGCAGCAAGCTAATAAAATAGCCTACATGTATGTTAAATACGAGTTACTTACTAAAGGACCGCTAGATAATATGCTTAACAGTTTCCATTTCATTCTATAATAGAGTAATAGCTGAATTCGCAGCACTCGCTGACGGCATACGGGAAAATCAATAAACTTCACTCGATCAGACTTTGATTTTATAGAATGGACTTTTACCATTAACAATATTAATTACCGAACTTGACGGATAGGTGTGGTGAACTACATATTACGTGGAATGTAATTTGTCAAGTAATTTACAGAGAATTACACCTTGATCTGCTAAAAATTGTAGTTAGTGGAGTACCTTGAATTTTCTAGTTGAAGTCACGAGTCTTTTCAAAAAATTATGACCAACATTAGGCAGACCCAGATCGAAACAGCCAATCAAAATGATGTGTTGCAACTTTGTCTCACTTACTTCATATACCTTCTACATGGCTCTCACCAATGCCAGCTACGTTTTCTGAAATATGTCCTTTCCAAACAGTCAGACTTATCAGTCACTAGCTCAGAAACACTTGCAGCTATCTGCAGATGCAAGTTGATGCATAATTCGTAAGTTACAAGTTAAGTCATAAATCCTCGAGTTCACCATCAGTAAGCGATTACTTTTTGCAGCTATTGCATGATGAAAGCGCATAGCTGTCCAATCCACTAGATTGAAAGTGCACCTTTATCTAGCAGAGAGTTTTCATAGGTAGGCTACTACCTTTGATGTAAGTGCATAAAGATTTGTGCAAGTTCAGTCACAAATCTGTGTGTTTATTAATCAATAAAAGAAACTTTCTTCACAATGGGCAAACACTCTTGCGAATGCGCATAGAAATCCGAGCATCTATCAAAAAGATATTTACGCACTTTGATCTTTTAATACAGTCTAAGGTATACCTACAGATGTAAACTGATCCAAATTTATATAAGGTGAGAGAAAACCTTAGGCGTATATCTATGACCATAGCATTCCTTTTATGACTATACTTTATGTAATAGATAATGCATAGATTTGAGGTCATTATTTGCTATAATTGCCGAGAGCCGAAGACTCGAGGTTATTGTGACAAACAAGGCTTAATAAGCTGAGGTAAACAAACAAGTTTACAACTTGTGTAAACTTGCTTTTTAACTGGAAAACGCAAATTCTATGCGTTTTCATAAAAGCAGTTATAAAATGAGCGCTGTATTGATAGAAACGTACGCAGATTTATCCATTGCATTGGACAAATCGGCATAAATTTGCATCTACATAGGGTGGAGTGAAAACAGCTATTTCGCCTAGGCAGCATATAATTTGTGTTATTTTAAGTTCCTATGTAAATTATTTTGAAGATTGAACATCATCTATAGACCGCATAGGAATTAAAAATGTAGTCTAGACATTTAGAGTTAACATTGCGACATTCATTATTCATTGATTTCTTTGCTGTTGTTCTAAAAAACTGAGTTTGAAATTTGATTAATTTTGTATTAATCTTGATATTTTTTGAAAATTTTGATATGTTGTTACCAGAGTAAACGGCTGTGATACTGCATAAAGAAAAAATTATAAAGATGTTGTCAACCCTCTGTATATTAAAATATTTCTAATTTATAGCCACGATAGTATTTAATTCTTCAGACGTCAGCACTTAAATAACGAAGCTCATCCAAAATTTTTAAAATTTCTTTCCATAAAATAAATAAAATTTTGAGAGCTACGAGAGCTCTCATCGTGACTAGATAAATAATTATGAATAATATATTGACTTGCTCAGATACCTATGCCCGCTGATATAATTGTCATCGTCTCGGAATATCTAGCTCTCTGTGACTCTGATGCAGTATTTGATAAGTTTGATGGCCGTGAGACTATACCGGTGCTCTTCCACGCGAAGCATTTGCAGGAGTACTATTTTTAAACAAATGCTCTTCCATTCTAGCTCAAAAGATTTGTTCAAAACAGACTTCAGTTGTAAGCTGTAATTCGCTTGAAAGTGAAGAATGCATGGCAAATTGCACTCATCTGCAAATTGTAGCTTAAGAAGAGTCTCGTAAAAGATATTGACCTAGTTAATTGGATTTGTTGTGCTGCGCCTTTAACCAACTACGAAATCCCCGCGATTAACTGTCATAAGTTTGAATTTCTTCCCTTTTAACTGGCTCTGTAATTGTCCATCAAACACCCTTATGACTGCGTGCACTTAACCATCCAAACTGAATATGTGTGAGTATTTGGTATCTATGTTTTGTTAAACTGAATGTCATTAGCTTCAGTAATTTTGAAGACATATGTTTTGAATTCATCTGATTGGGGAATCGATCAGACAATTTCTTTTCAAATTATGAGTGACAAATTTGTGCAATTGTTTATAAGATTTGAATCCACGATTGAGCGCGATTAATCGATTGATCAATTAAACGACTTTTTGAAAAAATATGTGATTAATCGTGCGATCACATAAAAAGTCGCGCGACTTTTTCAACTTTAATATGTCCTTAGTCATATATCATTCAATTTGCCACATGGAGGTCTTAGCTTGTGTCCAGATCCTCATGGATGCATTATTTACATTTTGAGACATAATTTGAATACATTAATTAAGTATATTGCATCAATGTCAATAAGAGCTTGATTAAACCTACATATGGTAGCATTCAAGTAATTCTTGTGAAATATTGTAGGCCTATAATAATAATTGTTTATTCAAAGAAATGATAGTCGTACAGTTCAGAGCAGATACGACGTCAGGTTCACAGGTATTTAAGAAGAAAAGAAAGTCAAAAAAGTTTGTTGAATAACTTTGCAGTTGTGGGTATGAATGTCCCCGGCGGCGAGTATTACTTATGGGCAACAAAACCCGCTTCCCTGATGACAGAAATGGCGGCATGGGACGATGTAGTAGATGATTAGGATCCAACATTTTCTTGAATAACTTAATTGCCGAGGCTTCGCGACGAGTACTAAGTGGGGGTAAAATATTGCACGAGCATTCGTAAGAGCAGATAATGCGATGACATCTCTTCCAGATGCGTTCTAACTTTTCCGCAATAGACTTGGAAATTCCTATAAATAGTGAATTGTTATACTCAAGGACTCCGAGTATGACCGAGTCATCTGGACGAGTTAGTTCATTCTTCAAGGTCTCAAACTTCTTGAGTTGTTTCAGAAGATATATATTTCGAGATGAAGCTTTGCAAATGTTGTTGATGTGTGTGTTCCATTTTAAGTCTGACTGAAACTCTACGCCCAATATCTTCAGTGTTGGTGATGTATCTTTGGAGATGTGGAGTTGCTCGCTGTTAGTAGATCGCAACTAACTATAGTAACATAATAATTGCATAGGAATATATATTTATTAGATCATTTTGGCACATAATTCGACAAACAGAGATCTCGCTGCTTGAAGCTCCATGCTTTGAGATTTCGAAGATTAAAATCATCAAAGTGATTAGCTACATTTACTTGCTTTATCGATGTTATTCTAATCCTAACAAGACATACTTCCCTTGCTCATCAAACATCATTTTGAAATATAAAATATTTGAACCTTCACTATCTCATAGTTAAGATAATATGATAGATAATTTGGATTCATATGTATGAGACCGAATTATATTCGTGCGTCTAAGATTCTACACACACGCGCACACACCTGACATCCAGTGTTGAAGTGCTCCATCAAACTTTTGAATGAAATTTGATCAAAAATTGTGGAGACATAATTTTACAATAGGCCCATATACTCGTGTATTTTGCACAACACTGATATTTCAGATTTTGCCGGATATTGAGAGAATCTTTAAAGCAAAATCTTCGAATTTACGCAATAACATATTCGGAGTAAATTTGTTAAAAAATGTAACAAATCGATCATGTAATGATTCAATTTTCCTCGGACAATTTTCCGTATTTTATTTTGTACTCCGACGAGTGCAATTGATCCCGGATCTAAGAATTTGACATTTTGTTAATGAAGAGGTGGCATCAAAAAGTGACTACTCTAACAGGCTACAGGCTATTCAGAGGTGTTGTTTGGAAATCAAGGGTTGTGGAGGAGTGCCTGATTTAGAAACAAAAAGGAATTCTGCCGCATTAATAAAGCCATTTGAGCAGATCGAAAAAGCCGAGATTACAATTGGACTTATAATTCCTCGGCTTTTACATAGTGGTCGAACATCTGTCTCACACTGTCATGTGCCGTAACTCCTTCTTTCTGACGATTGGTATTCTCAGATCATCCATATTTTGTGATTCATTTTTCAGATTTGCCTTCATTCGACATTTTGCATTGCGAGTTTATCGTTTGAGGTTGCAAACGACAACCTCAGCAAGCAGGTTTCACCTCGCAAAGGTCCATTACAGACTGCATCCTCGTTCTCACAGTGCTTGCTCAGCAGCGGAGAATTTTCCGCAACGCGCTTTATGCTGCGAACATATCTCTAAAGGCAGCCTTCGACTCAGTTGACAGAGACGTCCTCTGACTCCTTCTCTAAGGAATAGTTGTACCTTCAAAGCACATTTTACGTGACCTGTACACAGAAAACAATAGAGGAGTTCGAGCGGAGGGAGGTCTCTTAGATTCTTTTCCGACCACCTGAGGAGTCCGGCAAGGTTGCGTAGCTACCCCCAACCTGTTCAACGTGAAATGTGACCACTGTTTGCAAGGTACACTGGACCGCTGCGACCACAGAATTAGACAGGTCGTCTCTTCTTCCGTTTGACTAGAAGGGAAGCATTGGAACATGTTGCGTTATTGAAATGGCACAATCTCCTGACTAAATACCATAGCAATCGAACAATGAGCAGCCAGTTCAACACGCCAAATTGTGCAAAGCTTCAGTGACTGTTATCAACTGGATCACACAGCAAAAAGACACAGACGATGTCAAGTTCTACAAAGAAGTTTGTGAACGTTTTTTCATGCGCCGGCTAACTTTTTTTAAAATGATCGGAGGGCCCAACATTATTGAGAAAACTTTTGGGCAATGATCTGAATTCTTCGAATCTGAAGGAGTCGTGGCGATCGGAGCATTTTGAAGGAATTCAGAGTAACCCGCAAGCGACGCACGACTATTTTTCCTATCTCTGCAAGGTATTAAAATTTCTTTTTGCCCACTTATTAAGTTCCTGCATGTGCCATCTGTTTGAATCAGTTTGCACTTCTAGCAAAGTGATGCGATTAAACAATCTAATTATGTGGCTGCGACAGTCTCGGGGTAGATTTTCATTCTCTGTTTACTGACTTGTGCTTCCTCGACTCTCCTGAATGGCGCAAGTTCAATCTACACGACCGATTCCAGACCTCATCGACGCCGCTCAAGATCGCCCTGCGTTTCGTGACCTGGTCGCCATGGTCACCTAAGTGACCCTGCGATCGCAAGTACGTGTGAGTTTATCTTTACTTTTTTTTAAAGACAAGTGTTTGATCTTTGCAAATCATTGTAGTGACATGTATTTTCTGATTTCAATTTTGCTACTCAATAAACATCTCTCTCATCAGATATTCGCATACGACTAGGGACTGAAATGATTCACTTCAAGATTTGAAACAAGCAACAAGTAACTCTCGAAGTGTTATTTTCATTTGCTTTTGATGCTCCTGAAGTCGAGCTTAGTGTTGACCCAAATGGCTGAGTCAATACTAAGACCATTTTCCAATACTGGCCTCCGTTGCTCGCAATTTGCTTTCGATTCAGCCGACCAATTCGCCGTCAGAGTGAGTGTTTACCATCGCTGGGACACTGTTCCAAATAAATCGAATGGCTTTGAGACCTGATAACATTGACAAGATTCTCTTTATGAATTTGAATGAAACGTTTTTGACTGGTTCACTTTGATTCTGCTTACGTACGAATAGTCACTAATAGTCGCTAATTAAGCATGATGATGTGTTTGTTCTTCAATAGTTCTTTCTGCAATTACTCCAAAAATTAATAAAGATATATTTTGCTATATTTTCTATGCTCTAAAATCATAAACGGATAACGGGCTGGTGATATTTGCAAAAAGCACCGGTATGAGACAACAAGGTATACCAGAAAAATATAACTAGAAAGTAAATTAACAAATGAGAGTACAGATGCTACTGATAATTTTTGATAGGCTAAACATGCTAATTTTTACAAAAAAGTCAATTAGTTGTGCCCAACCCTGGAAGCATAAAATCATGGACATTCATAATACTTCAAGAGTTTGAAATTTCTGTTTTAAACCATGTTTATATGCTTAAAAACAAACTTTGCTTTTAATTTTATTTTTTCTAGTAAAACACAAAGTTCACACTGACATGCAGTGTGAGATTTACTTGGTAGGCTGATAAAAAAAATACTAGTGTCATTAGTGTCTTGTTGTCTGGATGGATTTCACAGACATTTAATTTGTACATTCATGCAATTGTGTTCATAACTTCACATACAGCCTACTGAAGCTTTTCTTACCATGCCTAGTATTCTTTTATACCCGCACACATCCATGAAACATTTTTTGCATCCGCATCAATCCGCATCCGTACAAGTGCTATCCGTACCAACCCGTAACCGCAAAAAAAATGTTTCTACTTGCTACATATTGATGCTATTGTAATGTTAACAGAAAAGCAAAATTTTCATTCTGAAAATCTTTACTTTTTGGTAAAACAACAAATCATCGCAAGTTCGTTGTCGACAACCGGATCAAGCCCGATGCTCCCGTTAGTTACAGAGGATATCATAGCAATCAATCGCAATGTCATCTATCGTTTATTTCATGTCATTCTTATTGTTGATTCGTTTAAATGATGAACGCTCAATCTGCATCCACCCGCTCCTACAAACATCGTACTCACAGCCCCGCTCCCTCTGATAAAACCGCGGCCTGCAAAGCTCTTTGACATGCACATCGATGCTAGATACAATTCCCACATGTTGTATTTTTTTAATACGACCAGATAATACGACAATATCAATTTAGTAGTTGTATTGCTAAAGAGACAGAAAGACTGAAGCAGATTGAAAAACTTCGCTCAAAACCTTATTTTAAAATCACCATTAAAGCCATGCTTTATGCATGTAATCGTGCTTTGTGCCTAATTTCAAACCCTTGTTTTCGAGCATGGTTTCAAAACTATGCTTTTAGACATTATTTTTCACGCTGCTCGTGTTATTTCAAACATGTTTTAAAGTCGTGTTCTATAGAGAGTTTCATAATATACGATAATCATAAGCACTGATTTAGTTCCCAGTGATTGATGAATAATGATATGAATTTGTTCATTAGCTCCTTGACATTATATTCGCAGAAAGAGCAGATTAAGACATAAGAATGATGCTGTTCATTTACTTAAGAAGCCCCAGTAATAAAAACCCGGGATAACAGTGCTTAGTTAAGATACATGTAAAATTCGTTCAACACAAGAAAAATTACAAGGCAAAACACAGCTTTGAACAGCATTAACGTCAATTGCAATTTTCATGACAATACTGTAACGTGAGTCAATAAACCTGCTGTCTGTCAATGGCCTACTTGAGGCTTGCTGAGAATACTACGAAGGAATAAGCAAGCAGTAGAGAGTGATGCCGCAAATAGGGTCTACAAGCAGAAGTTTGTGATTAGCATGCTATCGAATTAACAGGTTCTCTGTTTCACACATCAAAGCTACTTTTGAAATTGGCGATTCATTTAAAGGGTTTTTAATTGAAGAAAATCGAGCAAAAAAGAACAAAAACATGGATATCATGTTTAAAGCATAATTTTTCTTAACCCCTGCTTTAAGCGTATAATTGAAATTTCCTAAGATCGAAAAAGCAGCATTTATAATTGATAATTGCAATTAATCGACCGCCTCCTGTTGCAAATTAATAAATTGCTCACCTCAATTTGTATTGCAAATAATGTTGACACAATCCTTGGATGTGCGAATGAAAGAACGAATTTGGTATCCAGCTTATTTTATTTAACTGACCAATAATGCAACGTTGATTTTGAATGATTGAAGAATTGCTGTATGTGATGATAAACCTACATTGGATTTTTCTCCTATTAAATTATTTCATGAAATCTTTTTAATCCTTACCAAAATTCCATGTATCGATGTAGAAAATAGGTAATGATGCAAACACGAGCATTCTGTCTTTTAGTTCATCAGAAGTTTTAAGCTATTCGCATACTTGGCTTTCTATGAACTATTTTCCAAAGATAAAAGTTATTCTCATCTATTTCAAACAATAATTCATTTAATAGGCTTACACGAGATGAAATTCTTTAAAGTGTTTTCAATTGTACGCTGTCCTTTCTCAGCTTACTGCACTAAGCAGCTTTCTCTTCGTGTCTTTGTTGAAGGTTAAATCGTTGCTATGAGCAATACATTTCCTTACAGGAAGGAATATCAGTTTTGGCATCCTCAACTACATTTACGTCTTCGCCGTTTTCTTGAGAGAACATTCATTCATTACGCTAGAAATTTTGACGGGAGACTGTCACAGTTTTCACACTGAATTCAAAAAGCTAAACAGAAAACGATTTTGCTAACTTGCTCAGAAGAAGCTATTTTCTTTCCAAAGTTCTCGGGAATGAAACCTGAAAAGTGATCGAAGTTTTCATCATGAGCAATTAAGCAATGGCAGCTGCGATTTTGATTTTTCAAATGGCACGATCAATCGGATGGTCATTTCATCGGAACTCCTTTTTAACTGACTGCTTTTCGACTTTTGTTTGTAATTACCCCAGTAGTTTCCAACTTGTATACAAATTAAGGCTTTGTGCTACCTATAAATGCTGGTTTATTTTAATTCTGCTTGAAAAATATGATAGAGATGGATCAACTGAGCTTCTTGATGATTCGTGTAGGTATTTACAATGGATTCAACATGACCAAAATTAGCTTGAATATTATCAGCAACCTACATGGCCTTCAGAGATGTGAAGAAGTTGTCACTTCATGTGATAACCCTTCTGAAGATAGGCGTCAATAGCTTCAAAACTGTGCGCATAGAGAGCTTGTCATATTTTTCTTGCATCATCCTTTGCAATGAATGGGAGACTATTAAAGATATACTTGCTTGTCACATGTGACATATGGTACGGGCCGCATGCACGTATGCAGGAGTGCTGCAAATCAAAATTTTGTGCTTGCATCAAAGTCATGCACGCGGGAGCAGGGGCAAGGGAGGGCTGACCCCCCTCTCATATTTTCACTCGCTCTCGTAACACCTATACGAAACTTTCAGCCAGACACATTGATCATAGAATATAACTCATCGATAGGTTGCATCAAATATATACGAAGCAGATGTTTCCTGATATTTCTGAATTTATTTTTTCATGACCATCCACGTAATTACATTATGTAGCCTGTACATGTGTTTATGGACGTTGCTTTTGACGCGTGAGCGAGGTGAAGCTCAGTACAGCGAATTCAGAGATGCAAAGCCCCGCTCACCGTTTCAAGGTCTCAAAGATATGAATTGCTCGAAATCCTCAGTTTACTAATAGTGCGATTAACTGGATTCAATGGAGATACAAGAACTCACTAAGTAGGCAGAGAATCTCAATACATCTGACGAACAACAAATACAGCTCCTTCCATCGCTTGCGCATGTGCATGAAGATATTCAGACTATTCAAATAGACGAGATTCCATGAAAATTGAAAAAATCGAATTCACGTTTAAGATTTTTGTTGTGTATCATGCATTGCACATAAGACTTGTGATTGTCTTTTGCGAGTATGACAACCTGACCAAAGGATCTAATGACATCGCCGCCACAGCTTCGCCGTGCGTGATCGTGAAGATTCCTTTTAAAAAAGCAATGTTACGCCAAAGAAGCTAATCAATCTCATGCTCAATTTGGGGAGATCAAAGTCCTGAAAACTGTGAGTAAGCAACAAATGCTATTCCTAAACATGTCAGACTTATCTTATTACTCAAAATTAAATCGTAAGAAAGTAGAAATCACTACTGGACAACAACACCCAATCCGGACCGCTTCTACTTTATTGATTTTTCAATTATTGTAAATTTGTATAGAAATTGACCTTTTACTATCTTTTATCTCTAATATTTTATCTCACTGATAATGGTAGCCATCGACGCCACTGAAACATGTATGCGAATAAATTCCGTTCAGCAAGTAGAAACAGAAAAAGTAGAAAATGTGTAAAGAAAATAAAGAGTCAATTCCAACTCGTCACAAAAGAATACTAGCGAATTAGCTGTTTAGGTCGAATGACTGGATCCATGAGGTGTTAGGAAGGCTAATATAATGCTTTCTGCCATCGTACGAGCTCTCGCAACAAGAGACTCTGAAATTCTTTTAAGATTGTACAGAGCCGTCCATGTTCGGATTCCCTTTCTATACAAAAATATTCATGTGATCGAGAACATCAGGAATTAGTTAAAAACATTTTTGTCATATTACGGATTTCTAAATGTTGATTTTAGGTGTTGGCGACAATTAAGGCTTCAATCATCAATTGATATTTTGATCACTAATCAATAGTACTCAATACCTCGTGATTATTGTTGGAAAACATGACTCCGACGATATCTCACTGTTCGCAGTCTTTTAAAAATCAATTGTATAGTAGATCACATTTGATGATCACTGGCAAATCTTAAAATTGTGCGATGATTTTCGTCTAGTGCGAACTCTTATTGAATGTCGCATTTCATGTGACCTGCACTCATCGTAATAGCTTTCAAACTTAACGAACGTGCCAAATTAACTCTATTTGATTCATAGGAAAATGTCGCTTTCTGCATATACAGCAGAAAATATCTATCTTATAGGCATCGCTGCAAACAAAGTAATGAAATTTCGACTACAGAATACAGATTCAATGGACATGCGAATTGCTTAATGAAGATAAGAAACTTCGATTCAGCTTCGGACATTGAGATTCATGATCTGCTACGAGTATAGAAAATTGAAGAAGCATGGAAGCTATCATTAAACTAGCAAATCAAAATGAAAATGAAGTCCATCTGGTTCCGGAATTTTTGGTACAAACCTCTGAGGGACAAGCTAATCAATTAGAAGTAATTATTCGGTGATGCCAATCAATTAATTCCAATTATTCACTGCCATCAATCAATTAAATACAACATTTCATAGCAACAATCCATGAATGTAATTAACTGCACGGTAATTCATTTTTGATAACCCATGGTAAAGAGTCTTGAACAATGCACCAATGGCTCACCATGTATTGCTCACGAAATATTCGACTTTTATGGAAGGCCTGCAGTTCCCCGTGGATCCCTGGGAGCTTATCTTGACAAGGCAAGTTCGACCCTAATTTTCTCTTTACAGATCTCGTTGTGCGTACCTCTCAACAGTAAAAGAAACAACAGCTTAAGGAAGCAGGGTAGAAGGGAGATCCGGGCTTGCTTGATCAGGTGAACGAGCGGGCTTGTGCAGCTGAGATGGCATCGTCACTATTTCGGGCTTAAATGCGAGAGTTGGTGTGGGGAATAGAATCTTAGAATGATCGTCTGAGCATCGGGGTTGAAGGTTGCCTCTGACAGCCACTCGGCGCTGATAACTCGGCATGAGGTAGTGGCCAGAGTTGTTGAAGTGATGATGAGGTTGATGAGGATTAGTGAGAAAGAGATTGTGGTTTGTTTTCGGGTCTCATAACAGTATGGTAGGGAATGAGTGGACAGACGAAGTAACCAAGACTGCTTTGGTTGACTTGCGTGCATGTGATGGCCAATAGATGGAGGCACGAGATGTGCTGGTTAGTTCATGTATGTCGGATATCGCAAGTTGTGGCGGAGGGTAAGTGACCCAGGGAGGATAGGACCAGCATGACCCGATTGAGAACAGGACACTTTCTGGATTTGGATACCGCTAGAGGGATCGGGGATGTGTAGTAAGTACGCAGAGTCGTCGGAAGAGGGGACCACAACGGGCATGAAGGTCAGTCTGGGTTTGGATTTCAGAATGCATGTTGATAGTGATGCTTCGCTTTTGTCTTCCAGTTCAGTGGGAACGGCAGCGTAATGATGGTGTGCCCCACAACAACAACAAATAAAATAATTACTCAATCCCCGAGAGTTTGCTGAGACTTTGAAAATAGTGTCTCTGCATCTTGTAGATGTCGGAAGTTCAGGAGGCGTTCCTCAAGACAGGCTAGATTGGTACTCATTCATCCTCTTTTTCAATCTTGCAGATTCGGATCTGTTTAGTTTACTGATGGGATAGCAAAAAAACGTCCCTGCAACATAATCTGATTTTAATAATAGAACAAAATTCGAGTCAGTTTCTCTATTTCCATGTTATAATCGTGATTCGAGTTGATATTTATTTGTATTATCGTATGTACATTGCAGGGATAGAGAAAGAGATTTCTGTTAAAAAAACAAAGACAGTGTGCCTCTATGCTTTCCTATTGTTCATTATTCAAGCAACCATGTTTTCATAACCTGGATATAGTAAAATAATACAATTTTCAGACTCACTCAGAGTGGTTCAAGTCGATGTAAAATTCGAACTCGAAGAGCCACTCTGTTCGATTTATTTTCAAACCCAAGCATTATCAATAGCAAGTATCTGCAGATAGTGATGCAACATATAGGTAGTAATCATATACGTTGATATGTATATAAAATATAAGGCCTACACGTGTGATACGTTATGTTTGCAATTTTCGTGCGTTTATCCTTAAATTTGATTGTTGCGAAACTGCAATAAAATTGCACCATTGTGGGTCAATAAAATTATTTATGCAGTATATTCATTGCTTTATTCACTTACTGTGTTACATAATTGGATCAGTTATTATGATCTATCAACTTCAATACTCACATTGTTATAATTTCAATTTATCCAAGCATTGTAAATTTAGCTACAGCTTCTCAAATTTTTGTCGTTGCATTCCAAAGCATTTCTAAACATGAGTTTCATTTAAATGCGGTAAATCGTTTGAAAATCAGTCATCGCTCTTTTTTTGCCGCTTTGTAAATGGATATAGAACTGCAAGCCTAATAATTATTTTCTTTGTTTATTGTGAAAACATATTACTTTCTCGCCTTTTGTTGATTGTAAAAACATGAAGCGATTACGACAATAATGACTGCAAAAATGAAGCATTTCAAATCAAATTTTAGTGTTTAACTGTAGAAGCAATGCGTCATCCAAATAAGTGTATACACTCAAATAGCAGCTGCCTTCTAAAGTGATCAGATATTTTATAGTTTTTGGAATGCATTCTTGATTAACCTTTCAGCCGACATCAGCTGGTTTTACGATGATCAAAGAGAGATAACATGATTACGATCCAAAAATTGAATAATCATATTTACCTTATTCTCTCATCATTACTTGAATCATGAAATGTCCCCTGTTTAACAATGTTCCTTCATATGACTCGACTAACTCGCTAAAGACATCGCTAAAATAGTCAATATTTTTCTTCCATCAGTCGTCCATTGAAGTCTTAACTCTTTCAGCTTTTTTAACAGTGATGCAATTACGGCTCACTTTTAATCTTAGCCTTTGTTCCTTAACCTTGAAGATAAAAAAGTCAATTTTCGATTGAAAACATTTCTGTATCCACCGCAAAATAATAACGTACTTCGATGACAACTACTTGATATGCGCTTTTGCTTGGCAATAGAAATTTTTACTACAATTTTCTATAGGGATGCGGTTGATTATTGATATGCATTAATTAGACCTGCTAATCCAAAGTCAGCTCTAAAAATTAATGCCTCCACTATTCATCCTTACTGATTGTCATTTTTCCCATTGCCCATGAAATTCCTCAGAAAGGGCCACATGGACGCCGATTAAGAAAAGTTGACCCACTGTTTTAAAGGGACACTTCTTTAACAGATCTTTTAATTGAGGTACCTAATAAGTGTATCAACAAACTTCAATAAAAATAATAAATTTTTCAATAGCCCTATATGTGTTGATTTAATATCTTGCAGCAAATGTTAACTTAATTTGAAGACTTTGAATTTGAGTGCTTTAAAAGTCTGCAAAATCTGCTTGGTGTGTTTTAAGCAGACACCATAACAGTAATTGTAGTTGGTCTTACATCCGCTTCTCACCCCACAGATTTCACGTTACTGAACAAGGCTGTTGTTTGAAACACCTCTTACCTCTATATACGCCCCATTTCATCAACATTGTTAATTTCCTAAAGTATCCGAGTTCATCAACAGAGAAAACTGAAGCCTTTGATTGTTGCTCATTGCTTCAGTTCTGCGATGAGATGTACTGCTCTTTTGACCTGTATTGACAAGCTCTTTGATGCGTATGTGCCTGCATTTCGATTATAGTTGCATCAGTTATTGAGGAGAATATGAAGAGACACAAGCACTGCTTCAACATTTCACAATTTATTGATTAACCCTATCCATACCGGGCTTTGAAGCGCATCGATATCCAGGAGGATGATTCGTTCCCCCTTAATCTTGAAACTCATTGACAAAAGTTTTTTCTCGATTCGACTCGAACCTATTTCTATGACTATACATGACCATTTGTAGTCGATTGATGAGCAAAAATAATTCTCATCCAAATTCATGCACAAACATAAAGTACACAAACACATTGTAAGGTGAACGAAGGTTCAAAACAAGACAATTAGTGAATGCATGCCTTTGTTCTCTCATACCGGCTGACAATTGTTTAACTTCATTGTTTGTGTACTTTTGCGGAAATGAGAAAAATATTGAAGAAGTTTGAAAAAGAACTATTTGAACATATACATGTATGAATGTAACTTGCATATACGTACTCCTCACATCGCAAGGATCCAGAGGATACCAAACATGAACACTTTTGATGAAAAAGTGAGAACATACCATTTTCAACCAAAAAGGTCATGATTTTGTGATAACTTCACGATATCACTAATTTTTTATTAATTCACCGATTTTGATGAACAGTATGTCAAAAGAAAGCTCAGAAAATGCTCGTTCTCTCCGTGCTTGACTCATTATCATACTCACATAAGTTCCATTTTGAAAAATTACGATTTGTAAATTGAGCGATTTTCATACGCTGAGCACTGCTCAGCAAATACAATAACGGATCCAAGCCTATCATAGCTCACTTTAAGGCGGATAATGCAAGCTCTCGAATGATTAATGGTGCGCTGTTGTGCGATGTGATTGGAAGGCATGAGAATCGATTGAACTTCAATGAAATGTAGGTGGTCCGTTTTTCATGATCAGCTCTGTATAAGAAATTCACGGTACAATATGCTTAGTGTGCAAACCTTCTAATGGTGGCATTCATTTACTCATATTCGCACTATGCATATCAATTCAAAATATAAGAAGTTACAAAAAAATTGATTTAACTGAAATGTGCTTGTGGAAGGCAACTCAAGCATGTGCATGTAAACTGTGGAAAATATGCTCTGTGAAACGCGACCATCCACTGTCTTTGTGAAATGGCATTCCACAGTTCTATGATTGTAAAGAAGGAGGACGAAGTGGATTTACCTAGAGAATTCAAATGATTCGGAAAAGACACAAAGATGACGACTTGTTTGTGAAGTTACTACTAAACATTTCAATAATTTTAATTTTTTTGAAAATAAGTGGAATTTACACAACTTTTGAATTTCCAGTACTCTATTCGATCTCGATGGCATCATAGATGACCATGATGTGATTCATTGACTCATATTATTAAAGTAATTCACCTACATGGATACAAAATATAAGTCATCGAGTCAAAGTATTGTTTGAAAAAGAAAGAAAATATGCTTAGAACTCGAACAATATACTTGTATGTATATTACAATATTAAAATCACAAATTTTCGGCCGAAGACTTCATCAGGTGAAATAAATGTGTGTATTTCACCTTTAAGTTCTACAGAAAATGCTGTCACTTGCCAATATACCCACAGTATATTTACGTGCATATACATGTACTTCTATCAAAATTTCGATAAATTGCTCCAAATCATATGTAAATTTAATCTGCTACTAATCGGCAAAAACATGTTTGAGATATCATGCGTCCATAAGTTTGCTGTCATTTGTTTAGTCACATGAAACAGAAGTTAACCCATTCAGTGACTTGTTGACATGACATAAGAGTGTTTCTAGTGAAGCTATCTTGCATTGACGAACAGTCATATCGATTTTAGTCTTGATAAAGTTTTCAAATCAAAGAAGTGTTAAATGAAAAATGACTAACGCCATAGTCAACTGAAACAGAAAAAAAACGAATTAGTGCATCAAACTTCAACAAATGGAATCGTTGTAAACTTGAATGTTTGCATGTTGTTTAGAACTAATATTGTCTCAATGTTTCAAGTCTATGGGTTTGAAAATCCCTTATTGTCGATGCCTGAGAAAATATTTATTCAATCATCGAAGACATTGAACATTTAATATGACTTAATCTGTCTATTTGTGCGTAACTCATAACTGTTCTCATAGATGCATGATTCGCTTATGGTAGCAAATCATGCTAGATCTTTCAGATACTGTCGCATTCAGAATGTCATGTAAATACAATCCTACAATAGCAAACAAAAACACAGAATACTTAATTTTCTTTATTGATTTAATTGGCTTAATTATCCATCATCCAACATTAGATAAATAATCCATTGCTTGTAACGAATTGCAGTTAAGTCAATGTTCATGCAATGTTTGATTGGAGGATGCGAGTTTGAAAATGATGTAAGACAACAAGCTCAACATGATGCTTGTATTTTCATCTGAGACAGCAATTTCGATTCCCATTCCCAAGAATTCTCAGCTCCCATAAATAACGAAAAGTAATTATGAAAAATTTCCAGACAACGCTGGAACAGATCTAAAAACGGGTATCTAAAAACAGATCTTAAACAGGTAAAAGTTGCAGTCTTAGTCGCCTTTCACCCGGATCAAGGGATAGCTGAATTCTAATTGATGTTTCAACCTAAAACTCAACTAATTTTGATGTTTTAATCGCATCCCAATTCTCAATGACACAAACTTTTGTGCATTTTCGAATGCAACTCAATAGTTTATTTCACAATCAAACTTGAATGATCTGATAACTTGAAAAGCATGCACATGGAGAATGTCAATATATTGTTTGACTTGAGAATGCTCGTATGTCTTGGCACTTGCAGTGAATTCCTTCAGAATGATTCAATTTTAACGAATTTGCCGATCAATTTGGATGTTCACAAATTTTGTCGATACAGTACACTATTCAATCAATTATTTAGAATACAGCTACCAAACGGGAAAAGTTCACAAAGCCTCTTCTACATTGGCCCAGCATCAACTGCGCTTCTCTACTGAGCTTTTTGATGAATGTCCGTGGATTTTATTGTAAAACTCACTGAAATTGTTCAAAGTTCAGCAATCGATAAATACATACTACTCTAATCAATTCTATTTTATAATAACACGACCTCTACTTATGAAGCTTGCGATTTCCATAAGAGGTTTCAGCAAAATATGCACTTGTGCGTGTAGACTTAGTTCATTTTATTGTCACGGAACTAGCCGAATTATAAACAGAAGTTGCCATCTTTTGAAGTTGTAGATGTATACAACATATAAAAAGATCATAGGCTGCTAATTTATGATAGATGCATGAATGCGTGATGTGCACAGGTTGACTAAGCAATTGTGACTAGACCATTAATTTACAGTTATACGAGAAAAATGGTTAATGATTCAAATAGCGTCTGGGAAATCTTATTCTGAAAAGTTCATTTTTTCTTCATACTCTTCTATCTAAATTAGATTCATGTCAATTTCACATCATTGATTAGATTTTATCTAAGCTCTGTCGTGTTATACTGTTGAAATAATGAACAGGTACTGTAATATTATTGAAGTCATGAGCACATGGAAAACATTATATGAAGCATGTTTAAAGACATCAGTTGACAGGAGCCTTCACAAAGAATAAAAATTGAAAAGTTAGACAGCCTCTTATCCATTTTGCTCAGCATTATTACAACAAATGCACCAATCTATTTTCATAATTTGGAGACATGATTTTCTGAAACAATTTTGACAATGAATGTGCATCAAGATGTTGTACATTTCACAATATGTACATGTATGCATCATTCGCTACGCCCACCAACTTTGGAGGTCTCCATCCCAGATGATGAGTTTAGGTGTCTGTAGCTCTTTTTATATAATCTCACCATCAGTTTAGGAATATGTCAAATTTAGGAATATTTCGATGCTATTTGTAAGTGTTATAAATGAATTTTTCTCGGTCATCGCACGAACAGGCATGTTTTTACAAGATGAAAAGTTGATGAATCGTTTGACTGTATGCTTAATATGATGGGGTACAATCATTCACAATTCTCTAGATTTAAAACAACACGTGCTGCTAATAGTAGTCCCCATATAACGGAGCTTAAAGCGTTAAAATGCTTTGTACTCTTGCATCTTTCTTTTTTGAAAATGAATTCAGTACACTTCTGCCAATAGAGAATGACATATTTGAAAATACAACTTGAAACCAAATTAAAGCAACTCAAAAGATGGATGCATTGGACTATACAAAAAGATCGTTTCAGATAGTGATAAAACGTCTTCTCAAAAAAGATACATGTACATGATTACATATATTGCTCTCACAAAATTTGCACAAAATCGACCAGTTTCAATTGGGTGACAGTCAGATAGGCTACTGACCCAGCTTATATTTGCAACTTATTATCGACATAATTTTCATATAGTGAGAATAGACCTTGCTTACTTATTGTTGTTTCCATAAAGACTTTTTGAATTGCCCTTGTGTCGAAATATGCCCATGCCTTAGCATTGTGAATACGAGTATTCGTGAACAATTAACAGCTTCAATCGTGATACACCTCAAAAATCCATCCAAGATAGTTCGATATTGAAAATGGGATTGGCAACTTTTGAATACGTGTTACATGTCTGCTGAAGTCCTAAGATGCTTGGCAATCGGATCAGATGCTGAATTATGACAGATTAGTTAGCCTAGAAAAAAACTGAATATATTCTTATTTGAAAGAGTACACTAGCAAGTACACTTTAGCAATCCAATTGAACCCTTCTTGAAATGTTTATGGCGATGCATCCAAGTGTTAGTCGCTGCAGCAACATTTGATATTGTGCTCTAAGAGTGTTCCAAGCCATCAGTTTCTTCTCAAAATCAATATCATATGACTAATACTTACGTTGTTATCTTCAATTTTGATGAAAAAGAAATATTTCTGATCCTATTCCGAGCTTGGAAGCTAACAAGAGGCTGTCTAGTTTCTTGTAAACATGCTTGCTCGAACCTTCGGTTCTCGTTCACAATCCCATGGCAAAGACTGACCTTGAATCTGTGCATTATCTATTACATATTAATTGCACATCTGCATGAGTCTATGAACTATTTATATAAATATCATACACCCATTTTCATAACGCATGAACCCAAATTTTCGGAGGGATAGCGACCATCGCCTTCGATCGATTTCTGGGTTTATTTACGAACCCATCATCCGGACAGTGAAAAAAGACGAGCACTTTATGTATAGAATTCACGATTACAAAGCAAATCAAAAGAACAAAAGAAAATATTTACATTAGATTTAATTAGAACATGCCGAGAGGCACGGATGATGAGTTTTCAATAATCAATACACTCGGACTAGATGCAGTGCAAATTGTCTCTACCACACGGGTGTGAATACTCTGGAACATAACTTTGAAGTTCACCTGGCTATATTCATGTGGATTTCAGCTCACTTCAGTTGGGACCAGTGTTACGAATTGCTTTTACTCCCTTGTCTACTTGGTGAACATATGAACATGGAACGAGATCAATCGCCGAGAAAGAGCGAGATGGAGAGCATTCAACTTGATAAAGGATGTACTGAAATCCAACATCGACACAAACACCCGTGCAGATCTATTCAACAGCACCATCTTGTCTGCAATGTTATAACAAGTGAAACGTGGGCAACAACAAAGAAGGAGTAACAGTGTTTGGCTACAGCACAATGAGTCATGGAGCTAGGAATATCACTACTCCAACATGTCAAGAACGAAGAGATCAGGAAAAGAATCGGGGTCAATGACGTCATGGAAGAGTACAGGAAGAGCAAACACAGATGGGCTGGACATGTAGTAGTAGTAGTAGTAGTAAAACGTGTATTTTTGAATGGAAATCACAACATGCATGTCATATAGATCATTTACAAAGAAGATAATAACAAAAGCAAAAAAATATACGTTCAAATTAAACTGGTTACTACAAGTCATTTGATTATTCACTAAAGTCACACATGACGGTACGAAAGACGACTTTCGCAACTGTGTACGGCAAAAAGAAACTTCAAAAAGTGAGGAGCGTAGGAATTGCTTAGGAACCAAGTAGTTCAACAAATTGTCTTTATTGGACATCGCTTTGAAAATTCGTAGAGCGGAAATTTCTCTCCTCATACGGAGTGGTGTGAAAGAGTCACAATTGCATTCTGACCCGCAAATTATACGGTGTGCTCGGCGTCTTACTTTCTCGAATTTCTCAGAGTTCTTCTTGTTCATTCCTACCAGAAACGCACTATCATATTCCAGCGTCCCAAGAACAGTAGCGTTATATATAAGGATGAGCTCTTGAATAGACAGGAATCGCTTCAGACTTTGAATCGCTTTTCTACATAGGTTATCGACGTGAAGGTCCCATTTTAGTTTTGCGGTGTATGTCACTCCCAATAGTTTCACGTTTTCTGCCAAGACAATATTGGACGGCGATGTAGTCAGCATTGACGTAGAGACCAACATGATTTTAGTTTTTGAGCGATTCAGACATAACCCATTTGAGTTGCACCAACCTTCGACATGACTTATCTCGTCCAATACCAGTTGATCATAGTTGTCATTGAAAATGGGCTTCGCTGTGTTGACATCATCTGCGTATAGTGAGATGAGACAGTTAGGACTGGACGGACACAGACTACTCATATGAGCACAAAAAAGAAAAGGTGACAAAATACCTCCTTGGGGAACCCCGGATGTCACAGATACGAAGGCGGTAGACTTAAAGTTCACTTGAATTCGTTGTGTTCTGTCACGCAAGTAGTCACAGCACCAAACAATAAAGTCATACGGTAGTTTGACCCAATTCAAGGAAGCACAGAGATGACTATGATGTAGACAGGCTATGATGTCACACGACTTCCCGATAGAAGATGAACAAACGCAGTCGCAGAGTGGTATTCACGAGAACAGAGAAGACCAACAGGGAGGCCCTCGAAAAGATGGGAAGACGACCTCACGAGAACGTTTGGACCAACATGGAGAAGAACAGCACGATCGCGAGACAAATGGAAAAATGCTGTGACCAGTGATGCCAACCCGGCATCCGATAGTCTGGTCGGTCAAGATAATTGATACTCTTCATCTTACCTTGGTTTGTTAATTCTTGCACTTGGATTAAAAAAGACTTGTAGAACGCTATCGTTTTCCGATGAACACTTTATTGACAGTGTCTTCTTTTTTTCAATATCTCCTTTATGTATATGCTTTTAAATCTAAAATTGCTTTAAGTACAATTAGATAGCAATTAGAAAATGTATCTAAAGATTACATTTGTATTGAAGGATCTGCTCTCATAAATTACATTAGCCCCAAGAAATATAGTATTTTATACACTTCAGATGATTTGAAGAGTTCTCTCAAATAATAGTGCCTGCTTATGTGGTGAAGAACAAACGAACGCTTATGTTCTCTCTTGCCAAGTTATTGGAATTCGTGGCAATATGGTCACTAAGGACAGTGACTTCCGTGACTGACTAAACCAGTCAACCCTAAAACTTTAAATTTTCTTTGTGATGTTTTTTCATGAATTTGAAAATTTTAGCAACCAAGACCTATGTATAAAAGTTGATACATAGCATATATATACCAAAAGCATATAGTAGTAGCTTATCGATAATGTAGGTCAATTCATCATAGTCATGAATAAGTTAAGCTGATAAATTCGTCAAAGTCAGCCGTACAAAAAAAATTACAAAAGCCAGGCCGCCTTGTTGAAATTCAAAACTTCAATAGCAAAATTGCAACAGAAGTCCAAATCATTAGACAACCTAGGAGCATGCTCACAAACTTTTCATTGAAAAAAGATCGCATGAATTGAGAGCAAGTATCAATGACAATAATATTTGTAAAATTGCTGATTAATATCGAAATAACTTAAGCAAAATTGATAGATTTGATCGCTTATGTTGATTATACTTATCGTTGAATTTTTTCTATAGATGCTACAGGATCTATAATCTTAAGTATATGCACATCGGCATTTTAGAACTTGGAGAGGAACTAGAATATGAAAATGATGTTCTCTACGGTCGAGCGGTGATCTCCAAGACACAACGGTCAAACGGTCATATTTGCTATTCAGACCTTCTGAAAGCATAGGTCATAAATCATGCTTTATTGACCTATTTTCATAGCTGAAAAGAATATTTAAGCACCTCTTCCCCTTTCTTGCGTAATAATTTTAGACATTTATATTTGAAAAGAAACATAGGAAGTAAACTTTGCAAAACTTCGTCCTTGAAAAATGAGCATTAAGACTTTCAAACGCTTTACATGGCAATAGAAGGTAAATATGAGTATATTGATGATTTGATTGATAATTTTGTCAATTTAGTTTCATGCTATTTGATAAGTGAGAAAATGGTAGATGATCTCTAGATTTACATATTTCATATTTCAATATCCACACTCCTGATTTCATAATTGATGCGGAGAATTTTAGGTGAAGCATCAATAATTCTCTTTGAATTGCTGAATTGCTAATTTGCTTCATATAAAGATCAAGAGAAGCACATATATATGTCTACATGACATGAAGACAGCAACCTAAATATTATATACGAACTCAAACATATATATACGAAATGTGGGAGATTTTCTTTTAAAATCAACCATTCCAATGTATCTGTGAAATGGCATTCTCCAGCTCCAAGTTGACTTCAAATGTGAATACAACTTCTACGATTGAATGGATTAATAATTTAGCTTGTGGCGGAAATCAAGCTGAAAATTCTAGCGAAAGTCATTAAATACCACAATTTCAAAAGTTATTGAAAGATAAAGTTATTGAAGCCTTTGAGAAAAATTAGCCATGAATGTGCTCAATGCTGTATATCCTACATGTTGCCAATGCATTAGTAACGGGCCTAATGAGCCTAAATGAGTGGACCGAGTCGGGATTTTTCAGAACGGCCCAAAAAGTCCAGGTCCATTTTCAAGTCTGTGTCAATCACGGATCTTGCGCATAGCCGCGTCAAATGGCTAGCTCTCCCCTTTTGCGATGTGTTCGCAGTATGAGCTTCTAAAGTGAGATACTTAATATACTGCATCAGATTGTATATTATGAATTGTTTGTTGAAATTTCATTTATGACCTATCTATGGCATATATACTCGCATCATGTGGATGATCATGTGCACTTCCGTCATTGGAATAGACATAAGCACTCTATTGAGCTTCAAGTGAAAGATTGATAAAGACCTCCATATCTGCAAGCACAGCTTGCTTAAAGAATCCAATTTAAAGGAAGCTTAATCTCGGCAAAATTTCACAGGTGATCAAAAAATCAAAGGCAACAAATCAAAAATTTCAAAAATCAAAAGAAAAATGTACCGATAGTTCATTAATGACCACACATTAATACCATGCTATACGCTACCTCCTTTGAGTATAAAGCATGCTTCCTTTACCCTGCTGCATGCAGTCAGGCTCTCCCCTTAATACGTAGATTATAATTAACAAAACTCATTTTCACCCCTCATGATTTACCATTTTTTGCATTTTTTAACATTAATGTTGTTAAACATTAAGCTTGAGAAGCATGCAATATTACCATAGCTTCCATGCACATGTGCTTTATTATTGTCAGCCGCACGGCAAAGCCAGGATAAATAAATGCAGAGTAGCCTGCTGTGCTGTCAATCATGTAGTTCAACTACTCTACAGTCACAAGCAAGTTTTGAGCAATTGTGAGCCGAATAGATGAGCAATTCTTGGACGAAGCGCTAAGTTTGCGGTTGCAAAAGAAGATTGCTTAAATTGTTCAAGTTTGAGGACAATTTTTTAGTCAATACCTACGTGAACTGGCACTCAGCAATATTTCATCTAATCATATTGTGTAGACAATGTGTCCACTGTATGTGTAAAATCTAATGAATAAAAAATAGTTATTTTTAATTTAGTCTGAAATAACGATTTTTAAAGGAGAAAAGACACAATTAACCTCTAAAATCTCTACGTCAGGAACGCATTATCTTATTTCCCATTAGCTCTTTGCCTCGATATATAGGCTACGGAGATTTTTTTGACGTAAGATTTTCCTGGAAGGCATCCTTTCTGCTTAGCGGAGTATTACTGCTGGAATTTGATGCTTAAGTTTCTGCAAGCCACATTTTCATTTATCATTTTAGAGGATAATGTACTTGATTGAATCAAATCTTGATTAATCCTTGTAGTTTAAACTAAATCAAAATGGTTCAAAAACATGGTGCACATTTTGGACCATTATTGAAATCATGTCGCAAAACATGTCCGAAATTCTTCCAATAGTACATTAAATGGCTCTCAATAATCATGGAATGACACAAAACTAACTCCACATCATTTATTGCCACTGAAAAAATAAGAGTATGACATGCTTGTTGATCATTATCATCAAACAAGTTGAAATATTTGCATTTACTTTGTTATTCTGCATTCTCTTCACCTCGAAATAAGCATTCCTGGTTTCAAGTCTCTATCAACAATTCAAAAGGTCATTGCATGAATAATTAACACGAAATGACATCTATGAACCTTAATGTTTCTTTTTAAACCGCGCTATCCATACGATGCCTCGATGACGCCTCTTTTATTGAGCGTTCAATTTATCTGTGTCAAGAATTTGCCCGCTCTAAGCTTTTGATATGAAAGGAGAAAAATTTACTTTTCGTCATGTATGTCATCTTAGCTGCCACTCGATAATGTTTCAAGTCAATACATGCTCAATAATGCAATACAGGGCGCGTGTCATTTAAGTGGCAATTTCAAATAACTTCATAAAGGAAATTGAAGCCAAGCTTATTGAATGCCAAGTTTCTGTCCCCTGTTGTATATTCTCGGCACGCAAGGTAAACATTATTTCATGTGAGGAATTAATTTTGCCTGTCAGCTAATGAGCTACAAGATGGTGCGTTTCGGATCAGGTAATAGACAAGCCGATTATGACATATGAAGAGTTAAGTCCCACACCGATCCGAATCCAAGCGCATCAGGCAATACGAAACTCTGATCTTATTTTACCTGCCCTTGTTTGTGCTATAACCTTTGCTATAAAGTAAATTTTATGGTCCACACATGAAATATGGCTTGAACGTAACTTACTAATTCGAATGTTCCACGAAAAAGTGATGGATCCGCCAAAAATGTCAATTTTCGACGGATTTCCTCTCAACCTTATTCAAGGCGGGAGATTCGACACAAGTCGCATGTTTGCTGTGCAGCTTTTGAAACTTTTCTTTGCACCACCTAGACTCATGAAATGCATTGCGCATTTTCAATCGCTTTCCAAATTATTGCTAGATTTGAATTTCTGGAAGGTTGGATTTATGACTTGTTCGAATTGCTCGAGTGCGTTTGATGCGCGAAAATATAAAATCGACTTTTTCCAATTCGATTTGACCAATTTGTTTATGGCCCAGCTTTTAAACTTCATAGTTAGTATGCATTACGAAGCAGCAACTCTAATAAGCAGTATGAAAGTATGTAACACAAAAATTGCAAAAATAGCAAACATTGCAGATCATAGACTATAACTGCAGATAGATTACACACACATACATGTCGCTCATTTTCCATTAAGTTTGTTTGATTTCAGACTTTGCCTTCAGCATGTGAAAGCTGAACCATCCGATTGGCAAGTTCTGACTCCACACAAGCGAGCTCCATTTCATGATTACATACGGCTGTCTATCATCTAGTTATGCACTTAAGTATTGCATGCAATCTTTCCAATTTGTATAACTTCCATATTGAGTGTTCTTTATATTCTATATATCACATGAGCACAAGTTAAAGTCACGTAATTCGCTCTTTCCTGCCGATTCGCGAGAATTAAGCAAAAATTTTCGCTCACAGCATTTAAGTAATGTAATAGTAACAGATACTTACATATGTCCATGCATACATGTTATATATAAGGAAGTGATGCTCTATTTGAAACGACACAATGATGTTATGACAGTTCCGAAGTATGCGAATTACTCGACCTATTTATTCTTCATCGATTATATCAAATAAATTCGCAAATATCTTTTTTGCAGAGTTGATGGTCTCAAAAACAGATCAGGTTCAGATTTTAATCGCACAAGAAAATATTTGACCTGAAATCCCGAAATCACGGTCTATGCGTTGATACTAATATGAGACCCCCTAACTGTCTGGCCTTGCAAAGTCAAATATATCGACCATACAATAATCCGAATGACATACCATTGTATGTGCATGTGAACTCAAATCATCCAAAAGACAGTTTCCCATAATGATTGAAACAAGCATTTTAAACTTGTCTTGCCATAAAACTGAATTCAACAAACAGAAACCAATATTTCAAGATTCGCTAAAAGCGAGCGGATATTCTGTGATGTTTTGCAGTACAAAGTCAGTTGTAAGTCCAAGTCGAATGTTTAACCCACCGCACAGCTCAAATGTCGAAACAAACATTGGGCGTATCTTCCTTTCATTGATGCGTAAACATTTCCCAAACAACGATGAATGTCATGTTCATTCAATAAAATGATCTGAAATTAAGATATCGCTGCATGCGAAATATGGAAGCTATAATCAAAAGCCACAACACAAAATTACTGAAAAATGAACAACAAAATCAAACTGAACGGGAATGCAATTGCAGAGCGAAAGAAACTGTCCTTTAATAAGCGTCGATTGCTTACAAGATTGCGGTGTGTACAAAGCTACTGTAAAGCTAAGAATGGATGGAAAGATCTATTTTGGCATGTGTGAGAAGGATTCAAAATCGAGATACAAAAATGGAGTGGAACAATTTAGTAGTCGACTTGAGCACAGATTCCAGAGTCAACAGCGGCATGTGACGTTAGAGAAAGATGCCGAGAAGCTGGAAAACTGGCAAAAAGTTGCAATATTACAAACAGGAAGTGTTTTATAATTTGTTGCAACTATGTAACTAACATTAATCTGTGAAAAATATGCTAAACAAAAAAAATTTAAATGGTAAAAATTTTGCTATTTCCTTGATCCATCATGAAAATGTGCATATGTATAACATAAAGATTACATTGAGCTTACATATGATTCAAATTGCCCCAAAATAATATTTAATCAAAATCTACATGCATTTTAGCACTATAATCTATTGGTAGTTCTACGTTGTGTCAGACCTAGGTAGTCCGAGAGGAAATGCTTCACCCCAGACTGACGAATCACGCTATACATAGACCTGCATGCATATTCAGAAGCAGTCAATTTAATATGTACTTAATACACTGAATACCAATATTACACTGTGACGTATTGCAAGGCCTCAATTGAAGGATTTGAATGTCCATTCATGCAATCCTTTACATGGTGTTAGTTCATATATGAAATGGGCAACCAGCATCTCCTATAATCCTTTACATATTACTATACATATTATATCCTTCACATCATTATCACTATTCAGATGAGAAGAAGTGCTCATGTCCTATGATTTTTCTCCAGTGTTAGTTCTGAAGTTAGTAGGGCACCTTCTCCATTCAACGGAGGCACCACCAGCTTCTTCAGGCCATCAAAGTTCGGTCTGGGACAACTGACACCTTCGCACCTTTTAGATCGTAAGGTTGTCAGGATGATCATTTTCGAGGAATGGTTGCACACAAATCAGCTAGAATAGCCTTCATTCTAAATGTGTAAGGATCGAATTTTCACAACCGGAACTCCGGTGCGTCGTCAGGTGACAAATGTGAAAATGGGTCGCAGTAAGTCTAAGCTAAATTAACACTTCTACACAAAATTCAAAAGTTATTCATTACTTAGCTAACGGAGAATGGTATATATAGCTGTTAATTTATTCTACACTCAGGATGCCTATTTTCAAAGAATATATACATATATGCAGTGTATGAATATGGTTGATTCAACAATGATCAACTCCGTTTCACTAATGTTGAACCTGAACAATGAGATATTACGTTGTCACCTTTGGTTTGACACCTTTGCTTTTGATTTTACATTTTCCTTTATTTTCTTTAATGAAATACGTGTATAAAACATAATCATATTACAATGCCAACGTGAGCATGTTTGAATTCGGACCGCTACCTTGTCTTTACGCAGTCATTGTCGTCTTTTCAAGTATTCAAGTACATTTCAAGTACATTGTATCATTATCCAGTGCCACGTTCATCTACATTACTTTCTTTCTAATATAATCATAAGTTGTTGATTTTATTGCAATAATCTAAAAGTTGACTGATGAATTTTGAACTTTAAGCGAATCTCTGTAGAAGAAAAGTATCGAAATATTGGCAACATAATAATTTGCAGACCTGACGACTTACTCATACAAAATTTAAAATGCTAGAAGGGACACTCAAACAAAAGAATTGAAAGAATATTTGATTGCAAAAGCCATCAGTTATTCAATTTGCCTCCAACTAACATTCCTCTGTCCCATTGTTATCCGATAATTAATCATGACCATGTTGAGCGGTAATAATTACAAAATTTATTGGAACAATTTCTAAGTAAAGGATTATATAGCTTATTCAGACAGAATCAATGATTAATTTAATCAGGGAAAATGAGAAATGAATTGAATGTTGCAGAGCTATAAATAAAGACAATCTAGGAAAGGAAAACTGCAATCAGAAATAATAAATTCATCTCATTATTTAAATTCTCCTTCTTTCTCATTTTAGTGACATAACTTTGCAATATCAGAGGGACATAACTCATGATTCCAGGTACATACATGTCTGCAGTTTTTTTCTCATCAGACTTCCGAACTGTCACTGACTACTGATTTGCTAGGATTCCGTTGACGTCTCCTGAAAAAAACGCACATCTACCTGTTGCTGACCCGAAAGCGTCTAAGGGATGGATTGCCACCCATTTCTACATGTCGTGATTAGTAATATCATCAGTTCATTACACAACACATGGGTGATTTTCGCTTTCAAAATGTGATGCTAAAAGCCTAATGGCCAACTCATATTTCCTGGATGTTGATACAATTTATTCGAATTGTAAGCACGTATATATATATATATATATATATATACTTGTCTGCAAATTTAAAGATGGTGAGAATGGTAAATTATGATGAGTTTTCATGGCACCCACTGATTGCTTTCATGCTTGTACAATGTACATGTATACATATATATTCCATATATATATATATATATATATATATATATGGAAACATATTTCATAATTAATTAATTTATAAATATGATAAATTAAACACCAAGTTTTGCATGCTCAAAATTGAAAAATTATTCAATTTTATGTTGAAATTGTCATTCTTACTGGGCATGCAAATAGTCTCATTTCATCCACTGAATAAAGAATCTTTTGAATACATGTATGTAAACGTGAGGATATGGATTGCTTCTATAATGTTTAATAAACTTTCAATATTTGCTTGCAACATCAGAATCCCATTTTGGCTTAGCTCCGGATATCTACAAAGATTGTGAAGAATTCACGGATTATGTCATTGGTTTCTCCTCAATGTCTCTTACGTGCACCTCAGTGCCTTAAATACATTATTGTTGAATTTCACTACTCGATAATTCTACTAAATCACTTCTTTTGCTTTCGAGCTTTATTATTATTATATTACACTTTTGATCAACCATGTTTTGAAATCAAACTTGTCGACAAAGAAAGCAAAGAAGCTCATCGGCAAGCTCATTTATTCGACATAAGCGGTATATTCGGTATAACATGGTTCAATCAGTGGTTATTGTCAGGAAAATCGAAACATTTGACCCTCGACCTGTGCTTGAGCTTAACGATGACCTTTTGCAGATAAATTTGATTTCTCAACCTACTCGAAGAGATATTTGATTGGCATATTGTTCTTCAACATTTTCTGTGAGTCAATGAGATTACCCTGCACAACGGCATGTTCAACTAGAGAGGTCAGTAGAGAGAGGATTAATGATATCGATGGGAAAACAGTTTTATAAGACAGACCTTCAGGATGTGCTTGACATTTTTGTATCAAGTTTAGTAGAATGCTACCTTACAAAAGGGATGTTATCTTTAGACTATATAAGGGCCAATAAGAATTTGATAGACATCTGATAACAATGAAAACTAATAACTGCAACGCTCTACTAACGATCTGACAACTATTCGGGAGTGAAGGAAGGGTGTGTCATTAATAATTGGAAATACATAGGTTCGTTCATGTGCATCATTGAGGCCCATTTGTCAAGGGCTTGCAATCAGAATATTGAATAAAGAACTTCTGGTTTCCATTTAAAAACTTTTCAAACATTTGATTATTGGCGTTTTATTGTCGATGAAAAATGACAACTATTTCACATTTCTTGTCTGATGATGACGATATTCAACGTTGCATTAACGGTGCTAGGCATTCTTGGCTTTGTTGCACTGTAGGTATTAAGAAAAAGATGCAGTATACAAAACATGCAGCATCACAATCCTATTCCCTACCAGTCCTCAGACATCTCCAGTTCAGTGCTTCTTAGAGATCATCTTGTAATTATAAACTGTATATTATTTGCATTTTGTTTATGTTATTTTCGAACTGGACAAAATGGAACTGATGACTTAAAACAAAACATAGTCAAATACAAATATGAGAACCGTTTCTTGGCAGTATTCTTATGACGCCGGTGTTGATTGCCGAGCTGATTGTTTTGGTCGCTTTCGGCAAGGATTTCAATGGCAAGAATGACGTCCGGCATGATTCCAGCTTGCATTGATAACGAGACGGCCAAAAATTAATCAAAGTCGGTGAAATTCTATTACATGAAAAATTCATAATAATCAGGAATGTACTATAGGTTTGAATTGTGAAATAATCTTCATAAGCAGCAGTAATGGATGAATGCTTATTAAAATACTTTCTATTTAGCAATCAGGAATGCTTGCTTAATAGATACACAATCTACATGTCTCCGGTTAATTTCTTCACATAGTTAAAAATTCTTAATGAAATGCGAACTTAAAAAAAGCGTATTATTCCCAAACAAATTGTTCAATTGTTGAGTGAACATTTTAAAGAAAAATATACAGTAACTTCTTGAATTGTGCAGAGGCGAAACATTTATGGGATAGGGTGTCAACACACCAATCTTAATTGCATTCATTGATAAAAAATATTTCAGCTACAGCTTTAAGTGCTTGCACAACGTGTTTTCAAAATTTGAGTTACTATATTTTATCATTAATCAAGGCTCAGGACGGGTCATCATTATTGTTCGAGGCAGTTTCACAACGTTGGCCATAGGATGCTTCAAAGTCATAGAGGTAGGCCTAGTACCTACGTAGATAGATATACGTGTACAGTGCATGCATGACCACGAAAATCGCTTCTGTCGTCTTGCTGTGCCGGTTAATTCTGATTAAATAGCTCAAATAATTGATGACTTTCTCGTGGTTCCCATTTTGCAAGGAATTCCGAATAATAAATAATCCTGCAATTCATTACCCATTTTTCATCAACTAAATGAATATCCGAAGACCCAACTTAAGTTCCAGTTAAAGTCCCTAAACAAAAGCTGTGAATAACTTAGCAATACACTAATTTAATCTGCTTCCAAATATTAATGTCTTAAAGCAAAGCCCAGTATCCGGGGTTGTAACCGGTTGCCGGTTGACCGGTACCGGTCACCGGTTGGGTTGGGCTGGGTTGAAGTTTTGCCAACCGGCACCGGTTGAAAAACTGGTTGAGGATCATCGAACAAGTTTTCAGATTTTTGAAAAATGATTGAACATATTCAAAATTGAATGAATATTTGTTCTAAAGTGCATTGCAATCGGTGCAGAATTCGGAAAAATACCTATTGAAAACATATGGTATGGGAGAAATACAATCAAGAAGGTGTGCATCGACTCATTTCAGTCTTTCGCCTCAAAGATAAAAGCTGTTTTGCATGAACCAATCGCACGCGGTGAAATAGCATGTACTACAGATCTGTGGACAAATGATGTGAACCGACGACACTATCTCGATCTAATCGCCTTCTGGATAAGTGATAGTTGGAACCTGAAGCATACTATGTTGAGATGCAAAGTTTTCCCGAATGAACGAAAGACCGGGGAAAATATCGCCAAAGAGTTGCAGGACATTTTTGATGAATTTGGATTACAAAGAGGAAAAACTTTCATTACTACAGATTGTGGTGCGAACATTGTAGCAGCATTACACGATGAACCGAGACTAGCATGCTTTGCTCATCGCCTAAACACTGTGCTTCATGATGGATTTTCTTCGACAGAAGCAGAGTGCGAATCTTTTCGTTGTTTTAACTCAGCTGTACACGACCTTATTTCATACATCCATCGTTCAGGAATCTCTCAAGAGTCATTCCCAATTAAAATCAAGCGCTACAGTGGTACGAGGCCATGGCGATCGTACTACTCAGTTCACAATGCAATTGCGCGCTCATTTGCCTGTCTTCAGGAATCTTTGTCTTCGGTTGGCCGAATCCATCGACTGAGCAATATTTCATGTGATTTGTGTACAGCAATCGCTGATCATTTCTCTCAGTATGACTCTGTGTTTGATTTTCTGGAATCTAGCAATGCACCGACCTTGCAGAATGTACTGCCTTCATACTATCTAGTCAGAGATAAAATTTGTTCAACTGTTATCACCGATTCAATTGTTATATAGACTCTGAAGAAGAACAGCAAGAAATCTCTTGATTCAAAATACTGGACGAATATAAAGGCAACGCATATTCTTGCGACTGTTTTTGACCCTGGCTTCAGGCAATTGACTTTTATTCCTGAACTCAAAGATCACGACACCCTGCTGAAGGACTCGATGGCTAGTCTTCAGGTACTTGCAGCAGACGTCTTCACGATCACTGATTCACAAAAAGAAAAACAAGAGGAACAGAAGGAAGGGAAGCAGCCAAGGATTGCCACTGAAATCAATAACACCGAAATTGACCCATTCGCCTCCATGAGAAGCAGTGCATCAAATGTTGAGTGTGCTCACAAGAATATATCTGACAAAGTGAAATACGAGCTTCAGCGTTACACCAAAAGTGAACGAATAACTTCAGATTCAAGGAATCCTTTGATTTTTTGGCAGCAAGAGCGTATTGCATTTCCACTATTGTCACAGATAAACCGTCGGATTTTTGTGGCCCAAGCATCAGGCGGAGAAAGTGAGCGACATTTTTCAATCGCTGGAAAGATAGCTTCCTCCGATCGATCTCTATTATCGGCAAGTAGTGTTGAAACTTTGGTTGTGCTAAAAGAAGCTCAAACTAATGGTCTTTGGTAGCTGACATGAATGGTACATAATCATAGAGTCAGTTGTGAATCAGTTTTCTTGTTTATTCATAGAATTCTTATGAATTAATTTTGTAATTATAACTTAGTCTGACATGAGCACGTTTTTTCAATGCCAAATCTCCTACATGATGAGGATTGATCAATCACTGAATCTGCAAATGCTAGGCACACTTTTTAATTGCTTCATTCAAGGATTTATATAATAAATTGAAAAGATAATTGTAATGCTTTACTAATATAACTGCCAATGCCCCGGAAATGTCATTGGAAGTCGACAGGAAGGGCATCTGGACTAAAATGCACCACATCGCTTCAAGCAAAGTCTGACTGATGTCAGCATCGTCCAAGCCCCCAGCAGGGAGAAAGGGGACGCAAAATTTGCGAAAGATGCATTACTGTATAGGCCTATAAATACTACTATAGTTGCATTTATATTATGCATGTGGGCCCATGCAGTAGTAGTTTTGTATACAAAAACAGAGGGTATCTTTGTGCATTATCTATATACACGCATGCGAGTAAAGACATGTCAATAGAAAATTGCCGGTCGACCGGCCGGTTGGGTTGAGATTTTCCACACCGGTTGCCGGTTGGGTTGGGTCGAGCAAAGCCTGACCGGTTACAACCCTGCAGTCTACTGCATCGAAAATCATTTTAAAATGCAGTAAGGCAACAAATGTTTGAACATATTCGACCCTATCTTCGATGCTAATATTTTGTGAACCCTCAACCAATTTTCCTATGATAAATTTTCTGCAAGTTTCTGTCAATTAAAATTTTAACTGAGACTCTCACAGGCGATAAAATTAATAGTTGATATTTTGCAGAAATCTTGTGTTGGACATTTATTGAATATTACTTCGTAGAAATCGCATGCAATAGCATATTAGACATTTTAGTGGTCTATGCGTAGATGATTTTGAATCTGCATGTATTTTTAGGTCTCAGTGACAAATTATTTGATCGCATGCTGCAAATGATATAGGCTACTGTGAGTATTGTCAAAAATAATCAATATTTAATCTCTCATCCGGGGATCTGAAACGCATCGAGGGGCCGATTCGCTTTACTTCCAAAGGACTACTTCGAAAGTCACAGTACAACATATTGCTGTGAAAATTGTCTGAATTTTCTAATGCGATTCAAAATTTAAAATCATTCATTTCTGCCAGATGCTTTAACCGTGTTATCGCTATGAATCACCTGCATGTTTTCTACTTACGACGCGACACTGCTTGAATGTACTGAGCTGTTGCTTTGAAGAGAAAGACATATCGATGAGATTGATCTGAGAAAGGAATGCAGGTGAAACATGTTTGGGTCTGCATGAAACATGGAAGATTTTCCTTCAAAAGTAGCCATTTCAATGCATCTGTGAAATGGTGTTTTGCTGGCAGTACAGTACTTTATTAATAGTATGCACGTATCGTCTGAATCTTTAATAATGCATTTGATATCTAGATGGTATAATAGATGATCATGATATGTCATATTCAGAAAATAATGTAGACCTACTCATGTTGAAATCGAAGCCTTGCGGTACATTGTTAAGCAAAATGGTCCTTATTGAAGGTCCGAAAAAGTCCTTATCCATAGATCCACAGAGTCACCATATGGGGACAAGGTGGTTCGTATCTAGCAAGCAGGGATGTGGAGTCGGAGTCAGAGTCCCGGAGTCCTATCATTTTTGCTGGAGTCGGAGTCCTATCATATGATAGGACTCCGGACTCCGGCCTATAACTAGACCCGAAATATAATACAAACAAATCATTTATCCTCGTACATAGCTGTCACTGTCTTGATGTCAACTTTCTCCGTCAAACAAAAGTACAGAGACAGCAGCGCATGCAAAGCTTGTAATAGTTGAGGGAATGAACCGTGATAGTGAAAAAAGGATTGTCTTTTCACTCGGTGATTTAGTAGAGAAGACAAACCTTCCTAATAGTCCGGCAGCCAGAACGAGTTTCTGCAGGGAACGAGGCCGAAAATGAGACTTTCACAGAATGATGTGCACCCTATGCCCACTACGAATCGGCACGTCTGCCGAGTTCTAGTGAGTTCCTCTTCTTGTCAGACACGATCAAAGAAAAACACATGTAAATCCAATGGGACGCAGATTGCAGTTTTTGGCTAAAATGAAATTTTGTATATTTTCTATGATTAAACGATAAGTACTGAGCCCAGAGTCATAATTTTTGGCATGGAATGTCTTCAGGTCATTTCCTTTCATTTTCATGCACCCCTATCTATAAAACTAAACGCATTTAAATTTGGCGAGCCTCTTAATGTCGGCAAACACAAACATTTTGAGCAACTTTATCCACATTCAACCACATTCTCACATACATTGCCGATTAGATACATGATAAAAGCACATGCACATCATAGGAAATGACCTGAAGACATTCCATGCCAAAAATTATGACTCTGGGCTCAGTACTTATCGTTTAATCATAGAAAACATAGAAAATTTCATTTTAGCCAAAAACTGCAATCTGCGTCCCATTGGATTTACATGTGTTTTTCTTTGATCGTGTCTGACAAGAAGAGGAACTCACTAGAACTCGGCAGACGTGCCGATTCGTAGTAGGCATAGGGTGCACATCGTTCTATGAAAGTCTCATTTTTGGCCTCGTTCCCTGCAGAAACTCGCTCTGGCTGCCGGACTATAACCTCGATCACATCTACGCGCCAAAGGTAACATCAGAGACAAAAATTAACTTTGCATCAGGAGAACATTACCTTTAACCCTCACGTTAATCGTGTGTGATGGGTCCTCTAAAGCGCATATTAAAATCGAAAGTGTACTCATATTTTTTGGAGAAAGATGTGGGATTTTCCTGCCTGGTAGAGACTGGAGAAAAACCATGTGAAGCACACATCAAAAAGATGGGAGGAGCCGAATCGTATGCATCCAACTTAAAGCGACATTTGATAAACTTTCATCGATAATGATTGATAATTGATGCAGCAATGATCACCAACATTGGTTCATCTAAGCCTATAATGATCTATAATGTAGGTTACCAGTTTGTTTTTCAAAACACTGGGCTTTATATACCTGCCACCCGGAGTCGGAGTCGGAGTTCTATCAAAAGCCGGAGTCCTATCAACCCCCGGAGTCGGAGTCCTATCAGAATGATAGGACTCCGCATCCCTGCTAGCAAGGGTCAATTTTGAAGGTCCAAAGGGGCCATATAGTGACTTATAGGATAAAATGATTTAAAGATTAATGGATCGGTTTAATGATCATACTATTTTCTGCTTACTTTCAGATACCTACCCATCCCACACCGTACTAACCCCATTCTTCACATTCCATCACTTTACCAAGAGGACAATTTGTCTTACTATTCCTCGGTTGATTTATCAATTTATATAAAATAGTTTGCAAAACAAACAAACATTACCCTTATAATAATAGCTGTCTATTTTTTCTACAGATTTTTCCAATTCTTACAATTATTTGATAATTATGTACTTTGTCCATAATAAAATGAGCCTTAGATGACTTTGTCTGTTATTTCAATTTTCAAAGGAGGTATTTTGGCACCTGTGAAATATTTTCACAGCACTACTTATCAGTTCATCGGACCCATTTTCTCTTTTCTACCTCAAATACGTTACCATTCACAATACGGACTGCATTTATTACTTCGGATCTTATCCAGATTTCATACAGAAGTGCATCTTTCTAGCAATTTTTCTTTGCATTACTCTACAGAATTCGTGATTTTCTCACCATAACTGGACAAATCATTTACAAAGAATATGTAATTCAGGAAATGTGTCTGATAAATTTCGGATCCTTGTTAGACGGACCCGTTTGCCTAGCAGTAATAGTGATCCTACAAAATGTTTGCAAAAGGCGGTCATTTTCAAAAAGCCCTCGAAAAAAGTGATTTAAATTCAATAATATTATATTATCTAATAACTACATGACATAAGGGTGATAAATTATTCTAAATGAATATTAAGACACAAATTTGACCTTCCAGGGCTAAATTCAACGCTTTTTAATGAAAAGTAAGTGAATGTGCTAAACCTGAGGTCACAAGCGTAGGTTAAGTGGATTAATTTTAGATCGAAGTTTTAGAATCAAATCAAAAATGCCTGGGGTGGGCCAAACCACAACCCCTCCCACCACAACCCTGGCATGGATGCGGTTGATGTGGAAACACGAATAAGAGTTGAATTCATTAGTCGCGACCTAATTTTAATAAAAATGTGTTGGCATTGGCTTGATATTGTTTTAAAGCTAAGCAACTTTATTTAAACTCAATATCTCATGAATTAATGAAATTGTAAAGACCTATAGGAATTTAAATAGCAAGAATAGAATATGTGCCCTTTTCATCATTGGTACTTAAAATTAATTTTGCGATTTCTCATTTATTGAATATGACATTATTCCGCTTGCTTATTCTTGTGAATTCCAACTGTTGGAGCAAATTAATATCAGGGTTAGAAAGAGCAAAAGCGAAAGAGATTCTTTTTCAACTTTGATCATCGCCACGGACTTACTGCAAATAGGCACAACTTCTAAAAAGATTTTTGATGCTATTTCAAATACAAGCTAACTGATACTGGCAACACCTGCATTATTAGACTGTGTAGAAAGAGCATATATGTATGCGCCTACGTGAATTGTGTTATGCTGCACACTTTGGTTGATCATCAAAGTGGGAAAATTACTAGAAAGCTGAAATTTCTAAGCACTAATCTGCTATTATGTTGATCCAGGCCACATTTTGATTGACCTCAAAATACTCACTTTGGAAAAAATGAATTTACATGTAGAATATTACTCCGATCGCATTTTTTGATATAGGTTTTGAAAGTGAAAATTATGAACTTAACCAAACCATCGAAACTACTTTATATTTCGCGGGTGTAGTATGCCTATGTTATTTATATAATTATATGATAATACGATAGTGATAAGGTGTTCTTGTAAAATATATACTGTTTCTGGAAAGTGCGCGGAAGCAGCTGTCTCCATGACTTCAGCAGATTTTTCGCTGATCAACTGTAACCAGTAATTGGATCATAAGAACAGTGTGTTTTATAAGAGGATAAATTATTATTATGCAAAATCATCAGGAAAGGCCTTCTAAGACTTTGAGATTTTTGAAATTAATGCTAATATTGAAAGAAATCGGAAGATTGAATTCAAATGATAAATTATCTCAGTTCCACAATTCTATATAATTACCTATACCTCTCGGCAGACCTCTAGTCATGGAAAAGAAAATATTTTCATTCCAAGAGTCTGAAACTTCGAACATAAGTTCATTGCTAATTGAATCAATTTCATTTCTGACAGAAATATTTTGTGTGACCTTGAATAATGGTATTATGTTGCTTATTTCCCGTCACCATTTCTCGAATAAAGCGTCAGCTGATGATAGTTCAAAACAAGAAAATGGATACGTTAAACCCAAAAAGATACTTTCACCTCTTGATAATTTCATTATTAGCCATCAATGCAAACTCAATGTGACATATCCAGTATGAAGCGTCGTAATCACTTGTTTCTTTCCTTCATGCCCAACTTCTTATTCTTCATGTCAATTTGATTCAGCCGTCTCACCTAATGTTACTTCTTTCTGCTACTGTCATTTTATCATCTTGCTTATCCATACTTTCTGTCAACAAGGAACACGATCACATTTGGAACTATGAATCATGTAAACATTTTTGCAAATAATTAGATCCTCCATGCATTCACACGCTCTAGAATGGATTGGAAATGTAAGATCTTATCAAAGATCAAATCACACAATTCAAATCACATCACATTCGCAAATTATTAGCACTAAATAATTTAAATGCATATCAGATGCTGCTAACGGATAGGAAGAATCAAAAATACAAAAAAGAAATATAGCGATTATTTATTTGTATTTCTTGAAGAACGCAATAAAGGATGATGACATTCCAAGTTTTTAAAAGAAAACAGCAAGATTGGTATGGCATGTAATGAATATTGATCAGAAATGCCAAAGCATGTTTCAAGCAAAACATTTATCTCCAAATATCTTCCAAGAAATCACCACTTTAAAAAGTTTAATGAGTGAAAAATGTTTAATGAAAAAAGTTTAATGAGTTAAATGCCGAGACCCTCCGTTCATTCTTGTCATAAACAATGCATACGTTCAATGGATCACAACATTTGGTAACAGACTAGGCCCTTTGTAAATTAATGATTACACAAGCAAGCAGGCGAGTGAGCGAGACTTCAACTTTGTTGTGCAAAATGACAATAATCAAAATGATTGCACAATGCTGTTCTGATAAAATTATAAGATAGTAAATATATTGTTCAGAATTAAATGACAATTACATAATAATATTAGTGGGGAAAGGCATAGACGAAACGAAATCAAAAAAGAAGGAAAAGATAGATGAAATGAATAATTAATATTAACTAAAAAAAATTCATAAAATTTTATTATGCATCTAAGTATTTTATCGAATCTTATATGTAATCCGACTTCCCTTTGTTGTCCTGCAACATTGTCCAGATGAGGAGAAAAGATTAAAGAAAGAAAATCGTTGGATTAAAAGATTGAATACCTTGTATCCAAATGTGTAGAACGCGGAACTTAATAAATTGTCAGATGCATCTTTTTGTTCCGCACAGCCGTTGTAGCAATCGCATCATCCAGTATTGTCAAAAGCAGCCTTCTACGTGCCATGCAAAATCTGTGAATCGCTGACTATGCACCCTCATCTTTGTCATTCTCTGTCTGTGAATCGATAAGTGCCATGTAACCACGGACTTTGCTTCTTTTGTTCACTTTGGCTCTGTCAGCTTGCCTGTGTGTGACTTACATGTATTTGTAAGTGGAATTGAAAACGTTATCGATACGAAACCGATCTTCCACAAACTACTTGCCATCAATATTGCACTACATAATATCAGGGTCATAGGGTCTTTAGATCTTTAGAATATTCGATCTTAACTATTCTATACACACATACACGCATATTTTTCGGTAAGAACAGCTATCTGGAGCAATGATCTGGAGTATTCACCGGACATGTTTCAATGCTTTATTGCATTATCATCATCAGCGGGAAACAGCACGAAAGAATGATAGAATGATGTAATAAACACAATTCAAAACGCTAAGCACCAGATATGTGGATTTTTTGGACAGTAAACTCAATGAAATGCTATCACAATTGTTGCAAGTAGATAAAAACCAATAAATTACGTCACTTACTAACAAAAACTGGTGATAATGTACAAATTTACAAATTTGGATACAGACTGAAAGCTCCATTCCGTTCATTCATCAAATTATCATCATTGTTGGATTTCTTCAAGATAGACTCAAGTAATGTGACTCTCTGTGGGACGGATGGATGACATTTTAAGTACTCGCTTATCCGAGTGATAAAATGGTGTTTGGTTGCGCCTATGCACAGCATGCAGCATCGATCACATGAGTATTAATATGCTACTAATGATTTTAGATGTCTCGGAATTTTGTCCTTATTTTGAAAATGACTCAATTATTTGGTGACTTTATACACATGCCGAATTTCTAAATTTGATGTAAGGTCTTTGTTGATGGAACGAATTCTGCTGTTCGATTCTTTGTCAGCTTTATCAATGAGAGGAATGGACTAGGTAATAAATTTATTGCTCTCAACGGGCTGATCATCGCATCGCTGTCGTTGAATATTCTCTTTGACTTTTTCTTTACGCGTACGATAACTTGAATTTGAGCTTTTGTTACCATCGGTCGGGATTCAAGATTAAAGATGTAAGCACTATGAAGCTTTTATCTCGCTATTTTCAAAGATGGACAGGCAATCATCAACTTATCTCTGATAAAATAACGGAGATTGACTGTCATACTTATTGAACTGAGACTCAATCACTATCCATAGCAAAGGCAGCCATGGAGAGCCAAGACAGGATCCTATAGACATTCCATCAATCTGATAGTACAAATCATTGTTAAAGATGAAGAGAATATTCGAACATGCCATCTCAAGTAAAGACTCAAGAACCTCACGTTTCAGCGAAAGATTCTCAAAATCTATCATGGACGCGACATGACAAATTGTTTTCTTGACAGGAATGTTCGTGAAGAGAGTAGTAGCATCGCAACTGCACAGATGATGCTCTTGATTAGTAGCGATGGAGAAGTTTTTCAATTTTACCACTAACTGAAAAGCATCTTCCAGAGAATGCTTCCTAGGAATGTACTTTTTCAAGAGCGAATCAAGCCACCGAGGAAGTTTGGCAGAGTAAGCATTGGTGAGTTATCTTGGCGGAGATGCACTCGCCTTGACAGCTTGCTTGAAAAAAGTCTTCATTAATCAGCTTTTTGATTTCAGTTTTTGATGTACATATTTATCCATGCATACATACGTATAGGATATATACATGTACATGTGTATGTATGTGCATTCGTAATATGCATTGAATCGGCCCTTGTGTTTCAAATCACAGCTTTGACATTTGTTTCCTTTCCTCATGAAGCCTAGATGCATGCATACTCTGATGTGGCAGGTTTTCATTCTTATGTCTGCAATCCTGTGGTGATTCCCACGATGTTTTGGATACCCTATAATTGTGAAAAATCCAAGATTGACCAAAACACAGGGTAAGTACGACCTTGTGGAAGTAATAGAATGTATTGTTTGATTGCAATCTCATCGTGCATATGTCACAAAATATATAATGCACGACCTGCATATCAAGCAGTACACAGCAAGCATTGTAATCACTGTGATCTTCGGTTCAATTAGAATTGTACTAAATGGACATGTCATTCCTCAGCGAAGGATATGAATAAAAATGTTGATGTTGCCAGCAGACATAATATCATAATTGCTTTGAATGTTCCCATTGAAAATCCGAATATATATCTATAATACTTTTCGCATGAGGAGTAATCTTATAATTTCATGTAATGACATGAAACTATAACTATAACCACTCGATAACTATAAGTATTGCATTTTTGCCTTCAATTTTGTAAAAATGATTGTAATGAAGTACTACTAATTTTGATATTATCAACAAACTCAGATTGCAACTTCTTTAAAAAGCAGCATGATTTCACATCCCGATATTTATTAAGTCACTAAACACTGAAGCTACCTCCCAAGATTTCAGAGTGCCCGCACCTCGTTTACGCTTTCGTTTTTGAGAAAATTCTCCTTTTAAAAATATTTTCTATCATGAAACTTTGTTCAATATCTATGAGTCAATTATTTAAATTCGAATATTTATATATATTCTCAAAAATTCTGCGGAGAATTTGTATACTGAAAGCATGCAAGGCCCAAGATCATTTCATTCAGTGACTGACAGTCATTCGCACTGAGTGTAGTATAATTCTCTGATGGACAGCTTACGAAATTCAAATTTTCCTACATACATGAACTTTGTAAATATTCCTAAATATTTTTTAATCATGCAAATTGCAATTCACGAATATTGGACATTTATTGCATAGGCCTGATATTTATGATAGTAATATTCCTATTCATAGTTTCTGAGCATTTGAGCAATTCACATTGTATGAATCTCAAGTTAAATTCTAATGTTTGGAATACCATGTTTTTCGATTTGATGTACACATATATATATGCATCAAAAACCTGAACAGGCATCTCAATAAAAGTTATTCAATCAGTTTCGTAGGAGACAGCTTCAATAAATGTAGATTTTGTAGTTTTCAAAAGATGCTTCATTTTGAAATACAGAGCCGAATCTTAATATACAGTGCACGACTGCACGTGTAACAATAGTGTGATTTTGACAACAACCATTTTTACAGTAAAAGACAAATCAATTAACTAAGAATCTGATAGAATGACTTGTTTCACCGTGATTTACTTCGAATTTAGCCATAATCTCAATTGTTCTACGCTTATGTGGCAAAGAACTTCAGCGTTCGAGATAATTTGTTTACATTTGCTGTAATATTTTAAAGATATTCTGCTGTGTAATTTTTTTATCAATTACACGGTGCGGTATACAGCACTTGAATGTATCTTTGAATGTGAGACTGCATGCTCGTCGAAATGAGTCATATTCAATACCATGCAATTATACTCGCATGTTGTAATTGAAAATCCGCCGGTGTTAAGCAAAATGGGCGTGGACCTGCCCTGCCTAGAAAGTACAGTATGTCGTGAATAATAGACTAAATTTTGAAGGAAGAATATCGTATGATCTGTTATGTGGATGATCTAAGCTACTTTTAGACTCATTTTGTGCTCAAAATCGTGCTTACCTGTGTCCATATCTGTAACTCATTGGACTTGTTTGACGAATCTCAAACCACCCAGAAATAAGTGAAGATCTTCACAAAATTCACAAAGCAACATGAAACACAGCATAATTGTGTACTTCGAAAGACTGGGATTCCAACTGTTCAACCGCCAATATGGACAGTGAAGACAAGAATTAACAAGGAAGAGAAGAAATGTTTAAACTTAGTGTTAGTCAACACTTACACATGAACACCGCTAAGCAAGATGACAAACATCCTCTGTGACATGAGGACCAGCATACAATATTACGTCATTTCACACCTAGTAAATCTAACAAGAAGTCGACAGGCTTCTTTCCCATGGCGGCTATACATTGTGTGTAATACGAGACATGTCTCTTAAAGCAAGGGAATCTAATGAAATTACATTGAATGAAATGATGACAATTTGATATTCCACAATTATGCGATTTGGATGAGGTTTTTATAGGTAGGCTTACTGCTATGTTTGCACTACATGTAGGCATACATGTAGTTCCAACTTTTACTAACTTAATTAAGGTTTCTTTCGGTGATTGTTAAATAGGCCGATATAAACTATTTTTAACTACTTCATTTAACTGCTTTTGAATAATTATAATCCTAACTATAAAAGCAGATGATTTAAATTTTTTCAAGAGATAAATAAATAGCATGAGTACTTAATAGGTTACAGATGACTCTACATGTCTACAGTGATTATATAATACAGGTTCTTATGATACAATGCATATGTACGTACAAATAGGAAAGCAATGTACAACTTTTTACCAAACAACATTTAAGTCATTTTTTGTTAGAACAAATTAATTACTCGCGCTTCGAAGTACATGCATGTAGAAATGATCTAAATAAAAATTGGGCCAATTTGTTTGAACGATTCGAAAAGATTTCGAATAAAGAAGTTCGACAAAACAGGATATCTTGAGCTATACCAAGGAAGTTACAATTCATGTTCTGAAAGGAGGAGCAAATCCATGGACTTGAAACTAAAAAACTAATTTTATGATGCACTTGATTTTTTAAAGAGAGATCTTTCGACGTCATTGTGGATAGCGCAATATTTTGAACATGTATTCGGAATGTACATTGATGATAAATTTCGTCATTGCCCAGCATGAAAAAAAAAGAAAAAACCTCAATAAATGCGATGTTATTTGGACAATATTTCGAATGTCTCTTTCACAAGTCAGAAGGTAGCAGGTACAAGAATTCTATCAGCACTTTAAAACATTTAAAAATTTGAAAACACATCTATGGATTTAGTTGAGTATGACATTAATAGATGGTTTTGATGTGGCATTTCCCTGAGGTTTTGCGCTCATAGCTGTTGGCAAAATTGTGTTGGAGCAATAAAATCGTGAGTTTATCAGATGTTAAGCAGATCAGGCTCGTTTACTTTTCAAATGTTTATAGGCATTGCTTTCTTTCATGGTGAGATGTTGGTGCACTCTTCGTCTTATACGCATTCCGTATTACGTGTATTCTTCATCTCGCCAACGTAAGATTCATCACAAATTTTGCATTTTATTTGATAAACAGTACTATAATAAAGCAGATATTCTCGTTATTACAATACAATTATTAATACATGGAACACTTTTGGTCATTCTTAATTGCTTTGCTTTTGGTTTAAGTGTCACAAATGATGGATTGATTTTAGCGTCAGATATATTTTCTCAATTCATTACGAACTATACTAGCTTGGATCTTATTTATAAAAAACATTCTAAAAAAGATTTTATTCGCATCATTTCTTTGTTGTTTGAACTAATTAGGTTTCTCGGTGTCGACATAGGCCCTTTTCGAGTTGTCAAATCGATGTGATCTTGCGAACTCGAAAAGGTGATTATTTGTAAAAATGTGCGCTTTTTCATGAACCTCGTCAAGGTCTCTTCGAACTTTTTAGTCGGTCAGAGCTCGATTATTTTGGAAAACTCGGCAATTCTAAGTTTGAAAACAAAATACAAAATCGTGACAGTGTGTAATTTGTAATTTAGCTTCATCCAAGATATCTTGATGAAACCCAAGTTTTAGATTTCTTTGTTTTACTGCATGGGCATGCACAGGAAAATTTGAAATGTCGAAAAGCACGTGCAAACCATAGGGTAAGAATATATAGGTGCAACTTACTCTTTGATGCAAACAGTTAATTTATTGATTTTGATGTCTAAAATGCTTTTTCTATTCTCCAACTCCAATCTCTAGTGTATGGTCTGTCTGTTGATGTCCGCTCATCAATTAAAGCTAAATTCATAGAACGGTGATCATTCATGCAAATATTCTGGGTGATTCAAAAGTCGGTGCAAAAAGTAAACGGCGATATCTCAGTGATTATTGAAGATATCAACCCAATTTTTTATTCTTTAAGTTGTCAAAGGAATGGGATTTGATAATCTATTTGTTACATTAGGACACTAATTCATTCCGTTGCTGAAAATTTCAGAAGTTTTCGCTATCATTTATATGCTTTATGGTTGCTCGAATTATTCACTGCATCGTACTTCAATCTCTGTTTGCTGACTCAGTGCATAAGTATCCAGTTCATAGATATCCACCATTTAAACATACAAACTGATGTTCAAGTTCATAGATATCCAACATTTGAACATACAAACTGATGTTCAAGTTCATAGATATCCAACATTTGAACGCAAAACTGATGTTAACAAAGACACAGGCATCATTCGCTATGGATTTTCAGACGCGAAAAGAGCTGTCAAAACTTTATCATCAGAATGGTGAGAAATTAAGAGATGTTTCTCAAGAGAATGTTAAGAAATGTTGATTTTCTTACAATGCCATTAAAAAGTTGATAGCACGGTTTGATGAAACTGGGTCTGTCATGGACTGACCTATCACTGGAAGACCTTCAGTCCTTCAGAATTGCATTGGAGATGTGGATCTGACTCTTCGACATCATCAAACTGACAGTCCTCTTGGTGCAACATCGACTCGTCGATCCCTGATGAAATTGAATTATCACAATCCAGTGTATGGAGAATCTTACGTCATTATCTTCGTTTACACCCCTACAAGCTTCAACTCTGTCAAGCAATTTCTGAGACAGATAAGATATCTAGACTTGAATTCTCAGACCACATAAGATCTCTGTCACCGACTCAACTAGGAAATATTCTGTGGACCGACGAAGCAATATTCCGACTCGATGGTGTCGTAAATAGACGCAATTGCATAGTGTGGGGAACAGAGAGGCCACACCCAGTTTCACAGAGTCTCCATGCCAATCAAGTCAGTGTCTGGATGGGATTCTCCAAAGAACTAAAGCTTAGATTTTTACTTGTGGGGTACACTGAAAAACAGGGTATACCATCATGGAAGGCCAGGCTCCATGGAAGAGTTGAAGAGCCGCATTACGAACGAAGTTGCCTTGTTGAATCAATCAGAACTGATAAATGCTATCTCAGACGTTCTTTACCGAGCGGAATTGCTGGTTGAGGTAAATGGTGATGTTTTTGAGTATTCAAAATGAATCTTTGTTTTCTTAATATGATCTTATTTGAAAATCGCTTGCTATTATCTAAAAAACTTTGGAAGAGAAAAACATAGTGGGAATAAACAAAAATTGAATTAATACATTAATGCAAAATAATAATTAGTGTGCTAATGAACAAAAACTGAATTGATACATTCAGCTAAAAAAATAATTAGCGTGCTAATGTAACAAATAGATTATCAAATCCCATTCTTTGACAACTTAAAGAAGAAAAAATTAGGTCGGTATCTTAAATAATCACTGAGACATCGCCGTTTACTTTTTGCACCGACTTTTGAATCACCCTGTATTCAGATTACAAATCAAAACGAGCTCTCTCTATTAGAGTCGGCCACACGATGTCCTAGTGAAATGAGAAGAGACTTGATTTGATAGGCAGAGAATCATTTCAATCCAGGAGAGTAGTGATGGCTTGCTATGAGGAATAGCATGTCCTCTGCAAGCAAATGCTATTCTCAGGTTGGTTTAGATGTAGTGTCTCCCATTGTTAGCCGGCAACATTCCTCTGGATTACGCATGCAATTAAAAAAAATACTCTGGCTGGTAACACAAAAGAACTTTGATCTCATTTTATTAGGACATCGTGTGGTCGACCCAAATAGAGAGAGCTCGTTTTGATTTATAACCTGAATATATTTTAATGAGTAATCACCGTTCTATGAATTTAGCTTTAATTGATCAGCGGACATCAACAGACAGACCATACACTAGAGATTGGAGTTGGAGAATAGAAAAAGCATTTTAGACACCAACATCAATAAATTAACTGTTTACACGTGCTTTTTGACATTTTAAATTTTCCTGTACATGCCCATGCAGTAAAACAAAGAAATCTAAAACTTGGGTTTCATCAAGATATCTTGGATGAAGCTAAATTACAAATTACACACTATCACAATTTTGTATTTTGTTTTCAAACTTAGAATTGCCGAGTTTTCCAAAATAATCGAGCTCTGACCGACTAAAAATTTTGAAGAGATTTTATGTAAAAAGCGCACATTTTTACAAATAATCACCTTTTCGAGTTCCCAAGGTCACATCGATTTGACAACTCGAAAAGGGCCATAGCACTATTTATCAATAATTGAATCAAGATACGGCAGTTATTACGAAATCTGTCTTTAAGAAAGCTATAGCATCCAAAAGATAATTATAGAAAGATCAATTTCAGTGAACTCGAAGATTTTCAGATGTTAAAAGATTCACTTACCAGAAAAGGACACATGGCATTATTATATTCTTTAAATGGAAAAGTAATATTGTCATTAATGGCATTAAAACTATGTAGTTCATTTATTGGCGAGAGGATGCATAAACTTCCGCATGTCATCGTAACAAGAGGTTGAGCTATCATGCTGACTTCAGAATGTGAGTATCTTGACTACGTAAAGAATTGAAAAAAGCATCTATAATGATGTCATTCCGAACATCAAACTGCAGTTGCGATGATATGTAGAAGGTTATGCATCCTCCAAATTGTCCCAAAGCATTTATATCTATCGTTTCATCAGCTCAAGAAAACATAAATATTACGAAGAATGCAAAACATTCTTTTTTCAAATCATGATAAGTGCATCAAAGAAATAAAATCTTTTAAATCAATTTTAATATTGCCTCCTGATAAAACTAAAAACTTATTGCTGTGGATAATTCTCAGTATGACACTTTAACCACTCAACATTTGCAAAGTTATTGTCTAGTTCCGTCACGGTTAACATTGCTGCCTATTAACATTGCTCAGCCAAGAAGTTCTCAATAAGATCTCAACTTTTCCTTGAAGACTAACAGGGACGTCCATTATAATGCAGTTCATGGAATTTCCTTCATCAGCTTAATTTCCGCTTAATTAAGACACCTGTTAGTAAATGTTCATTTCTTTTGATACTAGACTTGTTTCATGGTACTTATAAAGTGGCTTCATCTCGGCAATTAAATAAACAGAGGAATAATTTGCAAAATTTAGCTTCTCGAAAAGTTATCAAATAATTTTTTGAACCGCAGAAACGTAGTCTCCGCAAAAACTGAATCTTTTGATATAAAATTTTCACTGTATGCAGATTTTTTTTTGAGTCGGCACTCTACAATATATTTACTCTATGCCTTCTGTATTTCTATAATGATCAGACAAGTCCGTGCAAATTTCGCTAAAAGTGCAAAAATTTGCATTTCTCACATGTGGAACTGAGTCTCAACTACAAAATCGACATGAACAAGTAACATAAAAATGAGTAGTATGCAACTTATTAGATATCAACAGAAATTAACATTTACTAGCAGGTACCATAGAGTAGGTGTATTAGGTAGAGTGGTAACTCCGCATTTATTAAATCCCCAATGTGTATACACTTTCGATTCTATTAAATGAACTCGAGGGGGATACAGTCGGAAATGTTTCCAAATGTGAGATATGCACATCTATGCAGTTTTGAAGAAATTACAACGTAATTGACTGATCATGATAGTGTACTGCAGAAGAAAGTGATATCATTTTACTGATCCTGCGTGTCATGACAGCCTTGGAGAGGCACTGTTTGTTAAATTTTCAACTCGATGACCTGCTACTGCTTTCATGCTTAACCTCAAGAGAATCTTCTTAAGCGTGATCATAAGCAGCCTGCCACTGGTAGAGCAAAATCACATAATCAAAGACAATGATTTCAATTACTTTGAAAATTGTAAATGGGTCCACATCATTATGCAGATTCAAGAAATGAAACATGAATTTAGTAAATCATAAAATCATGCCCGTTAAAATTGAATTAAAAACTTGAAAGTTCAGCCAAGAAAGCACGAATAATATCGCGACTTTTTCATGAAGAATTTCATTATAATACAATTCATGAAACTCCCTTGATAATCAGCCTGACTTCCGCTTAGTTAGGATGCTTATTGATCCTTTTGATATCCAACTTGTTTCATGCTACTTATGTAGGAGAGTCATCTCGGTAGTATAAAATGGCAAATTTTGACTTTTTTCAAAAGTGCTCAAATATTTTTTTGTACAACGGGAACGTATTCTCCGCAAAAAGCTGAATCTTTTCATATAAACATTTTCACTGTATACAGATACTTTTTTGAGTCGACACTATACCTATATATCCCTACTCTATGGCAGGTACCATAACTACTCGTAATTATCAAGCTAGGTACCCTTTTGCTGAAGTATCAAAGAAAAAGAGGTTCAAAAGAGGTTCTAGAAGATCTCCAATCCGCTCCACATCTCGTTTGGAGACGCTCGCTACATGAATCCATTGGAGTTTGTGGAGCAGTTATGGAGGCCCTCCAGTCCGCTGCATTTATCGATTGAAGGCGCTGCCCTCCATTTTGTCTATACTAGAGCAGTTCCAGGGGCTCTCAATTCCGCAATATTTGTCGGGTGGAAGCGCTGCACTCCATTTGTCTAAAAGAGCTGATCAGGATCCTCACCATCCTCTGCACTTACCAGTTGGAGGCGCTCAACTCTGAGTCCGGTATCCATATCTCGCAGATGGTAGCTGTCAGGAGTTGCTAAAAAATGTCTATCATAAATCCAATTACTTGGGTAATCGCCACAGTTTCGAGTTTATAATTATAACATGTTTCGGTAATATATGGACAAGACGCGTTGGAATTGTGTGTGTGCCAGAGAACCCATGGAAGATATACTATACAGAAAACAAATGATTATGCATTTTGCAGTTGACCATGTCGATCTGCATAGTTTTCCCCGTAGAGTAAGAATTGTCGACTCAAAAAAGTATCTGTATAGAATGAAAATTTTTATATGAAAAGATTCAGCTTTCTGTGGAGACTACGTTCCCGTGGTCGAAAAATTACTTGACCAGCTTTAAAAAAATCAAAATTTGCCATTTTATATACTATCGAGATGAAGCCCCCTTATAAGTAGTATGAAACAAATTGGATACCAAAAGGAATAAATATTTGCTAATAAACATCTCAACTAAGCGGAAACAAGCTAATTTGCAAGGGAATTTCATGAGCCGTATTATAATGGAAGTCTTCATGAAAAAGTCGAGATCTGATTTTGCTTTCTTGGCTGAAATTTCAAGTTTTTAATTCAATTTTCACCGGCATGATTTTATGATTCACTAAATTCATGTTTCACTTCTGAATCTGAATAGTGATGTGGACCCATTTACATATTTCAAAGCTAATCACAATCATTGTTTTTGATTATGTGATTTTGCTTTGCAAGTGGCAGGTTGCCTGTGACATGATCACGCTTGGTCTTGAGGTTAAGCATGAAAGTAATAGGAACGTATAGAATTGCTAATTTGGGCCAAACCACGGTAACGCTCGCTACATTTTATGTCAAAACTCGATCGAAAACCAACATTCTCTATGATGCGATGTTCTTTTTGAATATTCTGAAGACACAGTTTGATGTAACACGACGTCGACCTATTACATGCAAAATATCAATTTCATACTATCTCTACATTTGTGTACAGAGATCATTTAATATGGTAACGCTCGCGACGGAGATAAATATTTCATGATACATTTTTTGAGGTTGCATTGATATTTCATCTAAACCACAGAAGCTATTGTCTCAAAAACGAAATGATAGATAAATAATGAATAGTTGATGATTTCTTCATGCTTGAATAGATTACTGAAAGCACCGATTGCGAGATATCAATCAATCTTGACAGTAACGCTCGCGACATGCCGTAGTAGCGCTCGCGACATAAAATTACGGATAACATAAATTTTGCCATTGAATTTGTCATCACAGAAGATTATAATAATGAAGATCACAAGTTTGAACAATTAGTTTAGAAACAGCACACCAAACCACAGAATTAAATATTTTGTTTATCTGCTTCGGTTTGCTAGAAGTGTGATTAATACGAAATCAACGGCACATCGAGGAACCTATTAAGTGGACAAAAAGGAATTCCTGATACCTTACAGAGATAGGAAAAAAGTGTGCGTCGCTTGCGGATTAATGTGAGCTCCAGCAAAGTGCTTCGATTGCCAAAATTCCCTTAGATTCGAGGAATTCAGATCATTGCGCTCAAGTTTTCCCCATTATGTTGGTCCTTCCGATCATTATTAAAAAAAAGTAGTAGGCGTGCGAAAATTAGTTCACTTGATGATTTCACCATCGTCTTCTCTCCATTCCTTGCTGTATAGTGCATACACTGAATGGAATGTTAGCTAGACGATGCATGTTTTGGTGTGTGCTAAGTGATATCACAGCACGCACGCATCTCTCACTGTCTCTGGTGTCCTCTGCTGACAGCTTATTGCTTGCCAGTTCCAATAGCAAGCGATACACGAATTATCCATTCGAGAAGGAGCAAGTTGTCTAATTCTGTGATGTGCCATTTCGATATTAAGGTTACATACAACTATTCCTTTCTAAGAAACCGAAGCGCGAGCAGATGAATCTAGTTCTGTGCACCAAACATTTTATTTGTACCGGAATCATGACACAGAAGTTAAGCATAATGTAAGATGAACGTCAACATCGGAGAGTACTATATCTTGGGTAGCTATAGACATGAAACATATGAGCAAGCTTTTGTCACTTGAGGAAGAAAATTCCCTTACCTTAACGAACCTTTCTCTGACTTAAAAAAGGAAATGGATCTTCTTTAGTCCTTGTACACTTGTACATATACTAACCACCCCCGCTTTTGTCCTTGTACTTAGACCTACAAGGCCAGGCCTCGTTTTGATGTAGGCACATGAATTAATTTTGTCTGTGTTGTAGGTTAGACAACTTCAATAAATGATTGTGCGTATTAATGAATGCCAAATATAATCCAGATTGGTATAGCTATCTCAAAAACAAATAAAACTTGCAATTAGGTCAACAATCAGACTACTGTACGCTTACAGCAATTTGTAGTACAGTATTTACACTTTCTGAGTAATTGGCACAATCTGATATAGGCCTACTTGAAATATCGAATTAGAGATCTCGAGATCCCGGTATTTGGGTATTTGATAAATATTGATTCTCGATATTGAAATTCGAGATCGAGATTAAATTCACAAAGTGTATGTTATGGTAACGCCAGGGTAGCCTTCGAATAACTTTGTTGATTATCATACTGATTAGCATTCATAGAAATTCGATAATCTTTGGTAGTACAAAGTGGCTAATCATTCTTGTCTCCGTGGGAATAAACTTATTCTATATTTTAGGTAACGCTCGCGACATTCTAATATAGAAATTCAATATTTTCTAAAGAGTCATAATTAACTTTGACAGAAAGTTGTCTTTCAGATACATTAACTAACGTGACATTTTCGAGCATCACAAACGATTTTTCAACTTAATATTGACATTTTCATGTACAAAATGCATTGAAGCACGAAGCTCATAAAATGGCGGCATAATTGAAACTTATATAATAGTTTTTAGACTACTCTTTGTCACCTATGCAGACATATTTCGGCTCTTTAGCTAGCATACGTATGAACTTTACACTTTATATTATGTCATGGTCATCGCCATAATTCGTCAAAAACTTATTTGAAATTTTACGTCGGTGCAACCGACTCGTGGTTTGATCCATTTAACAAACATTAAATATCCAATGCTGTCATGACACTGAGAATCTGCAAAATGCCATTATTCCTTCTATATTACTATCATGATCATTCAATTCCATGGTAATTTCCTCAAAACCTCAAAAATTTGCATATCTCACATTTGGTAACAATATCCATTTGCATTCACCTCGAGTTCATTGAATAAAATCGAAAGCATAGAGTAGGTATATTAGGTAGAGTGGTAACTCCGCATTTATTAAATCCCCAATGTGTATACACTTTCGATTCTATTAAATGAACTCGAGGGGGATACAGTCGGAATTGTTTCCAAATGTGAGATATGCACATCTATGCAGTTTTGAACAAATTACAACGGAATTGACTGATCATGATAGTGTACTGCAGAAGAAAGTGATATTATTTTACAGATCCTGCGTGTCATGACAGCCTTGGAGATTTAATGTTTGCTAAATAAGCAATTCGATGGGTTCCTATTATTTTCATGCTCAACCTCAAGAGAATTTTCTTTAGCGTGTATCATCATATCACTGGCAACCTGCCACTGGCACAGCAAAATCACATAATCAAAGACAATGACTTCATTTAACTTTGAAATATGTACTGAATCTTTTGATATAAAAATTTTCAATGTATACAGATATTTTTTGAGTCGACACCATAGAGTAGGGATATATAGGTACAGTGTCGACTCAAAAAAGTATCTGCGGTATACAGTGTAAATATTTATCAAAAGATTCAGCTTTTTTGCGGAGAATACGCTCCCGTTGTACAAAAAATTATTTGAGCACTTTTGAAAAAAGTCAAAATTTGCCATTTTATACTACCGAGATGACTCTCCTACATAAGTAGTATGAAACAAGTTGGATGTCAAAAGGAATGAATATTTGATAACAAGCATCCTAACTAAGCGGAAGTCAGGCTGATTATCAAGGGAATTTCATGAATTCTATTATAATGAAATTCTTCATGAAAAAGTCGCGATATTACTCATGCTTTCTTGGCTGAACTTTTTAATTAAGTTTTTAATTCAATTTTAACGGGCATGATTTTATGATTCACTGAATTCATGTTTCATTTCTTGAATCTGAGTAATGATGTGGACCCATTTACATATTTCAAAGTTAAATGAACCCCTTAAAGAAAAGGACGTCTTCAAACTGGTTGAAATAACGTCTAACTTGTCTAATAATAGATTTGATGTTTTTCTTTGTTAATAAATCAATGAATGCAAACAAAAGTGAATGTTAATGTCTAATACATCGATTTTGTCACAAATATCTTAATGAAAATTACTTATAATTTATGTAACTACAGGTCTAAATATAGGCTCAATTTTGTCAGTATATGACGTGACGATACTCATCTATATTTCGCGATAAAGACGTCTATTACAACTGAACTTTATTTAGTCTTCTATATATAGATGATATGATACCGGGCATCATATCGCTGAAATTTAATAATGCAGATATTCATACCAAATAAGTCAAAATAGTTCAAAAGGATGCTTTAACAAACAATCAGAAACATATCAGAAAAATGGGAAAAGAAAAAAGAATTAACATGTAAATTTTCAATTTGAAAGTGTAAAAATATTTTTTCTGATTTGTTTCTCAATGCCATGCAGTCGCCTCTATTCATAAGAAATGTAACATGAATTATCTTAGTTGATTAGTTATAAAGAAAAGTTCTGAAATTATGTATATTACTCTATGAATCATGTATACTTTTTCTATTGAAGCTATTGTACGTAATGCAGATTTATGATAAATTTTGTTATTAATGTTTATTCAACATGCTGATGACTTATTGGAATTTTTCTACTTAAGAGAGTACCAAGATCAGTTCTTGTAGTAATGCAGCAAGTAAACATGTTGTACTCTATGATGCTAAAAAGTTTTACAAATTTTGTTTTTCTATATGATGTAATATCTATGAACTAAATATAATATCAGCAAATTTTTCTAATCTAGTTTCATTGTCAAAAACGCATGGTTCATCTACAAGCCATATATATATATGAAATAGTTTCTGAATCAAGTCGAATGAGATGTAAAGTTATGATAAGCTTGTGTTTAACAAAATATAATATAAGTTTCATTAATTTGCTGTTGTGAAATCAAAAAGTTAAAATATGTTGTAGGGAAAGATACAGTACACCAGAAAAATGCTTGTATTCAACCATGTATGCTGTCGCTTATCTAATGATAAGATGTATAGGTGGCTTTTATAATGCATGCAGGATGCTTAAGTGTATAACAGAGTTCCCGACTCAACTACCTTCAAATTATACTAATTATGTCCTGAGAAAGTGGCATTGTTTGAAAATTGCATGTTTGTAACAAAAAAAGATGTATGAAGGTTGTGTGTCTACAATACTTGGTGATATTACTAGTCTAGTCTACGATTAATTTCTCCTGTTATCTTAAGTATATTGTTATATTAATTCATTACATTAGGACATTGGCCTGTATATTTACCCACTGGAATTGAGTAGAATTTTAAAATAGGCGCAACGGTGAATGTATACTGATGCGCCATTACCGAGTGCTATACAGCCAGGTAATGATTTATCTATATTTACATCTAGACATGTAAGCGAGCCTTGAAGGTTATGTTTCGTATGAACTCTGGAATCGTTGTATGCCTTACATTCGTAAAGCTGTCGGCGGTGAGCTGATACACAAATTTCTAAATTACGGTATACCACGTATTAACACGGCATTCCGACCGGCGCGCTCGATGTAAAGATACCCCTAATAGAAAAGAGAATTTCTTATTTCCAGCCTTTGGATCGGTTTATTGCACTTACTGGTATGTTAAATTCAATTTCAATTCAATGTATAATATATAGAAAATAGCAGGTATATAGATATATTCACTGCATGTTTGGACACATTATTTTGGCAGGCATATCTAAGCTTGTTTGCCTGTTATACGTGATGTAAACGCCTACCAATTCAAAAAGCTTGTCCATTTGGATCGCATAGCCGTAGGTGGGCATCTGTGTCAGCAAATGCTCCTACGAAAAATCGCAAGAGAAAAAAGGGACTCATCCGTTGGTAGAATTTTTATCACACGCGATCAGAAGAATGTTAGACACACAAGACAGCCTTTCCCACTCCGTCGATGATCTGCCATGTACAATTCCTTTTCTATTAAGTATTCTGCCCATTCATGAATTTGCCATTGTATTCCAGCATCATGTCATTACCGCCATTTGTTTTGACAATAAAAATCTATTATTATCATTATATTTTAAGAGCGCTATTTTAAAAACATTTTATCTGGTAGGCCAATCTTCAAAATCAGGTCTATACTTATCATGATAAACGGTTTCATGGTTAACTTAGTGCTTAGCTAAGTTTAAATTTCAGGTTTTTTGGTGAGTAGGCCCTCTAAAATAGATTTGGAGTGGCTGCAGTCCCAATGTTCGCGTGAGGAGCATTCCAAAGTAGGTCGATGAATGCATTTCACACAATTTTGCACAGAAAAAATCTGATCGCGTCCGATCGCCTTATAACTCGAGATTTGGATGATTCAGATCATGGCCATCATTTCATCCATTCATGTCATCGATCAAAAATTTGTAACATAAGTGTTAGTTGGCGTAGAACTTCTATTTTGGTGATAAAAATCAATAAAATTGTCAGATTCGTACGTGGAAGTAAGTTTATTTATTCAAATATTTAATCGATGACATGAGATGAAATGATGGCCTTGATCTGAACCAACAAAATATCAAATCTTAAAGCGATCCTATGTCCGTTGTTGAGATCTTAGAAGGAAATTGTGTGAAATGTAAGCAATTTTCCTATTGCTCAAACGTAATTTATTCGTCCTGGTTTGATACGTTACTCACACGCACATTCGGATAGTGGTCACTCCTTATATATCTAGTTTTTGAGGGGCTAGGAGTCAATTTGCCACTATTGAAAAAATCAAAAATATTCTGGGAACTGCAAACGTTTCTGCCTCACTAGGCGTCATCAGTACAGCTTACCCACCTACAAAATATGTTTGACTCGATAATTGGTTGCAAAGCAATAATCATCTTATCAAACTCACTTATCTCGGTAATGAATCTATTCAAATGCCAACGTACGAGTATATTAAGTCAATACTTCTCAAGGTAAAATTTCATATTGCTAACAAAGTCGCTGGATAGCTGTAGTAGCTATCGAAATCCTTAGACATTCGTAGCAATATAATACATACCAGTGAAAGCTGAAGTATACATCAGAAACGGCAAAGGGTGTATTCTGTAGGTTGGTAAGCTGTACTGATGACGACTTATTAGGCAGAAACGGTCGCAGTTCCCAGAATCTTTCTGATGTCAACGTATCTTCAACAAATATTTTCTGCTTCTAGCCATCTTTGTAATATTTGCATATATATATTTCCAAACTTAGTATCTGTAGTACCTTCAGAATTGCATAAGTCTCCGTGCGCGACTGTTCCGAAGTTAAGGGAGTCTTCAGCAATATAATTCTGTTGTAGTATCGGTAGATAGATAATCAACTCTGATTTTAAACATAATGGGATGAATATAAATGCATCTCACATATTTGAGATTTTACTACCCACCACAGTAGGACAATATTTGAAAAATAATTGCCAAATTTTGTAGATTGAAGCAAGTTGTACTCATAATCTATCAAATGATAGATAAATATATTTTTCATTACAATTTTTTCAGATTAATGCTCAAAGAAAACGGCGAAATAGACGTGCATTAAATGAGTTAGTTGATAGCTATTTCGAGAAACCTGCAAAACTTTCAAAGACGAGTCATTGTGTGTTTTCGCATGAATTGATATCAAGTGAGATAGATCCTGTTATTGATGGTGAGGAATCCGTTGAATTTTACAATGAGCAACTCACTGAGAGTCAAACCATTCAGAGACCGGGGTTTATGTTGCATGATGAAATGGAGGAAGGTAACTCCATCAGTGTTGATAGCTCTGATGAAAATGACTTCTCTAGTGATCTAACTTCTGGCGAAGCAAGTGATGACATAGTTTCTGATGTGACTAAAGTTGCAAATGAGATTAATAACAGTCAGAATGACCTGACAAAAAAAATAAAAATGCTGAACAAGTATCATCCTGAGTTACCGGTCAATGCTCGAACCGGTCAATGCAAGTAATAAAAAACTGCTTTTCAGAGAGGTGCCGCCAGGAACCTACTATCACTTCGGTTTGAGGAATGGATTGATCTTTGTAACTAAGACGCTGAGGTTACATTTACATACTACAACTCTATACTTACAAGTAAACTTCAGACGTGTCATCTTATCTCTTCTGTTCATTCTCCTAGAAAACCGAAGTTCGTTATACTCGTTATGAATGGAATTTAATTCATGTTTTCAGATTTAATTAATTTCCATAGCATACCCTGTGTTATTGTTACATCCATTACTGTACCTGTATATGCAAATTATGATATCGTCTTCGAAAAGAAATGACGCGTCTTATAAAATTTGTATTACCTAGGGGTCATAGTCACTGCTGCGCTATTGCGCTACTTTTATACTGCTCTGCGCTAATTTTACAAAATCATTACGGAGTTTATTTTCATTAATCAAATTTTTTTATTTATTCGCATTTTGTATTTCTATCACATTAAGATTTTTAAGTGGGATTTTAAATTGATGATCAAATTTTATCTCAATCCTTTCTTGACTCAATACAGTTTCATATAAATGGAAAACGTCATTTCTCTTTGCCAGACCTAGAAAAGGTAAACCTTAACAAGTGATGGACCACGATACTTTTTTTATCGCTGTTAGCAATCCAGTTGTCTCCATGAAAGAATAGTGAGACATTTTGCTACGTTAATCCCCTTCTGTTTTTTGTTATCTCATATTTTTTTGTTATTGCATTAGCACAAGCGGCTTCTAGTATTCCCCATGGAAATGCTGATAGCTGATTTTGAAAGTGGGTGTCAAATTGGATCACCAAGCAAAGAAACAGGACGTGCGACATAACTTTGATGTCATTACTGACTATCAAGAACGCATTGAAGGTGAACGAATGGACGCCTGCTACCATGAATATCAGTCCTCAAATAGTCGATACTGGTTTCTCTGCGAGACACAGTGCAGAAATATGTGCAAAGGCCAAACGCGAGGAAGATGAGAAGAGGCGTCAGGAGCTGGAGCAGAAAGAAGAAGTCAACCTTAAAGAAGGAGGAACCTTGAAGAAACAACAGGAAGAAGAAAAGAAAAGAGAAGCAGCAAGAAGAAGTAGACGTACTTCGCTGACAGGCGGAAGATCTCTTCCGCGTTGCGAAGGAGAAAGAGATTCAACTGCCAGATAACTTGAGCAAGCACACAAAATGACAAGGAAATGTCTACAGAAACATGCCGACAAAGCTGTGAAGAAAGTAGTAAAGAGAATGTCGGAAATCAATAAAAACATTGCGAGCAAGATCAGAAAGATATAAATCATATGATTGATTCACAGGACTTGTCGGCCAACAGAGACAGACGGAATCGCCGTGACTCATATTGATTCCAGTTGTTTTAATCAATCATAATCAAGTTGCTTTAGTTGCCCATGGACATCTACCTGACTAAAATAAAATAAACTTAAAATCTGTAATGTGCTTTTGAATAAAGCAACTCTATATGCGAGTAGGCCTACATGTATATGGTGGTCCAATTTTGCATGCAAACTTGGGCATGATAGCCAATGATTTCATGGCTCATGATGTTTATATTTTTGCAAATATTGAGTTAAGAATACTAATTCCGTTAGCGATGAATGATCGTGATTTCACTTTCTGTACTTTTGCTCGATATCGTTCGATTTTAGGAAGCGTAAATAAACACGATCTATCGCTCTATCATATAAAAAGTTGTAAACGGAAGTACCGATCAATTTTCTAGCTAATGTTAGCGTGAATGAAAGGAACCTACTTATTTTGTATGGGCTTCAGATGACTTTTCTGTTAATTAGATGAGGTAACTCATCATTAAGCTAAAGCAACGAGTATCGTAATTGCTAATTTTAGGTACATAAAGAATTATTGATGTTAGTAAAGCATCAAGTGTTTAAATCATGGAAAGTAGAGATATAGTAGCATAGTGTTCAAGAAGAGTCAACTTAATCCAAAAAATTGGAATCCTGTTTTTCAATCACTAAATTTTGATCAAAATTAACGAGAGTCTTCTTAAGTCCACTAATTGGTAATCGGTCGATTGCCGATTATCGATCTAACGCGCCAATAATCGGCCGATTAATCGGTACACCCCTAGTTTTATACGTTATATAGCGAACCAAACTTGATAGGACATAATTGTATGTAGTTCAGTTTTCACTACCGGGTATGCACTATTTCATTAGATCTGAGTGTAGGCTTATATTGTAATTTGGGTCGATTGATGATAAACTTTCATGACAAGTTAAACAACACCTAATTATGATTCCAAAACATCAACTGCATTCTTTGATTTCAGAAAATTACGACGACATAACTGCTAAGTGCAACAAATTCGTGAAAACTGGATCTCTGTCGTCATCTGATCAAGGTGGGAAGCGCAAGAGAACTACAGTCACCAGATATGGCTACGATGATCATACAGAATCCGAAATTGCCACATCTAACAGTGAAGAGGAAATCGTACGGGCCAAAAGAAGGAAACTGAAGAGAAGCAACGCTATTGTCGGGAAGGAGAATTTCCCATCTGCGCCAACTACTATGTTGGGAGACTCCAATAAAAGTACGACTGATAATGCAAAAACCTCTTATTCTCATACTGGACCTAACTGTGGAGAGGAGAATTTATCTTATGTGCAATCTTCTAGCTTAGACGACTCCAATGAAAGAACGACTGGTAATGCAAAGAGCACTTGTTGTCATACCGGACCTAATCTTGAGGTGGAGAAGTTCCCTTCTGTGTCAAACACCAACTTAGGAGTCTCCAATGAAAGTGCAAGTGGCAATGCAAAGAATTTTTCTTTTCAAACCGGATCTAGCTTCACTAAGACGACGTCGTGTGCATGGAATATAAAGCCAAATCCCAGTGATATTGTCATAACGGAAGAGCACGTTCCTTCTACCTCAATTTCTGATTCTGTAGATCCCAGTGAAATCCCATTAAGTGATAACGAATCCCACTCTCTCAACGGGCTTAACTTGACCGAGACGAATACTTCACATGGGAGATGTCATTGTCATTGTGAACACCAGCTACGCTGGATAAAGGACACTATTAGAATTGTTTTGCGGATTGAGGATTACATCCGTAAAACCACCCGTTTACCGGCTATGTGTGACGAGTCCACACCCGACGAAATGACCCAATCCAATTTAGAATTTCCGATGACTAAGAACGATATAATTACATTCTTCAACCTGTTGAAAAATGATCAGTCAAAGCGATTGGAAGCAGTACGAATCGTTAGCAAAGAAGCTTCTAGCAAACTCAGGAAATCGATCGAACACATGATTCTCAGGATCGCTCCATCGTCCGCTTGGACTGCCTTCTCGAAAAATGGCCAACGTGGTAAACTGTCAGCTGTGGACCTCGGACTTCCTGAATTTTTTATCGAATGTATACATCATAAAAAGGTAAGTGTCAATAATAATCAATAGTTTTCAACAAGGCAAATTGGTTTACCTATACCTCCGCGCAAGCTTGATGTTGCAATAGGGTTGGGAGGGCCTTATTTGGCCACCACTTTCATTTTAGCGAGTATTGCATTGATGCGAAACATAAAGATTTGAAAATTTACTACAAATGATTGACTGCACTGGCATTTCATTGCTTTTGCATTACTCCAGTGTATTTTTTAAAGGATTTGTTTACACGCACGACCGACACAATTAGCCGAAACCTCGATGTTGCAATTATGCCGGATCAAGTAAAAAAAATGACGTGGAAATTGGCACAGGCCTACATCTTGAAACTGTATAAATTTCATTTCATCATTGACAATGCCTATTTCAATATTTCATTACTATCTTAATGTCACAATCCACATCATTCCATACCCATTTTTTCGCAATTCGAGAGGTATGAATAGAAACGTTTCAAGTATACCACATCCAAATAATTATGGAACGATAGAGAGCGCATGGTTTGAGGATAACTGGGTTGAAGAAATCAGTCTTGATTAAGTTGTTTGCGGTATACGGAGGCGATTCATCAATTATGTGGCTAAGAAGCCCGCGAAGTAAAAGGCTAGGACTCTCTCCAAGTATTTAATCCGCATTGAAAAATAATTGAATAGTCCATCAAACCGTTATCGACGGTGAATTTAAATTGTTGCCTTCGTTCAGTTCTCGACGAATCATTTTCTGTTCGTTCATGTTCCATCTCAAATTTTGACAAAGTCATTGAAATCTTGGAGAAAAATGTTCGTTGGTAAGTCAGCCGCTTCTAATTTTTGAACTTCGGGAAGTTTATACTTGTATTACTTAATAATTATAAGAGAAGACGAATAACTTTACGCACGCGTTTTGTGCGCGTAAAACCCTTACAAAATACACTGCATTACTCACATTCACTGTGTTCGTATAAACCATTCAGATCAAGTTTTCCTTCTTATTTGGTGATCGTCAATTCACCTTCAATCATGACGTTAATTTTGACTAAATCCTACTACTAAAACTAATTTCAGTACGTCGATGCCAGATTTATTAAAAAAAATAATCGGCCGATTAACCGGTCTCTCTGTACCGATTAATAGGTAATCGGCCGATTAGCAAAATCACTAATCTGTATACCCCTAGCATATACCGTTATTTAAGTTAGCTGTTGTTAATCAAATGTCGATCCTTTGTAACTTTTGCTATAGGAAAGAATGAATATCAAATTCTCGCTAGTTTATGTTGTGTTCGTTAATTTCTCGAGAAACGTAATGGCACGAAAATATGACTTTTTTAATACATGTTCAATTTATATGCGTGACAGTAGACTAACAGTAAAATATAAGATGACAAAGGTCGTAAATGATAAATGATAATTTGTATTATAAGCAATTTATGATGTATACAGACCTTCCTCATGACACGAGATCGACTTATGTCTGGGAACAATTGCGAATGCAAATGTTAACTTAGGTAACATGTTGAATTGTGCTTTCCAATTCGACCTTTTCTAAAATCTTCATATTGTCACCGTCATATGCAATTTTGTGTATGTCAAATGAATGGAATTACATATAATGAAAAGTTTTTAATTTATCTTCCAGTGTAATCTCTTGGATACCACGGAGAAAGTACAATACTTCATGAAATTGCTGAGAGAAAATTTAAAGCGGATGCCGCAAATACAAAAAAGGCGGTCGCATCTCGTGGATCAAATATTATCCAAAAACTCTACAACTAGGTGTGCACGTGACCAGGAGTAAGACAAGCAACTTACTGTAGTCTTACTTAGTTTTTTACTGTGGTTTTGATTATATTTTCAGCACGTAAAGTGATCGATGTCTCCCAAAAAATAAATTGTAAGTGCAATAATGTTAAAATTTCATTAGTAAAAATGCAAATTTTCCTAAGCTTTCAAGTTATGGACAAACTTAATTTTTCTATTCAACTACAGTCTCAAATTTTCTACACGATTTACTTAAACAGTCTTAAATTCAACCGGACTTACATTTACTGATGTATTACTTTCAAATCCGTTTTTGTAAGTACGTTTTCAAATTGTTTTCATTTGTGCTTCGATTTCTTCGTTTGAACATCTAGATCATCTTCAATTTAAAATGTGTTACGAATTCTATAAAAAAACAAAAATAAGACTAGTGCTTTGGGTGAGCGCGTTTTGCTTTCACATAGAGATGCTGATGTAGGAATGACTGATTTTTATCTAGTAATTTTGGAGGTTTGCTAGTGTCCGGTTGAGTGTAAGATCATTAAAGCTAAACGCGCAGAAAAAGACACCGCAGTTGAATAAAAAAACTGATTCGGTCAATGGTGATTTTGTTTCTGTGACCCCAAGTATTTTTACTATAAAAACTTTACAAAATTCAGATTTTGTATTTACAAATATTGTATTCATATCCTCAATAACTGTAAAAAAGTAAAGTAAAGCCCTGTTTACATATAGGACAATAATTTTCCGGACAATAGACACACACACTGAGTCAGCGTTTCCAGCCAGACTTCGAGATGAAAAAATGCGGGGCGTCGTCTCGGATCTCAATGTCTCAGGGACAAAAAACCACATTCCCGGTCATAGAAATAAACTGTTTATCTGAAGTTCGCTAGAATGTAAATTGACTCAAGGTCGCGACACATCCGGGGGAACTAAGTTGGGGCATGAAGAACCAATAAAAAGCTTCGATTTACTCATGTGACTGATTCTAACCCAATGATACAAACGTTGGCAGGTGCATTTAAGTGAAAATGCGTGCGATTTATGTACCGTTATTGTGCATTGCATGTAGCTTACTTTCCATTCTAGAGGTTTTATTGTTGTCAATTTCTATGTTCCCGGTAGAGGAATATAGAATAGGACAATGCGCTACTCACACAATGCTTAACCCTAGATATCTCGCTCAGATCACAGTTTTCGTCGTCACATCGTCATACTTGTAGTTATGACTGTAAGGACGTAGTCAAGGTAACGTAGCCAACACGATTACAGAGGCACTGGAACTGGTCTGTTGTTAGCCGCAAATGATTGCTGAATGCAGCAGGGTCTTCTATATTAATTTCTCTCAACAACGCAGTTGAAGCTCCCAGTCTCTCCCTCCTCAGGATCCACTTTCGCGTCCAACACGTTCTTTTCCTCTTCTTTTTAAGCTTTGCCATTTCAGCCACAACATGAGCAGCAGCGAAGACCAGGTCATTCGGCGACATTTCACAAAATGTAAGGAATTATCTGACCTCCAGTATCTGTTGTTCTATACGAGGACAATCGTAATGTAAACGCAGAAAGACAATCATTGTCTCCATCGATCAAGAAAATGGTGCGAGTGCGCTGTGAAATGAGCGCAAGGAATTCATTGTCCGGACAATTATTGTCCTACATGTAAATGAGGCTTAAGTAAGTAATTACTGTCCATAATTTTGTTACATCCCCAGAAGAAGAATTTAATAACTTGGAAGCTCGGGAAATTTGCGCGTTTACATTTGAAATCTTAGCATTGACGTACTATTTTGGGAGACATCGATCACTTACGTACTGAAAGTAAACAAGCTTCCATGAATGAAAGATATTTTTGTGATTTGTTTAACAGGAGTATGATGTAACAAAGTGCTTACTGAAATAGATTGTTTTTGACTGATTTTGTATACATTTTCACATGCGATTTATGTATTTGTAATTTGTTAAACAGTTTTATGCACGAAACTATTCGAAACAATATGTGAATGTGATAAACATTGTTTTCCTAATGAAATAAAGGTGATACTGATGTTAAATAGGAGTAGGAATCATTTTGGATCGGTAATAATTAAGGAAGAATTGGGAAATTTAATGTAATTTATTACGAGAAATAAGACGAAAATTTTTTGACTGGAATTGCCGTTAAAAAGACGTGGACATAGTGACCATAAAGACCCTTAATCTAGACAAGTTTCATAAGTCGAAAATTAGACGACTTTTTCTTTATGGGGGAAGTCATTGTCCTTGATTATGTGATTTTGTTGTGCCAGTGGTAGTGATGAAAATTTTCCGGAAAATTTTGAAATATATAGGCAAAGTTCTGATTTTTTTGTGATTTTTTGTGATTTCACATCAATGGTTCTAAAACTCTTGATTTCATCATCATTTCGATTAAAACGATCGTAGCAATACAACTACCGTCCGCGGATTTTGAGCATTCCAGTAGTAAGCACGTGACAAAAGGAAGCGCAAAATGTGCAACGATCAGTCATCATGCTAACTCAGCTCCCGTCTGGAAGGAAGGAAGAAGGGAGAGCGCCAAGGATGTGCTGGAAGGAATGGGTCCGTGAGGAGGAAAGCGTTCCCTACCCCCATCTGGAAGGAAGGAAGAAGGGAGAGCGCCAACGATGTGCCGGGAGGAATGGGTCCGAGAGGAGGAAACCGTTCCCCCCTCTGGAAGAAAGAAAGGAAGGAAGGCAGCAAGGGTAGGAATCTAGGACCGCCAGAGTTAGAAAAGGTGGGTCTTGGTCGTTTTGGGATGAGAAAGGCCGTTTTTCGGCATGAAGGAGTGCTCGGATGGGAAAATGGAGGGCAGACTCGGAGTCCACGTGAAATTTTGGGCTAGGAAGGTTGTTTCCAGCTCAATCGGAGAGAAAAAATTTCGGGACGTCCCCCTCTCCTGTCAGACTTCCAACTTTGGTTCTAGAGATCGTACAAAGTCGTGCAATAGCTCATTGAAAGCCAAGAGTGAGAAAAATGCAGTGGAAAGCACAGTTTGGCCCTATCTTCCTGGGTTTAGAGAGAAAAATGACATGAATCTTTGAAAACCGCGAGAGTTAGAAAAAGGCAGGTTTTGGTCGTTTTGGGATGCAAAAGGCCGTTTTTCGACATGAAGGTGTGCTCGGATGGTAAAACGGAGGGCAGATTCGGAGTCTACAAGAAAATTTGGGTTAGGAAGGTTGTTTCCATCTCAATCGGAGAGAAAAAATTTTGAGGACTTCCCCCCCCCCTCTGGACGAGACTTCCAACTTTGGTTCTAGGAATGGTAGAAAGTCGTGTAATAGCTCGTTTGGAAGCTAAGAGTGCCACAAATTCATTGGAAAGCACAGTTTGACCGTATCTTCTTTGGCTGAGGCTTGGGAGTGACATTGAGACTATTGGTCATGTTTGAGCGCCGTCAGAGGGTTTTTGAGTGAGAAAGTGGCTGTAGCGGCTAAACGAAGCCTCGTACGTGAAAATGGACGGCGGATTTGGATTTTTTGGCCAATTTTGGGTCAAGTGGACTTGTTTCCAAAGTCGTAGGCCAAACAACGAAGAACTTCGAACCCCACCCCTCCTGTCAGACTTCCAACTTTGGTTCTAGATATCGTAGAAAGTCGTGCAATAGCTCATTTGAAAGCTAAGAGTGAGAAAAATTCAGTGGAAGAAACGGCGTGTCTCACCATTCGTGCGTTGAGGTGTGAGAGTGACTTTAAGATTTTTGCCCATCACCGAAAAAAACGACAGAGTTAGAATTTTTATGAAAATGGCTCTAGCGGGTGAAGCAAGCCTCGGACGGGAAAACAGAGACCAGATTTGGAATCAGCGTGAAATTTTACACCTGAATGTGATTCATGCTATGTCTCCGAAGTGATAGGAAGAAAGATGACAGAAGCAGTAGAGTTTACGAATGAATTTTGTTCACCGCGTTTTCATCGACAAAGTCTTCGTGGTGTGATTAGGGACTACATCATCTCATTTCATTATGAAAAGGCAGACTTAGAATTTGCTATCGCTAAAGGTTACTTCGTTTTCCAACTGCTCATGGACAGTTTGATGAATAAAGATGTGAAAGGACGATTAGTTGCAGAGATTGAATTTGAGAAAGTGATTGATGAACATGCAGGCGAACGTGTAGTGTTTCATTTTACATCCTATCCTGCTGAGACGATACATGATCCAAACGATTTCTATCAGCGACACATGGCGAAACTTGCATCTCGACTAGATTCATTTCAAGAGCATGGATCCAACTTGCTCTTATGTCGCATAAAACACATTCATATTCAACTCAATGTGCTAAACTAGATTTGAATACAAGATTTGGGAAAAGCAATCATGAGTCAGTCGTTCGCGTGCCTCCTTTTCCCTGCCGCAACGAAGTCAGGGGAGAAACGGAGGTCTCTGATTGGCTCTCATAGTCTCAAATGTGGATTTCCAGGAGATTATAAAAGCAGACGTCTCCCCATTTTCTCTTCATTTCATTCTCTTGACTTGGAAAGCGTGTGTGACTTGCACAAGCCATTCTCCGTCTCAATTTTGTCTGATTCAATCCTGTTTCCAAATTTACAAGTGAGTGTCATGACTGTGTGGCCTAAACCTTACCAACATTTTAGATGAGAGACGCAGGAGAGTGTGTGGCCGATGATTGTACAAGCCAATTTTGTTGAACCATCACCATCGCCGCCTCCACCACCTAGACGCTTTACCTTTAAGTCTTTTAAGGAATTGAAACTTAATTCCGGTCCTAAGCCCAAAACATTTAATTTACTGGACTATGATGAAGACTTAGACTGGTGATAAGCTTTAAATCATGTGAACGCTCCAAGAGGTCCTCTTAAAGGCCACCTCATATGTCACTGCTAAGCTAACGATTTTCTTTTCTCTGATGATCATGAATGTTCTTAGTGGTATTCTTTCGTTAAAGACTGCCATGGCCATGAATCCTACTCCTACTGCTGCATCACTGAATCCTCAACATCTCGAGCTTTGGAATCCGAAATTGAAAAGGCAATTCACGGCTATCCTACCTACAAACAACAAGTGCGCTACAACGGTGTTCGACTCTATCTTCAAACGCCGGCGGTATACTTACCAAAAGTGGATACGCTAGTAGATCGTTGCGGTCAAAACCTGAGTATCCCTATTGATAATTGGTTGCGTCAGCAGCTTGACATTTTAGAAGACGTTGTGAGGCAAAAGGCTCTTATTCCCACTGAACTATTACAGTTGTGGCCAGAAAAGAAAACTTCTTATTATAAACCTTTGTATCGCGGCACTCGCTGCTATATTTTGCAAAGCAAGTATTGTAAAGTCACTTCAGAAAAGACAGTTGAACAGTCAGTTGAAACAGAATTGTCATCGCTAGGTGCAGGCTTTTATTCCTTTCATATTGAGGTGCCTGCTGTTTATGTGGGACCTCATCAATCTGACGGTAATTTGATTTCTCTCAATTTGCGCATTGCACAAATTCATTATCAACCTGAGTTAACAGGTCTTGATCACATTGAGAAAGTCATTGATTCTTGTGTCAAAGAGTGTCAAGAACCTGTCACCAAACCTAAACGTCGTCGCGCATCAAAGAAGGATGGTGTTACCACCAAACAGAAATCTTAAGTATTGTAATCAGTTAGTATGTAGTGAATGTGAAAAACGCGGTCTTGCGCGTTATGTTCAATGAAAACATTGTAATCATGTTGTATGTATCTTTTGTTATTTAAAGGACAGACATCCTTGTAAAGTTCCTGCTCAATGTATTATCTTGTAATTAAGTCTTTTTGATATTGTAGGCTGTCATCTTCATAGACAGTGAGGGAACACCCATGCAGGAATTGAGTGCTATTGCAATGAGGGAAAGCGATCAAACTGCTGTTAGTGTACATCATAGATTTGCCTACTGTCCTCCACACAAAGACGAATGGTCACGGCGTCATGTGCATGGACTTGATCCTTCTATTTTGATTCATATTGGATTTGTAAATGAAACGTATTTGATAAGTGATTTCAAACGGTGGCTGTCAGGTTTTCATATTGTTAAAATATTAGGAAATGATTCTGAACGAGAAGCAACAACACTTCAGTTGCACATTGATCATTTATATTTACCATGTTGGGTAGATAGTGTAAGACAAGACTATCATATGCATTGTGATCAAAAGAAGTTTAGAGATGAAATAATTTTTGATATGGCTGTATGTTTCGGTGAGAGACATCACCTTTACAGACCACCATCCCATTGTAGTACTAGAAATAAAGCCACCTACATTGCAAAACTCTCTTCACGCTGGCATTGTAGTCTCTATGACGTTTATGAACTGTATCTATATTATTATCAACAGCACGGGTATATGTAAAACATGTTTTTACTCCCTGTGAATGAGTGATGATCATTTCATGAAGTGTATTCTGTACTTATGAATTTTGACTGATGTTGAATAAACTTACAGTGGAACATGATTGTTATTTCTGTTTTATTCATAGTTGAAGTCATTGAAGCAATGTGAAATCTATAGTCACAACGTTTATGAAGGCGCATCGTACCTTGAGTAACCACATGTGTCATTTGACACTTGATCAACAAGGATTCGATGGATTTTTACAAGATTGGAAACTTACATTTAAAATGAAGGTGAATGACATGAAAGTAGTGGAAACTGAAAGCCTTCCTCTCTTCAAAAGATTGATAGAGAGTTTACAACCTCAAGACGTGAAAGGTGGATTCGTTGCTTATATAGAGTTAAAAGATTTGCAAAAACCACTTCGTTTTGGATCCTATTGCCCAGAATGGATTACTCTTAGTAACTTTATGTACGTCATATGGAGAAAATTATGGGGAGAATAGAAGAGACGATAGAAGGAAATGCATACGTTGTTGAACATATCATGATTCAACTGAGTGTGTTTACATCCACGACTTTGTTTGATGCTCGTCACATTGTGTAGATGCAATAAAGATTTCTTTTCACTGAGTATTTTGTAATGGTGTATAGAGCAACATGAGTCATTGCGCTTTGTAAGATAAATGAATGCGTCTTTGTTCGAGAAAAGGGGGTATCACAAAATGAGTCATTGCGCTTTCTGCATTACTATCGGGCTCTTTGTTAGATAAATGAATGCATCTTTGTTCGCTAGAAGGGGTGTGTCACTAACGTCTTTGTGAGGACTAGAACGACTTTGTAAGAGGGCAGTCAGTCATAGGGAAGGTTTCCACCCACGCAGTCAAAAGTTCACGTGTGATAGCTCTTTGTCACGTAACAAAGACAGGGAAAACATGAAAAGGGAAACACATGTGATTGGAGCTAGGTCTGGTTATAAAACGGACGACTGAGCTCATGGTAATCATTTCCGTCCTTGCGCTAACCATGCAGTTGCTCGAAGCCATCAACTCCTCTGCTATCGCACTGGGTGCACTGAACTCCCTTACTTTAGCATCGGGTAAAAATGCTTTCAATCAAAAGATAACTCATCATGGAGAAGTCGTGACCATAAAAACTCCAAGTCATCAGATGGCTTATCTAAAGGTTATGTCAACAAAGTATGGACTCGCTGTGTCGCTGTGTACCGTTAGACTATTGGACACGGTTACAATTCAATACTCTTGAAACATTCCTGAAAGAAAATGTCACCATTCCCAAAGAAATTGTTCGACACAATGGGGAGCGGCCACAAGTTCCCATCATGGAAAGAAGATACTTGTATGTTCATATGGATAGACACTGTCTCATCATCCATGAAAAGGAGTGATGCGAATTCGACTTACTCAATTGCAAACCTCTCCCCATTTTGGGAAAAGGATTCTACTCCTTCGAAATTAAAATTCAAACCATCTACATGGGTCCGCGCAGGGACGGAAGGTTGTTTACGTCGAATCCCTATCTTGTCTCCATAACCTTTAAAAATGATGTCAATGTTGATGATGATCAACTACAGTAACACTCTCCACACACATACACTGAGAACGCACCATCGGTCTTTATGAGACCAAGGCCTACCGGCCACCGTATCAAGAAAGAAAATGTACACTCACCATGCCACACATGAACATGACTCTCTCCTTCTTTCTTGGGCATACCATTCTTCACTCAGGTTTGAATCATGATCATGTGGACATTATCAGCATGCCTCTATGTATCATGGAAAAGTCAGTGTGTTACATTTCATGATACGAAACGTCAACTTCAGATAACTCTAGAACGCTTTCAACTACGAAGGTTACATCGCGCAATCCTATAAAACTCCTGCCGTGTCATTAACGTAGGAGAAGGCATTGTATTTATTCGCATTCAAGAGATGATTCTACATAATGATCACTGCTACATTGTGATTCCAAAACCCTCATGGGAAAAGTATAAAAGGGAAGTTCACTCAACCCTCATGTCATTTGTGAATAATGCTCCCCATCCGCATCATCAACGCCATGCGCGAAATGAATCTCAGAAGAGACATCGATTTAGAACAGTTGCATAACCATCTTCCCGATTCAGTATATCATCGCGGTCGTCCACAAATGTTGGTCATTCGCATGAGCAACGGTCGAAATCTTCAAATCTTTCACTGCGGTAAACTCCAAGTCCTAGGAAACCTTTCTCATTTCGTGATGCAGTCCATGTGTTACGAAGTCGTCAAGGAAATGCGAACACTCATGCCTCATCTACGCCTCAGTCCCCTGACATTGAAGAATATTGTAGTGTCTGTTCAATTGAAGATGTTAGTGAATCTAGCAAACATTAAAACAAGAAATCATTGTAAATTTTATGAAACTGAACTCTTTCCTGCTGCTCTGATTCGGAAGTGGCATCCTGTACATATTGCAGTGTTTCACAGCGGACATTGTATCATGACTGGTTTACGTGATATCAGTAAAGTAGCTGACATTGTTAAATCTTTAATGCATTATCTGTATGAGTCACAGTTAATAAAATCGTAATAATCACATGATGTGTTTTGAATGAGTCATCGCAATGAACTATCGCCCACACACGTGTCACTGAAAAGGTCACGCTGTCTGACGTGAGGCGCCATCGATGTTGAATGACACGCCCACACACGTGTCGGTGAAAAGGTTGAACAAGACTGATTAGATTCTTATCTGACTGATTGGTGCTTTACCACTTCATGAGCCAGAGCTATTTATAGACATGAGTCAGCAAAGTGGTTGATGTTTCCTAAGCCGAAGAAATTTTCATGATGTTACATTCGTTGGTGAGGATGTTAACTTACAAACTCTGACATGGTTATAACATAATTTATAACTTTACAAACAGTGAAATACTTATGACTTTATTTTATACTTCATCTATCTTACAAACTTTAAAAACAACAACTATATTTCAAACTTAAAAAACATTAACTTTATTTTTAACTTAACAAACGTTAGCTTTATTTCTAACTTTACAAACACTGAAATGATTCTGACTTCATTTTATATTTCACCTATCTTACAAACAGTGACATGCTTATGACATTGTTACCAAGTCAGTCCCACCTATTTGAACCGCAACTTTATGTGAAAGGAAAACGACACAGTATGTACATGATATGTTATTCATCATCACAACCGATTTTCATGGCACCGCACATAGGTAATACTGATGGTAGCAGAAAACAAAGTTTTTATGGCTCACATCACCGGAGAAAACAAAGTCACTCATGTACAGGGACAAAACGAAGTCAGGAAAACCAGTTGATATGCAAGTCATGATATTAAGTGATCAGAAGTTGGACGCATGTTACAAGAGACACACTCACAACACCCCATAGAAAACGCCATGGAGTGAAAATGCAAAACATCAACCACAAGAGAGAGGAAGCATTCATCATCATATATCGCGGGACGGAGGAGGAGAGAGTTTCTGTCTCTTGGGTGGAGGTAGATGAGTATCTGGATGGCCGTACGGTAATGAGTGGTTAGGACTCATCCGGCATCGCTTGTCTTCCCAAGCTGAGAGACCTCGCTTCCTAAACGTCGTTGTTCTGACTTGATGCGACTGTGATTTTAAAATGGTCATTTCTACTTTTTTAATTTTAAGTGAATCTAAGGCATCTTGATAGTCCCTATGTGTCATTTTTCTAACGATTGACTTTGAGATGCCTGTCGCCCGTTTAATAGAAAGCTCTGAGGATTTTAGCTTCATGGAGTACATCTTGGGACGAAACAAGATAATCTCCCCTATCTGTTTGCCGGCACACTCATCCTTGAAGCAGCCAAGCTTCGCTTTATTGGTGGTAGAGTATAGCGGATGGTCAGTGGGATAGTTGGAACTATCAAACTTGGGTGCTAAATATTTTAAAATGTCTTCCTGCTTGACTTGGCTGGTGGTTGTCAAAGCTAGGAACAAGCTGTCTGTATCGCCTCCTACTAATTCCACATGTTGGATCAATGGGCAAGTTTTAAAGGTGTGGTAAAACAACTTGTACATTTCTAACTTGGAGTGATCCAAGACAGCTTGACCGACATAAATGGGCTTGCAAAATTCTACTTTGGATTTTAACATTTTAAAACCAGTGATGTCTTCAGAAATGACATCATGGTGACAAAACAACGGCGAGCGGTATAACTTGATACTCGTTTTCGGATCAGTCACGATACGATAGTCCATGCACTTTCTTACGTCCTCCATGGTTTTACCAAAGAGGGCATTATTCTTGAATTTAAAGAAGTCCTTTTCGAAAGGTTTCTTGGATTCAGCCCGTTTTTTTACTATTAAATTCTATATACGTTTTTAGAAAGCGCTTCTGCCTAAACTGGATAGCACGATGGACTTTGTCAAGTTGCATCCCCATACCTAGATAGAATTTGAGGATGGAATAGAGCACGATGTAATGCTGCTTGTTCAATTGGGTGAGCAACAACTTCCTAGTGGGTTTATATTTTAAGTCATTTTCCGCCTCATATTGCTTATTGTGTTCTTCCATAAAGGGAGAGAACATATCTGGACTGACTATGCCAGATTCGGGTGCGAGAGGAAAATCAACGGTCCTTTTCTTAATACATTCTGGATAGATGAGGTCGACTTCAAATAAATAACCTATGTCGGCCTCATCTCCCAGTGCCATGATGTGTGCTGGATTGGAAAAGTGATCAATGTCATGGGGCTCTGCCCATTGGAAGTCAGACTGTGGCAAAGGCTTGGATAATGCACTCCCATATAAATTATTTTGGTCTATGTACATTAAATGCGTTGTCGATCCTATGTCTTGGGTGCTGTTGACAACATGTTTGTTAACAAATATTAAGCCTCCCCTAATACCACGTTCAAATAACGTGTACATTTCTGCATCTTGCAGTAAATGTATTCTCTCTTTCGTCATCTTGAAGGCTGACTGATAGGACAGACCCGGTACACTAACAAAATGGACGGGGTCTAAGGCGTCCTGTTCTAATGTGACTTTCCTAAAAGTCTCAAACACGTCAGCCAACAGATAGACGTCTAATTTTAAGTAGGTAAGCATGTAGTCACCAAAAGTGCGACACCCAAATTCTAACCATGCTTGCTCTGCATGCCTATAGTCATCCGGCGAACAGTCCTTACCCGTCAAATCATTTTTGAATTTATTGATGGACGGAAGTGATGTTTCTTTCAATGTGTCAATTGAACTAAAATAACTATAAGGAAACACCCTTTCCGTCGCATGAGACTGTCACTTATGTTGGGATAGTCTTTTTTTAAATGTTGAGTGAGGGAAAGTGTTTCTAAATTATTAGCCAACGCGGCTAAAGAAGAAGACATAAACTGGAAACTGTCTAGAAACTTTATGTCATAGAAGACAGGCTTCCCCTCCTTCGTCTTATCGACTTGTACTTTGGCAGTGATGCACATAAATTTTTCCTTACTTTGTGCAATCACTTTGGATGACCAGGATTTCATTTTACCGAATCCATGGCGAATGATGATGTGATCATCATAACATTTAAAGTTATGGACGATGACCGGGAGCGTTCGCCGTTTGAGTCTAAGTTTCATGTTACATTTACTGCATAAGGCAAACCTAAATTTACCACTGAGATGGCAATGGTCCCTCACTTTCTTATGTTGCTGATCATCAAAGGATGAACAGCAGCGGGGACATTCCGAGGTCCTATCAAATTTGAGTTTATCGGCTTCTGTGAAGCACATGGGTTTCCTAGTCAGCTCCGTTTCATACCGTTGATGAAAACGGGCTTTCCTATCTAAAAAGTTGAGGAAGTTTTCAACGCACTCCTCGCCTTGCCACACATGCATTTTATTTTGATTCCTATAATATGGATGCCAAACTTCATAACAGGCAATGACTTAGGTCTTCTTGTTCAATGTAACATTCAATGTCCGCATAGATGGTGCATATGGGACTGAGCTCATTGCCGTTTTCCTCATACCTATAAAATTTATGGCATGACTTCCATTTGAGCACCACTCGTAATGCTGTTCAAAAAATGGTTTTGACCTAATGCGCCGTGTGCAGCGATCACAGTAATAATGTTTGTTATCATAACTTTGTTGGTGGCGATACAACTTTGAAATTCTAGGAATGCCACAATAATGCCATTCTGGGTGGTTGTCGCTATAGACTAGGAGGAGACTGACAACCCGGTCGAAGTTACTTTGGCGGTTGTTATACATAACGCCCTTCAGACCTTTTTCCCAGAGATGGACGACGATCTTAATTTCATTCAATTTTTCAAATTGGGCGATGTCTTTAAAATCTAATGTGTTGACATCTAACACGTCAAACTTAAGTTCATCCTCCCATTTACGATAGTGAGTGATTCGTTCACGACGTACACTTATATCATTATAGTTAAGAATGGAGAGGACGGCATACTTGATACACTGGGACCGACACTCTACATTGATGATAGCCTTTTTGTCAGCTAGTGCTTTGGGGAGGGTGAAACAACCGCTCCCTTGCAAATTTTCTAAAAGATTGACTTTAATGTCTACTTTCTCTATCCCATCAAAAACCAGACCGCTGTCTCTTTTATTAAATTTATTTAAGTTGCTGACGAGATAGGTCGCATGTCTCTCTTTCCACTCGTTTACATCACCTATGAGATCAGCAGCACAGGAGGCTATCCTAATGGTCACAGTGGACTCTACTTCTCCCGTGCTACTGTCTACCTATTGAAACGAGCAGTGAGATAGAACATGCCTTTGAGGAAAAATCTATCTAAGCTCGTCAACATTTGATGAATTAAACCTATATTATTCATCAAGAAAGGAAGAATATATTGTACAGGTTCAGAGCTTTCTAACTCATAGTCGCGAACGAGCCTCTCAAGGGAAGACTTGCTCAGCCTTAGAGTGACGTCGTTGTAAGTGTAAAGGTCAGTGGAATGTGTGTGACAGAGCGTGTGCGAAGAAAGAACAAACTCTGTGGGAAAGGTCTTCCGACACGAAGAACAGGAAAAGCCGACCTGCGATGAAGGATGCTTCCTATCTGATGACTTTGGTGGTTGCCTCACACTGCCACAGGAACCGCCTTCGATGTGGACTCGCAAGTTGGTGCTTTTGTAGAACGTGCGTCCACAACCTTCACACTTGGGTCGTTGAGGGATCGGTCGGCGCTTTCCTCCTCTGCAGGCATTGCCAGCGGTGTGACGTCTTAAGTTGAAGGCTGAGGCGAAGACCCTGTCACACAGCTGGCATCGAAAGTCCTTCTCCTCTTCGACTTCAATCTCCTCTCCCACTATCTCCAACTCCTCCTGCTCCAACAGTCCCTCAAGCGACTTGACGGAGAGGAGAGGGAGTTCCGCCGCTGCTGCAGGTGGTGGTGGCGATGCTGGGATGATGATGGGGCGGGAGGTAACGTTACCGTCCAGGAGGTAGGCCGCCAGATCTGTTGAGAAAAAGAGAAAAGAGATTAGTAACATGATCATAATTTCAAGATTGAAGTCTTATCCCCCTTTTCCCAATCACGGTTACTTACCATCTAATGAATTTATCTCCGGCAACACCGATGGACGCGGAGGAGGTAGGAGTGGGACACGAGCCGAGGGTGGAAGGATCCTGGGCTTCGGCGTTGGAGGGACGTGGTGACGGGGAGCAGGGACTGGTGCAGGGAGCGGAGCAGGCGGTGGAGGTGGGGCGATGACGATGCCCAAGAAAGGAGTCGGACTTTGAGCGGAGGTAGATGGGCGGGAAGGTAGGGTCGGAAATTCAACATTGAATCTCCGCCTCGCGGCTTCTTCCCACTTCTTCATCTTTGCCATATCTGTAGAGAGGAAAGAGAGATTAGATAATGAGACAAGGATGATGCAGAGGATCTGAAACAGCCTAAACATGAGATGTTAAAGATACTTACACTTGCCAAGCCGCTCATAGGCTTCCCCGATTGCTCCTTGGGGGACGGGTTCCCCATTACGAATACATTCATGCACTGAAAAAGAATGACAGCAAAGATAAACAGAGCTAAAATTTGGATTCGGTTTAAGCATGAACAAAATCAGGGAAGGGCTCTTGATTTTAATTAGGATGTCTACCCTAATGATGTTAGTAATAGAGTGAGTCAACCTTCATACAAATACTTACATGGCTCGATGGTGGCCTTGTCCATCTCGACAGCAATGCGGTAATTTTCAACTTTGTTGAATTCCATGGCGGATAGTTGATAATAGGTAAGTAAGACTTCAATCACTGAAAAGGAAAGATGAGAATCGTTTCATTTGCCTAGTCAACGTTTATCATGGGAACAATCATTGAAGTGACATCTAATGCATTACATTTCACTCTACTCCATGTCATAAAGACCAATCTTTGTCGAATGGCTGAAGTACTCTGACTTGGCGGGAGAAAGCGTCACGTTGAGTATGAAGTCGAACGCCCAACATGAGCAACGGCTCAGAGGTTTCGGTCTAGCAAACGACGAACAACCCGTGCAACGCAATCACTCTACGGCAGTACCCGCCGTCCCGAAGGAACGCTCGAGCAAAGGAGGTATTACAGCGATGATATGTTTTATGAGCAGAAGTGAATCTCTTGATAGCAAGAGACTATTCAACTTGATAGCAAGTCAAAACAACCTGATAGCAGGAGGTCACCGACACTCACCTTGTGAGAGATAAATGTGAAGAGCAGAGCTGGTGCACTGCCTTTTATAAGATTTTCCTAAGCGGTGAATGCATGAAACCTCTCGTCCAATCACAGACGAGCTAGAGTTCCCGATGTGCGCACATACATTTGTAACGCGTTATTGAAATCGTCTTAGGCAAAACTGATGTTTAGCAAGAGACTCAACCATGGCACCTGAAGTCAATACATTGAAACATGATGATTGCACGATTCGTTTTCATCAAGAGAGCTTAGGAGGCTTAATACAAGATTGCATCTTTGAGTTTCAAAGGGAGGAGACAGAATTGGAAGCATGTTTAGACTATACACGAGAAATATTTACGGAGTTGATATCTTATTTCAAAAACAGTATCATCAAGGCTCACTTAATTGCACATGTCAATTACACTCATTTTCCACAAGGTGAAGCAGCGGAAAGTGTTGACATACAATTTCGTTCCTACGGACAAGAATATGTTACTGATGCTTCTGAGTTTTATACACGACATCTGCAGAAGATTATTTCTCGGATGGATGACTTTCATGGTTACGCCAATCATTTGCTTCTGAATAAAATAAACCATATTGTCATTGCTATTAGTAAAGTGGGTTTCAATGATGTTAAATCAAAGACCAAATAAAGTATTTTTTCATGACGACTTTTTGCTAACTATACTTTAGAGGTAACGAGTCTCTACTGATACCATGTAGTTGATTTCTATAAACGGTAGACTTGTTACCCTTTGTGGTAGTATTATTCATCAATGGTTTATCATGTTGAGTTCAATCTTCGAAATAAGTATATTTGGAACATCACATGTCTCCCTATGTTTTTTCTGCTGATTTTAGTAACTTACGTTTTCTTCAATACTTGTACAGCTTGTATAGAACTCATGGTCCATTCTCAGATAACGTATGCAATGGAGAATTTAAAAAGTAACCTGTGGCAGATAGCTAAGATTCAACCGATTGGCGTTCAAAGTGCTACGTTGAGAGAAGAGACCAAAACTACCGTTGGAAAGTCGGATTATGGTAAGTCTCAAGCCCTTGCCACACTCATCACTACGATATCATCCGCTGTCTCAGGAGAGATCGCCCACCAACAGGAAGAATTATACCGAAGTTCTCCGTGCCATGCAACGTTAAAGTTGACTGATAGCAGATACAACTTTGTGATTCTATTTTTATTTATATCATAGATTCAGTCAGACCGAATCCTGTTCCAGGGCAAACCGCGAGGAGGTACTATCATGTCTTGCTCCATGGTGGCCCTTAAGAGGACTGATGGTTCGTTCTCGGGATGATGGCGGGAATATGGGACTCAAGCTTGCCGCTCCGTCTCCGGCTGGTTGACGGAAGCAGGTGGGCGTTTCTCATTGATATCTGTAAAGAAAGAAGTTGTTAGTTATCATCTTGACTTCTAAGTTACTTATTTTTAGCTTACAGAGCTTCTCCGGACTTGGCTCATGTAGGAATCCTGTGATGTCTTTCGAGTAGTTGAATGTAAAGTGAAGACAGTCAACACCCTTCTTCAGCCTGGAGTAACACCGCTCGCCTCTTCCTCAATCGTAGAAAAGTGGCTCCGCTATCACCTCTCCCTTCTTGATTAGGATGTGTAGACGACTCGATCTCTGCCGCTTCTTATCACTGCCTTGTACCTTGCAATGTAGCTCCTGATTGCTCTCAATCACCTTCCCCAACTGCTTCCGCAGCCCTTCGATCTCCTCTCTCATCCGCCTCATCTCCTTCTCTCTTTTCTCCTTCTCAACTAGCAAGCCTTCTTCTCTCGCATTGCGCGACAGGTTCTTGAACCTTTCACGCTCCAACTCGCCTTCGTTTTCATTTAACGCCTCCGTCACCTTCTTCAGCTCCTGTGTCATTCGCGAATAATTTTCTGATTTCTGCTTATAGTAGAAAGTATCTTCCCTCCACTTAGCAAGATCTTTATTCCAGCTTTTCATGCTTAGCAAGCAGTGGTGGACGATCTTGAAATGTGCGACATTGAGTCACAATTCCGCTGCTACTCGCTGACTCTGTCTCGTTATCGAGATCAACTTTGTTGGCTCCTTCCTCATCCTCGCCTTCACTCTCACTACTGGTCTCACTGAGATCAGAAGTCGACTGTGGTGCTGACTCGCTCAGGGCTGGAGTAGCTTCTGGTGGTACAATTGTAGCGACTGCGTGCTGATTTTCAAGCGTCTTCAGTTCTATGGCGAATCATCTTTCTTTCTCTGCCTCTGTGAGCTCTTCCTGCTCACATTCGCTGTGTGTGGAGTGCCATTCCGTCGGTGTCTCTATTAGGCGTGAAACTTGGTGTTTGCTGCAAAAGTAGCGCAACCCACCCACCTGCTTCTTATTCGCACACTTGTGCTTTTTAAATCCGTCACTTTTGAATACTTTTGAGCAGGAGCACAACTTGTACGTTGTTCGCACATTTGCTGCTTTAGGCATTTTTCTGAAGTGAAAAGGAGAAAACAATGATTATAGGTCCGTAAACGTTTGATAGCAAACAATTGATTCCTAGTTTATAAAATTCCTAGTTTATGAAACTCTAAAGATTGTTCGCATTTGTTTGATATCAAATGATTGATTCCTAGTTTATGAAACTCTAAAGCTTCTTAACAAACTTTGTCAGAGCACTCACCGTTTGTCTTGCAACTTGAAACAGGAGTGAAGACTAGATAAAAGACGCGGTTTATATACCCAGTCAGCACAAAGTCATGATTCAGACCTTCCTTATTTGGCCATCCGTTTGACATGACAACAGCGGTTTTACCATTTATGGGCATCGGCAGTCACCATGCTTTCAGTAACCAACTCCCAACACAAAGACTGGTTACCCTATGACACGAAAAGGTTTGACGTCGATGCCTGCAGTAACCCTCTCATTTTTACCAAGTTACAATGACAAACGGTAGACGTTGCCAACCCTCAGTTACTGAGGCTAGACGAGATTTCACAAAGGCCTGATAGCAGAAGCCAGGTTGATAGCAAGCGTCTAAGTGTTAAGCTCTTGAATCCGTTACAAACATTACTCAGAGGGGATATCATCCCAGCTGCAAGGCAAGCACAAATCCAACATCGGGCGGACAGAGCGCGCGTCATGTCACTGTGTTGGTATCCGGGCCCCGATTTTGACATAAAAACCGATGGAGTTATTTACAAGAGGTTGGCAAGTCGTTGCTTTGATCAGCTTGATAGCAAGCCGTGATTCACAAGCGTTTTGCAATGGAGATGTTTAGATGCCACCCATGACAAGATAGCTAAGACTCACCCGATTGGCGTTCAAAGTGCTACGTTGAGAACTGTGTCAAATGCCCAACATGAGTTGCTCCAGAGGTCTCGTTCTAAAATATGACACACTCCCTTGCCACACTTATCACTACAGCATCATCCTCCGTCCCGAAGGAGCACCCTGTTAGTGGAATATTACAGCAAAACTCTCCGTGTCATGCTCGCTTTCAGTGAAAAGCCGCTTGTATCATGGAAAGACTGGCTCGTACACACTCATACATGCCTTCATTGACTTCAGCAGGGTCGAAAACCCCAGAAGACCTCCAAAAATAATGAATTTAAATTTTTCAACTTTTTACCACTACTTATGAAATTTTATAAGTAGTCTGTTAATATAGGTCTGATCAATAGCGATCGAACCTTTTTTGAATCAAGTCAAATGGACTTGTAGAAGCAAAGTTACATGCCTTTAAAGTTTTGGAGTCTTTTATGGCCTGGAGACGAAGGACATCTCCTGGCTAACCTTTAAATCTGACGCCTTAGCTGATATCAGCAGTGAAATTTTCTAAGTCGGTTTCTTACAGAAACCCGAAATGTGGGATGTCCGATGCTAGCATCAGAGCTTCAGAGAGACGACCTACCTTTGACAATCTCTCTCGTCTTAATGAAAAGTCTCACTCAGTTCCCACCTTATATAGTTTGTGGCGATCAGCTGATGACGTAATATCCATCATCCAAAACTTTAAACACGTCTATCTCCGGTTCTAGTGCTCCGATTGACTTCAAATTTTGACAGTCACGTTTTCTCGCTCTCACCTTTCATTTAAGTCATCCCTCGACTCTGTACGATGACCAGAAGCCGAGTCTTCATTCACTTCCAATCCTCCGCCATTCATCATCAAAGGTGGCTACAATTTAACATTTTTACGAAAAATCCCGTGTGGAGACCCAGTGTGAAGAAAATTTTCGACTTTTTCTCTCCGATTTACTTGAAACTCACCCTCTAGATGCAGAATTGCACGCTGATTCCAAATCTGGTCTCCGTTTTCCAGTCCGAGGCTTCGTTCACCCGCTACAGCCATTTTCATAAAAATTCTAATTCTGTCGTTTTTTCGGTGATGGGAAAAATCTTAAAGTCACTCTCACACCTCAGCCAAAGAAGATAGGCTGATTCTACGATCTCTAGAACCAAAGTTGGAAGTCTGACAGGAGGGGAGGGGGTCAGAACTTTAATTTCTCTCCGATTGAGCTGGAAACAACCTTCCTAACCCAAAATTGGCCAAAAAGTCCGAATTTGCCCTCCGTTTTCCCATCCGAGACCTCCTTCATGCCGAGATATGGACTTTCTCATCCCAAAACATCCAAAAACCACCTTTTCTAACTCTAGCGTTTTTCAGAGAATTTCCTCTCTAAACCCAGGAAGATATGACAAAAGTGACCTTTTCACTGCATTGTTCTCACTCTTAGCTTTCAAATGAGCTATTGCACGACTTTCTACGATCTCTAGAACCAAGGTTGGAAGTCTCGTTCCAGAGGGGGGTCAGAATACTCTCCGATTGAGCTGGAAACAACCTTCCTAACCCAAAATTGGCCAAAAAGTCCGAATTTGCCCTCCGTTTTCCCATCCGAGACCTCCTTCATGACGAAAAACGGCCTTTCTCATCCCAAAATGACCAAAACCCACATTTTTCTAACTTTTGCAGTTTTCAGAGATTCCTACCCTTGCCTCACAACTCCTCCTTCCTTCCCTCCAGAGGGGGTAGGGAACGCTTTCCTCCTCACGGACCCATTCCTCCCAACACATCCTTGGCGCTCTCCCTTCTTCCTGCCTTTCAGAGGGTGGCTGAGTCAGCATGATGACTCATTGTTGCTCATTTTGGCCTTGATTTTGCCACGGGATTACTACTCATTCCGTTAGCACCAATGGCTTCTGGTAATTTGTTAGCATTTTTAATTATCACAGATACCGTTTGGGATAACGGGACTTTCTTCCTTTACAATGGGGGTATAATATCATGCAATGTGAAAGATCTGGAGCAAAAATAATGCACTTGATTCGTGAGCTTGCTTATAGCTTGAAAGCTAGGCTTAATTATGCAACCTTGATTATAATGATACAAATTCTCCATGTGTTGATGAACATGTGAAGCATAAGCACACAGTCCACCACAGCATTATACATAAGCGACCATATTGGAAGATATATAAAGACTGTAAACTCGTGAGACATTTGGAAACTAAAAATGTCTGTGATGAGTAGAATAATATCTATGACAGTTTCTAACCTCTGGCGTATTGTCCGATCTTCGATGAGGACAAACTGCACATCTTCCATTTCTAGCTCAGATGGTTCAGATAGTTCCAAATCGATTTCAGATCTACCCAAATGAATTTCAGACATTTCCAGATAGGCCTAAATTGGAGATTCTCCAGTTGAATTTAAGATCGTTTCAAAGTTGAGTTTCTGACACATGTCTGAAATTCAATTAGAGAAATCTGAAATAGACGTGGAAAGGGTGCAGTTGGTCCCAAAAGGTAACATGCAGGGATGATAGAGAACTTTTCGGTCTTTGAATACTACATAGTCTTTTCAAGAGACTATAACAAGTCTCCAAAACAAAGGAAAAAACGTCAATCACCGAAAAATAAATTTCAAAATTTTCCATTGGACAATTTTCCATTTGCATCACTAGCCAGTGGCAGGTTGCCTGTGATATGATGATATACGCTAAAGAAAATGTTCTTGAGGTTGAGCATGAAAGTAACAAGCATAGAGTAGCCTAAGTATACATAGGTACAGTGTCGACTAAAAAAGTGTTTGTGTACAGTGAAAATTTTTATATCAAAAGATTCAGTTTTTTGACCAGGTTCCCGTGGTCCAAAAAATTATTTGAGCAGTTCTAAAAACAGTCAAAATTTTGCCAACTATCGAGATGACTCCTCTGTGTAAGTAGTATGCAAGAAGTTGGATATCAAAAGGAATGAATATTTGCTAATAAGCATCCTAATTAAGTGGAAATTAAGCTGATTATCAAGGGAATTTCATGATCCGTTTTGTGATGGAAGTCTTCATGAAAAAGTCGACATCTAATTGCGCTTTCTTGGCTGAAATTTCATATTTCTAATTCATGAAAGCAATAGAAGGTCATCGAGTTGCCAATTTAACAATTATTACCTCTTCAAGGCTACACGCACATTAATCCGATGTCTATGATAATATCATTTCCTTCTGCTTTGCTATCATGATCAGTCAATTCCATAGAGTAGGGATACATAGGTAGAGTTTCGACTCAAAAAGTATCTGCGGTATACAGTGTAAATATTTATCAAAAGATTCAGCTTTTTTGCGGAGAATACGTTCCCGTTGTACAAAAAATTATTTGAGCACTTTTGAAGAAAGTCAAAATTTGCCATTTTATATACTACCGAGATGACTCACCTACATAAGTAGTATGAAACAAGTTGGATGTCAAAAGGAATGAATATTTGCTAATAAGCATCCTAACTAAGCGGAAGTCAGGCTGATTATCAAGGGAATTTCATGAATTGTATTATAATGAAATTCTTCATGAAAAAGTCGCGATATTATTCGTGCTTTCTTGGCTGAACTTTTTAATTAAGTTTTTAATTCAATTTTAACCGGCATGATTTTATGATTTACTAAATTCATGTTTCACTTCATTTGAATAGTGATGCGGACCCATTTACATATTTCAAAGTTAAATGAAGTCATTGTCTTTGATTATGTGATTTTGCTCTACCAGTGGTAGGCTGCTTATGATCACGCTTAAGAAGATTCTCTTGAGGTTCAGCATGAAAGCAATTGCAGGTCATCGAGTTGCTTATTTTAAAACATTACCTCTCCAAGGCTGTCATGACGCGAACAATCGGTAAAATAATATCATTTCCTTCTGCTTTATGCTGTCATGATCAGTCAATTCCGTTGTAATTCGTTCAAAACTGCATAAATGTGCGTATCTCACATCTGGAAACAATTCCGACTGTATCTCCTTTGAGTTCATTTAATAAAATAGAAAGTGTATACACAGGTATACACAAATGCGGAGTTACCACTCTACCTAATATACTATTCTATGGTCAATTCCGTTGCAATTTCTTCAAGACTTCATAAATGTGTATATCTCACATTTGATGACAATGCCACCTGTTTCCCCCCTAGAGTTCATTTAATAAAATTGAAAGTGTATACACATTGGGGATTTGATAAATGCGGATTAGGTACCACCAATATCTTTGGGTACCACTCTACCCAATATACCTACTCTATGGTCGACACTGTACCTGTATACCTACTCTATGATCGATAGTGTATACACGTTGAGGATTTAATTAATACTGAATTGCTACTCTACCTAATATACTTACTCTATGGACTGAAGCCTCTTATGTAGCCTAGTCCCTATACCACGACTGTTCTGAGCCTACTATTTGTGAAATCATCATGGCTTGTATATTAGACGCCTGGGCTCTATTAAATCATGACTCATAAACTCGATCGGGTTCTATCAGAGGCCTGTGTTCCATCAGAGGCGCGTAGTCTATCCCATCCTCTATTTCCCATAATGAATGACGAAGACCTGCAAGGACTGCATGAAAATCAGATTTTAATTTGCAAACGAATTCAGCATTGATTGCTGTACTTATGTATCTATGAACACGCAAGTACGTATATGCAGCAATATAGGGCGCAGCCAAAGACAATGGATAATATAAAGACTGTAAACTCCGCGAAAATTTGGAAACTACTTCTCAAAATGTATACTACTCGTTGAGGACAAGATAGCAGTAGTATGCAATAAGTCTATAACTTGCTGCAGTCTAGAAGTCGAAGGTACCTCAACCGCAAGCGAATTTATGATGAAACATGGAGACTGGTGGAAGAAAGTATTATAGAGCAATTGAAGGAAACAATCATTGCAAATTGTCCATAAAGTCGCCACATTATCATGACTCACCCCTCAAATTTTTTATTCGCAAAAATTTTATTTATTCACAAAATACAGATTCAATACTAATTTGTTGAAAGGACGTAATTTAATTGCTTGTTTGTCTCCTATACTTATGATATCACTGAAGCAGCAACAGAAAATCTATTTAGTGCGCGGAATTGAAGCATGATTTTTGTTGAGCTATGGTAATATAATGCTCGAAATCTAGAGACTTACAGTTCTGCTCTTCGAATAGTAGATGCCTTCGTGCTATCTGTTCCCTTTTCTTTAACAATTAGTGATCGATTAATAACTATTGGTATGTTGGTGGGATTTGCTTAAAAACTGACAGATTACATAGCGAGAGCAGCAAATCAATGCTAGCTTTGGCATCTGCCGATACATAACCTTACATAGTAGATCCACTCTGTGCAAGAAAAAACAAGCATTAATTATGAGGAAACATAGCTTTTATTTTGTAATAGCATCTTGATTGGAGTCACAAACGATATCTTCCTAGCAGCATGCTGCTGTCAT